>CM041785.1:60180687-60775687 GCA_023375725.1 Nephotettix cincticeps
ATGAAGGGTAATGGATTTTATGACATGAAGTTTTTTTAATGAAGATAAGATGATTTATTTACCAGGATAATTAATAATTCTAGCCTACAACATTGGGTCCAGTATTGGCTTATCACCAACTGCGCCAAGAGTTTGCCCGGGATCGATCTGACGGCTTTCAACTATGAACCATGAACTGTAAACCACTGGAACCACTCATACAGATACTCAAATAAGCCAGATCTTCAAGAAAATTTTAGTTTATTCATAAAGTTCATTTAGGGATTTCATTTAAAATTAGGTTTATGTTATACAAAATCAAAACAAAGAACCTCTAAAATATTCAGTTTACAAACTTCAAGGTTCTTAATTCTTGAAGTTGTATATTGCGCAATTTAGTGCAAAAGGATCTTTAGTAAAATTAACCCATTCAGGTCCGAGTTTTTTTAACCTAATTTTTCGAGAAAACAACAACAAGTAACTCATCAGATGGTTATCAAGAACATAGTAACAGAACATAGAAGTAGAACATATTAATCTATCAAAAACATAGTAATCTACATTCAGTGCTGCACTCTAGATCTAATTTTGGAACTATCTCACAGAGTTTACTTTTTTGCCTACCTAAAATGTAAAATCATTGATGAAGAATTTACTAGTAGGCCTACACTGCCCCATGGACCAATATCTTTTCAGGAAACTATTTTTAAGTTGATCTAAATTTAAGTTAATCAAAGACAAACTTTAAATAATATTCTATAATCCATGAAAATTACACAATCCCACTATCAAAACAATATGCGACCCAGGGATCAAAATATTACACAGCCAATATATTCAGTGAATGGATACATATGATTTTTATAAAAAACCCTTTTCAAAATGTTAATTTTATGGAGAGGGAGAATAAACTTTGAGCAAGAATTAAATCTAGCAGAATAATACTTTTAAAAATCTAAAACCTTATGGCAAAAAAACCGAAATGAATCTGGTGACACTTCAAATATTGAAAATTGTTAAGATTTAAAAAGAGAGTAATTATCATTTGCAGCTCTACATATTTAAATGTAAAAAATTCAAAAGAAAAATTAATTAGTCAAAAAATTACCAAAACGAGATCTATAAAAGAAAGCCTATAAAGGAAATTTAATTTCAATAGTTCACCAATAATGAATCGTTAACAATCAAATTTGAAATCATGAACAACTCCAATTATCAAAACATACATAATAAATTAAACTTTAGAAACTCATCAATATTGAAAATAGATGTAAAAACTGTTTAGAACATAAGTAAAAACAGGTCTAATAATGAAGTTAACCCATTCAGGATCGAATTTCTTTTTTATTTTATGTTTCGAGAAAACTACCGATTCTGTTTGTCGACTAACCTAACCCATCAGGCAGTGACATCTATCACTTCATAAACTACATTCCGTACTACACGATTAACGGTTCCAGAGAAAAGTTAAATTTACTGTCCGTAGCAAACCAAGTATGTCGCCTGAGGGTGCCCAATGTTATTCTTATGGAGAATATTTAAAAATCAATTTCTTCCTTATTTCCCAACCGTTATCCATGAAACTTGGTGTACAGTGTAAGGTCAAATCACCTAACAAAACCCACTCTAAAAAGCTCACTATTCCCGGGGAGGGGCGGTTCCTCTAAAAAAAATCTCTATAAAATTCTAACAATTAATAAACTTTGTTTCTTGTTATTTTCAGACATTGGATGATTAATTTTTAAGCAATAAATTATTGAATGATACTTAGATAAACTTCAAAGATTAATTACAGATTGTCATTTTTAAATTAACTTAAGGGAGAGAGAATGTGTCAGTCCACTGATACCATTTATTTTTTAGCAACATTCACTAACTTATTATAACATTACTAAAGCCGGATGAAGGGTTTCAAGCTTTGATTCACACTGGATTTATGGGTCAGTTTAGAACCTTTGAAGATGACACACAAACAGTGTTGTGGCTCTCCGGTGATTAATCTCGGGTAGAGTAATGGAATAGTTTTAATTAGGTTCCTGTCAGATGAGACATGATGAGGGTCCGAGCCAAACTCCCTGCTGGCACGTAATCTCCTCTCGCACCCGTGGGTACACCAAGACAATTGGTTACTCAGTCTCCACTCACACCCATGGGTACACTACGAAAATTGGACACAATCTACACTTCCACCCATGAGTAAACTATGACAATTAGTTTGGTCACACAATCTCTACTCCAACCCATGGGTACACCAAGACAATTACTCAGTCTCCACTCACACCCGTGGGTACACCGTGAAAATTGGACAAACAATCTACACTTTCACCCATGAGTAACAATTACTTGTCACACAATCTCAATTCCCACCCATGCAATACGCCAATAATTAATTGATCATATTCTCCAATCGCAACTCCAGCTTCTCCAGATATTTTGTTCATTTCTCATTTATCATTTGTAATTATCAGCCATGTAGGATTATTACGACTTTAAAATCATCACTAATAACACAATTCTTCTTGAATTTACCAAAACAATCATTACATTTTCCATATTCAACAAACCATTGATAAGTATATCAAGACCTAACCATTTTTTAATCGTAGAAACTTATATCTAACCAATGTATAATATTATAAAGAAGAGTTGGTGTCTGTATGTTTGTTTGTTTGTTTGTGGGTTTGTTGTGGCAAGTAAACGCAAAAAATACTGAACCAAACAGTTTGAAATTTTACACAAAGGTAGATCTTAAACTCATGCAACACATAGGCATACTCATTTCCTTAAAATCCTCTCGGGCTACGCCCCATGAACGTCCTAAATTTCAATGTTTACATTTTTAGAGAATGAAAACATAAAATTACTTGAATGTCAACAGCTGTGAACACTAAAATTTGACAGTTCGGGAAGAAGAAGAAAGAGCTGCCGTAACCGTCCTAGGTTTCAATGTTTACATTTTCTAATGACAACATCCGTTTGCACTATATTTTGACAGTTCGGGAAGAAGAAGAAATAAAGTTGATTTTTCAGATAAACTGCTGGATCGAAATTAGTGAATTATTTGAAATAGTGGAAAGGTAGATTTTAAGTTTTTTCCGATGACTGTCTCTATTACGTTAATTCTTATCCTCTCCCAATATTTGACAGATGTTACTTTGAAATGTTGTAGACACTCCTGTTTTGTCATTTTGTAAACAATGAAGAATTAATTAACAATAACTTAAATGTAGAGCCTACACCTTTCGGCCTTTTTAACATGTGCGAAGAACGGGTACTTTGGCTAGTTAGAAGTAAAAAGCAGATATTTTCAGAACTCAGTGCCACAGTTAATGTTCGTATGTCAGCATTATTACAGTTACCCGTCCTATAATCACTAATATACTCGAGAGTCTTTTTATAAAATATTGTTTCAATGTAGTACAAAGTATTCTCTCTTTACCGCCACCAGTATTACTAATCGACCATCTAAAATATTTTTTTCAAAGGTACAGGCTTTACAGAAAAAATATTTATACCATGAAAAATAAATGAGAAAACTTACAGGTTAAGTTTACAAATCCAAACAAAGGCCCAGGGACTTCAGGCTGAGCTTTGCCCCTTTGAATAATAAATGGATAACTTTATTTTCTCCTCCTTAGTTTTGGATACGGACTTCTGTTATTTTTTAGTCATATAACTAACTAACTGATTTAAAATGTCAGTTAATCTATGAATAAGTTATTTTTACAAATAAATTGTAACTGGTTAAAAATAAAAGTTACTTTAAATGCTTACTGCAAAATAAGATTGTACCATATACTAAATGGGGGGATATTCAATCCATAAATTTATTTGGGTAATTTATAAAACAAAAAACAATTTACATGAGACAACAGATTGTAAAATGTCCAGAGAATCCTTATAGTTTTTCCATTGATTGTTTGTTTTTAATATTACAACTGACTATACTGATTTCACTAGCCTAAATTTCTTTGTTTTTGGTTCAAGATACCAAGGTTTCAAATCATAGAGTAGCTATCTTTGATTTCAACTGTTTTTAAAAAAGAGTATTGATATTATTAAAAACCTTGAACAACTAATTTAGTTTAGTCTCAAACTAATTTTGATTTAGACTCCAACTAATTTAATCTACAGTTGAGAAAAACTGAAAATAGTTTTTCATACGGTCATTTTTGCACCGCGCACCCTTTCTAGGCTTAAGGTTCTTATAATTGTATCTAATAAATAAATATATGTATATAAATATCAATTAAATATAAAAAATTAATCAAACATTTGGTTGACTGTTGGGATAAAGACAAACAATAATTTGATTTTATATGGCGATTTTCAAAAGTCACTGTTTTTCATGGTTATGTTTATTGTTATAGCTAATAATAGCAATTTGTATTTTCTACTTGTTTTTCTTATCTAAGTAAAAAAGTTAAATTACAAAATTTCTGAAAAAAGGACCAATTTTATAAATTTATTTTAGAAAATTCCTACAAACTATTTTTAAAATGTCCCTTAATAATGTGTGAAACCCCTTTTTGGAGACTCCTATGTAAGAATCTTTCTATGTAAGAATCTGGTACTACGTAAGTGTTATTAGCCTCTAAACTGGCCTCCCTTGACCTGTACAAGACTCTCGAGCCACAATTTTTGTAATGACTAATTTATTTTAAATAAGTGGACTGCTTCCTAGCACAAGGTGCCAACACAAGTCAAAAGTGTGAAGAAGGACAGTGTTGGATTGGAAGTGCACCCAGGCTCGACAACCTCCTCATGTGCCAACATTCTCAGAGTGCTCGAATGCCTCTGACGAAACCATTTTACACCATGGCAAACATGACTTTTACAGTAAGAAGCCTAGTTGATAGTACATTACATGGCCTTTAAATTATATCTGTGCCATTGATAAATTGACGTAATTACAAATCTCCTTAAACTACCAGATTCGTCATAAGAACCAAGTACCAGGATAAAAATCTTTTTCTGTTTTCGGATCCTGAGATGCCAAAAAATACCATTTCTTTCGAACTGTATAACTTATACATACATCATGTCTATGTGTATTGAGTATCTGACAGTATAACTCTCACAAAAGTGATCCAATCTGCATGATATTGACTACAAACGTATAAGGTAAAATTACTGATTTTATTCTTATTTTCAACCAGGCCGATTGCTCTATCTGATGGATACTAAGTATATACTCAGGTTTGCTGCAACCGGGTTTGTTTTGGTAAATTATTTAATGTTTTAAATCTAGGAACTTAATTACCCCCAACAGCCCAATCCCTCTTCAACCTACAAGGAATTGGGCCATTGAAAACATATCTCTAAAAAAAATTAGCAATTTTCCTTATTTATTTTTAGGTTAAAGCTACTTTTGAGATTATTGTACAACCAAACACACAACTCTTACTTTAAGTTTGTAATCTTATTGACATGGATATGTCTTAGCTCTGGGGGGGGGGGGTGTTGGCAATTTGTAAGATGAAAATTTGAAACAGGTTTCCATAGAAACTACTAAAGCTATTGAATTTATAATAACAATACGAACAGCTGTTTAGAAGAACTGAAAACATTCACTTTAGACATATCCATGATCTAACCTATTTTCCACAGGGAAGTAAATACAATCAATTTGTTATACAGTACTTGAAATATAAGATCATTACACAGCATTGTAAAAACTTTAACTTGTCATAAGTAATTATTATTCTACACTCATCTCAATGTTATTTATATAAATACATTTAAAATATGTCAAACATTTTATACATAAACATTAAAGATTCAAAACAATAACCAATTTATATTTTCACTATTTTTGTGGAAAATTAGTGTTCTTATTACATAGTACATAGATTCTGTATTTACTTCCTATCCAGTTAAAATTAACCAATTAAGAGTTAAACTTTTTAAGATAAAATTCCTCTGCGTAACAAAAGCCTAATTTCAATACAGCATTCACTTCTTCATATGTAACATGGGCCGACATTGAAACATCATTTATCACTAAAGGCCCTCGGGCTAATATTAGAATTCGCTTGAGGTATTTTAGCCAGAGTCTAATTTAATCTGTGATTTAATTAGCAGTTGAGTTGGCCTGATTTATCTAGCGATAGATCCCGCGCCCTGCTTCGTCCCATGTAGACTTGTGTCAAGTCATGCTAAGATATTTGTGTTTGAAGTTATTTAATGTCAAAAATGTTTCATATCGTTACATCCAAGAGAATTTTACATCAGTTTAGGACAGAAAACGATGTACTGTATACACAACATTGAATTGAAAAAATCTCCAACAAAGACGTATTATTAAAAGTGTTAATGTAGTAGGGCCTAATTAGGATTTTTCACAGCAGGCGTTATCAAGTAACTGGCAGATCAGCCCAAAAAGTAAAAACCACTTAAAAATCAAATTTTTTCTTGCCCTATGAGCAAGAGGAATAGAATATCGTAGTAGCGGACAGAATACCTTTTCCAATTTATCGAACAGTGAAATTTTTCATTTTTTCACTCAGATAAAATAAACTCTCAAAAATATACTGTATACAAGAAAAAATTTTACTATCCAACTTGAAACATAAACATTTTATGATTGATCATGTTACCATTATACTGTACATTTGTACAGTATAATGGTACAAAAATTTTACACTGAACGTTTGTTCAGTGTAAAATTTTTGCTAATTCGCTGTGTTACTAATAATCTATTCCCTGAAGAGCTTTTGGGCAAAATTATCTATGAGAATCTAAGATAAACCCTTATAACTATAAATAAAAATTGCTCCAGTTTTAGGGATAAACTACCATTAAAAAAATGAAAAATCGTATTATATTTTAAAAAACTTGTATTATTTAAAATTTTGAACCATAATTATTTGAAATAAATTTATAAGATTTCATTCACACGCTCTAACTACAAGTTGAAAATGTTTAGAGGGATACCCAACCCCCCTTTCCGAGATAATAACAATATTATGGTGTGGGCTTTATGGGATGAAGATACCTTAAGCTGAAGAGACGCAAATTTGAATATTTATATGAAATAAATACATTATTGATTTAAAAAATTAGTAAAACATTAGTGATTATAAAATAGAAAAATTGGTAAGTCATTGACATTTCAATTAAATATAGTCGTCTGTATAAAATGATCACCAATCCATACTAATATTATAATTGTAAAAGAATGGATATTAGTTACCTTTTACCGTTTCTTAATGTATAACAAATTTTAATAATGACATAAATTATATTATTTAATCTAATTAATTTTAAATAAATTCTACGTAATTTAGCTGAGAATTCTTTTATTTAATTGTTTAAGATTCCAGGTTTATATTTTGTTAAGTTTTTAACTATGTTGCTTCTTAAAACTGAGTATACAACCCGTACAAAGACTTACAGTACAGACTCACTGCTGGTAAAATATATTTTTACAACAGTAATCTGCAGTAAAGACACCTGAGACGGGAGTCATTACAACAGAACGGTACGGGACATTATCACACAGACTATTTATTGATTGGGTTAGCATAGTTCCACAGCTGGCTAGCTGCCATGGACTCCGTGCTCCGAGAGCAAGCTCAGCCTCTCCCCACATGCTCAACGCTCACTCAATAAACATGTCTTTCTCCGCATCCTCAAAAAAGGTTCTTAAAAAACAAAACTCCGCCTAACCTTTTACTTTGAAAAATTCTTTTGGAAGGTCATTCCACATCAACTCAACAGTTTCAATAAAAATTTTACCTCACCATTTCCGATTGGAGTGAAATTTGGTTTACAAACGCAAACCATAACCAAACACCCAGGTTACCCGAGGGATGTGTTATTTGTTAGTCTTTTACAACATATTTAATGTAAGAAAATTTTCAACTTTATATCTTAACTGGTTTTAAAATAATGCATCGTTAAAATTTTCAAAGAACGCTCAAAATCAACCCGATTGTGAAACTTTAAACTGCTGTAAAACATCCTAGAATCGAGCTAGAGAGGTCAGAAAGGTGTCATTTTGCAGTATTTTGTAAGCTATTTTCAAAAATACTATAGGGGTCATAATAAAACTTTTTTAACTTATTTCAAAATGAAAAATTAAATTTCAAATTTTTCAAAATACGTCGCTTTAAAAATAGTGGTTGGCGGTTAATTGAAGTTTCATAACATGATTAAACTGGGTTCTAATAGACGTCTGATAGACGTCTAATAGACATCTGAAAACGACATGCTTACACTAAAATTTATACCTGAAGGGTGGCAGTGAGCTGATTCCTGATAAACAAAGCTTATATGAAGGTAAATTAAAGAGCTGGCTATTTCTATATAAATAAAATTAGAGTTTTGTCTGTACATTGCTCAGAGTTATTAATTTTTTATTTATTTTTACGTTTCGTACGTAAAGAAGCCGAAACCAGTCTTATCTCAATTCGTGTTTACGCCGTCTTCTCCGAAAAAACAGAAGAACTGATAACAATAAAACTTATTCCATGCATTCTCTACATTCCAGAGAAGGTTTTTCATTGCTGGAATTTGTCCCTGTCCCTTAAAAAGTAAATAACAAGCATTTAAAAACCCACTATTTATGCAATATCAGTCACATTTGTCTTTCAATTATCAATGACTCACCTACTGGTAGTCATCAGCTGTATTTGTATTAAAACGTCTTATCGTTCTAGTATTGTTATTAACTATCCCACGGCCCAGAATATCTTATCTTTCACAATGAAGCCGTAATGCTATTCGATTTTAGAATATGGCCAATCTTATAGATAACACATATTTACTGTAGGGCGTTACGAAGATCGCCAAGTCAACTAAAACTTAGTTGAGCTATAAAATTGAAATTTGGTATTTTTCTTCATTAACATCTAGGTAGTACAAGTAGAAGTATACCAAATTTTACTGGAATCTGTGATGGTCAAGTACAATGGCTGTGTTTATTTAACGTGGAATGAACCTTGGAATTAAAATTTACCTTACAGTCACAATTAGACTTAGAAATACTTTCATCAAAATATATACAAATCTGATAGTTCACATTTCAATACATAATAGATTTTAATATTAGATGTTTTGCATTAGACCTACACATACCTTGCGAATAAGTACCTGGTGACTGAGCGTTGCTGGGTAAATTATAAATGTGTATTAAAATTTAACTCCCAACAGAGGAGAACCTACTTAAAAAAGAAACTTACTTCAATTACGAAATAAAAAATTTATGACATTAAAATTGACATAAAAAACTGATTGCTACTTTGCTCAAACATCTAAATAAAAGTGCACACCCCACCAGGAGATCTACCTCAAGACATTCCGCAAAGTAGTTCCGTACAAGCAATAAGCCTCGGAGACCCTTGTTAGTATGCGACTCGTCCCCGGCTGTTTAGCCTGATACATCTTGAATGATTTTTTATCCTTAATGTAGGCTTTAGTCCTTAACTTAAATTTGGAACGGGGCTAGGAAGTTTAATAAATTTAATTCCACACCGAGTTTGTTGCTAAACTGGCTTATTCACACTAAACTATTGTAGCTTTCTTTTAAAACACAAACAATTTTGGATATATATTATTCTAATTTATTTAACAGTTACTTTGATTTTCTTTAGTTCCCTTTTAGCGAATTTCCCACAGGGAAGAAGCTATTGCCGTAGGTCTCATGGCAAGACTTAAGCCAAAGACCATGCTATTTTTCATCTTAAGGTGCCCAGAGGCCAAAAACAAAGGTCGTTAAAATTTATATATATAAATATACATGTCTTTGAACACGATAACTCTCGTAAAAATGGTCCGATCGAGACCAAATTTGGTAGAGACGTATATTCCTACATTTGCTCGGACGAGTTCGTAAACCAGACATATCAGTCAATGGGAATGGGTAGTTTGGGGGGATTTGTAATCAGAAATTGGGGTTTTTGCGTTATTCATATGAAATTTAAAAATACTTAAATTGTATCTTTCACCATGGGAATCAGCTTAAAAAACTACACAATTTAGTTCATTAAAGTTTTGCTCTATCTCCAACAGTTACCGAGATATTAAAAAATCTAAACACAATACGTTGCATTTTGGAGCTCCGATGTTAACCTTATGGAGGATAGGAACAAAGGTTTTCTACATAAACACCAATGGATTCGTCGAACGTAAAAGAATAGCTTTGAGGACAGAAAGAGAAGCTTTGAAACAGAAAAAATACCTTCGAAACAGGTGTTTACTAACCACAGTCCAGTTAGTACAGTCAGCTACTGGCTGAACCTAGCACTCACTAATCCGTTAACCATTTGCTAGGCCTACACTGTTACTGTTTGTAGCACTCACTAATCCGTTAACCATTTGCTAGGCCTACACTGTTACTGTTTGTAGCACTCACTAATCCGTTAACCATTTGCTAGGCTTATACTGTTACTGTTTGTGTCTTATGGTGCACTGGCTACCTTGACATTTACTAACAACAATCCTCATCACAGTTAGGCCTCAAAATTCAGAGCAAGAGGTAATAAGTTAATTTCCCATGACGTCCAAAATATTTTGAAGGATTATAAAAAATAACTGTGTAGGAAAGTCAAAGGCGATGAAAGGTAACAAAAAAATAAATAAAAAATAACCCTGCCACAGGCTAACCTGTCATGTTTTATAACGATATCACGAGTACGCATGATTTACCCTGTCGCACAATGGATTCCTCAAGACGCCAATGAGGACTATTCTGCAACGCCATTGGTAGAGGAACTACAGACAATGTGTGCGCCTCGCCTGATGGTTTTCGGTGCCAAACCAACCGATGAAGCTCCCCATCCAACAGCTGGTGAGTTCCCAGTTTCTTGAAGCATTTTATGGTCTAAGACAATCTAACCATGAGCACAGAGCACGTTCGGAACCCTCTCAGCAAAACTTCTAAAGGTCTAAGAGGCACAGAACCCGTGCTATAAAATTGTATATAAGACTTTTTCACAATTCAATCAGCATACCTACTAGAAGTCTCAAGTGTTGTCGGATCTAGTGTATTATATTTGTTAATTTATTGTATTCTTTTGTTAAGTATTTTTACTGTTAACCATTTGAAATATTGAATTAATGTTTAACCATGTGTAGGTCTAAACTTTATATGCAATATAACAATTCCTAGGAAAAGTTGTTTGAATGGAAATCTGAATTTCCATAACTGTTTAAGTAATATTTCTATCTACCGTGTCTATAAACTTACTGACAATTTTTATTCCGAATCCTAAAAACCTTCTTATTAAATTAATACCTGAATACCTGAATACCAGAGTATGACCATAATTGACTGCGTAATAAAATTGAAAATTAAAAATTGTCCTGTGTAGGGCCCCCCTGTTAACTGAGGGTGTTCAAACAAACCAACAATCTTCCCCAACGAAGGTCCTGCCTTCCATATCCCTGATACTGTTTGGCAAGTTACTATTGTTCAAACAAACGCCCTTGAGAAGCCCTCTCTTTTTAAACTGGCTGGATCAGCCATGATCCCAAGTACCTTTTCTTAAAGTTGAGGACTTTAGCCTGCTCCCTAGAACTTAAAGGGTCAATAAGGTCTTTGATAGAACCTAGGTTCCTTGATCAGGCTTATGCCTTGGCCTAGCTCTCTACTAGCATAGAGGGGCTCGTGACAAGAAAAAACTTTTCCTTCTGAGTCAAACCCCACTCAAACTTATCTGTCATCTATCTATGTATAGTGCACAAGCATAGGGAGATCTATGCCTCCCAAGCACTGAGTTGGGTCAGAGTCAGGCTGTGGCATGATAAGCTCGTAATAGAATTTTGTGAGTGTAGCAGCACTGTTGGGATGAGGCCAGTGATTACTGGCCCTATAGGCAGACTGCTTCTCTTCAAGCATAAGGATACATCCATAATGCTGGCTGGTTTTCTGAGTTAGACTGTCGGCGCCAATGAAGTCAGATTCGGCGAGCCTAACTTTCCGCATTAGTAAACGGAAATGGCCATAATACACCTATGCACCAACTTCCTGCTCGCAGGCACTCTGACTCACATTTTTACCAGAATTAATCGTTCATACTGGTCAAACTGGTACTCGGACAACCTGCGCTAGTCGGACTGAGGACTTGGCCTCTCGTGTTTGAATATAAGTGAATTCATTCTACAGACATCATTGAATGAATTTTTATGGATATTGGGGTCTCCATATGAGAACAGACCATCACTAACGGTCATTTCATAATTCAAATACTGCCAAAAAATGTAATTAAATATAATTTCATTTCAAATACTGCCAGTACCTCAAGGGGTTCCACAAAACTAAGAAGCGTTTACAAGATTCAACAAATTATTAATTTCAAACAGTAGCCTATTAATTAAACATAACAATATAATTAATTAATAATAAATTGTTTATTGAAAAATTTAATTTATTCAATTGTAAATTATTATGACTATTCATTACGGCCTATCTGTTTTTTGATGTTTTGATAATAATTAGCTAATTTAATGTTTTCTTTTTTATACTAGCCTACATTTATTTGTAATCAAGAAAACCCCTTTGTTTTCAATAACAGCAACATAAATCTTAAATGTTGTTGCATATGTAATTTAATTGTTTGTCATATTTTCTTCTGACAAATTTAAATTGCTAATCCTGTAAGTGTAGCCTATTATGACATTACCATATGACATAATAACAAAAATAATTTTGACAGAATAAAATAAAGGGTGTCCGGGTCCATCCTGAAATATTCAATAAAAGTACCTTTGTCTGCAAGAAATTGTGGGAAAAGTTGTCCGTGTTCATCGTAAGTACAGTAGAACTTAACTTATTTATGGGGCATATTTCTTCTCACTTATGTATTATGGCGTATGTTATGATGATGAATGTGTGTAGATATGGGCAGGTACCGCTTACAACCTGCTAGCATTACCACACCGGAGTCAGGCACAAGGCACCGAAAATCTGAATCTACCTGCTTATACCAGTGTGCATTATGGACTTTCTGTAAGATATGACCTTATTAAGTCAGATTCTAACAGCTTACAACTATTTCAGGAGTTTTCTCCACAGAATACGAAAAGTCGGAACATCAACCTAACGTTACTGCCCCAAATAGAGTGATGAAGTTTGTCATACTTTCTTCATTTTTGGGACCGTTTGAGGCCAAGCCTATATTCGGGCTGTGTATTGATTTCGGTATCCCAACCCAGAATCAAATGTGAGTGAGTAGTCTCAGTTTACGCTGAGACACTGCTACACGTCGACAATGGGTAAGGGTGTCTTAACCCTTAATTGCGCCAGCCCATCCAGTTGGAGAAATGTGTTTATAAGATTTTTAGGTCCCATCCATAATTAGGCCAGTTTTAACCTACTATATGGCTCATAAAATTGTGTGCTAAGCAAAAAACTAACGACTAATAGGTTTCACAAACGAAATCCTCGGAAAAATCTATAGACTATCCCTTAAAATTAGTGAATGCATGACAGGAAGTTGAGGGAGTTGTACAAAGATCCAGATATTGTGGCTGCGGTGAGGAGCAGAAGATTGAGATGGGTGGGCCAAGAGCCATGATATTAGAAAAAAGAAGAGGGCTCTTTAGTGAAAAATACCCTGATCAACATCCCTAAGGGCAGAAGACCTATTGGAAGGCTGAATCTGTAATGGCAAGATCAACACCTGTAGATCAAGTAACACCTGTAGATAGGTAAGAGACCTGAGAAGGCTGGGGAGGAGAGAGGAAGAAGCAATGGATCGGGAAAACTGGAGACAAGTGTGTTGGCTAGGCGAAGTACCTCAAACTTGGGTACCAAGAGCCACGGCAGTAACTTCCACTGAGACCTAGAGAAGGGTTATATACTTTTTTCTTCAGGGTTAGTATTTCTCCCTTATTTAAATAAATCGCTGATGACAAACAGACATAATTTTGTATCGAAAAGTGTAAGTGATTACAACAAGGAAAACCAAAAATGCCAAACTCTGAAGAAGGTGAATAAAATTACTAACTATGCACTAATTCACAATGAAATTATAATGGTTCAAAGTGAACAAGCTGTTCACTGGCATTGGTGCACAATTAAATTGACGGGCTTACAACATATCTTATTAAGCATGAAGAGTAGGCTTATATTTACACTATAAATCCAATAGGCCTATACATTCTTAAAAACTGAGAATAATGATTTGAAATATAATGATTCTGATTCTTGTCATCCACCACTGACAGTTTCGTCCAATTTTAAAACTTCACATTACAGGATTAGAAATGCTGGTGAGGTGAACGAGTTATAATTTTTATGACAGAAATTTGTATTTTGTTTTAGATTACTGAATAATTTTTCTATATGGTTCTATAGGTTATGATTACGGCATAATTATAATCTTAACTATATCTAATGTTATTCTAATAAGAAACACCAAAAATCTTGTATTCTTCCTATAGCCTAATAGATAATAATTTAGAATGGAGTTCATTTTATTGATTTAATGGAGCTGACAACAGAGAAATTTAAATTTAGGGGGCCTTCAATGTTGATAAATTTAATATATATAGGCCTTCGTATAAGCTTTGACTATACATATTAATAGACGTGCCATTCTTATGAGCAAGCTGTAGTGGCTTGAGTTGTTCTAGAATCGGCTTGGGGAGTTAGTGCGTTGTCCCACGTACAGGTGCGCTGCCGTCTGCTACCCCCCTCCCCCCTTCAGCCAACCTCCAACCAATCATAAGAGCGAGCGAGGGATGTGCGCCGTGCGCGCACACTCCTGAGGGCGGGGCCAAGTGAGCTTACAGCCTTCGCCACTAGAAAGCGGCACTACACTCTCGGGCCTTCCGAAATTTTGTTGGCGACAACTTTTAACCATGAATGACACGTCTATTAATATGTATAGTCAAAGGTATAAGCTACTGTACACTACAGAAAATTGGTTTTTCCTGATTAAGAGGTTATATTATAGGTTAAAATTTGTTAGGCCCATAACAATTACGACATAACAATTAACGATGGACAATAGATTATGTTATGAAGATAACATTCAATAAGATTAATTTTAACCAAAATAGATTATTACATACCTTGAATCTGATAAAACTTCATCTTCGAAGCTATAACCCAAACTAGTTTCTTTCTTCTCTCTTGTATATTCCTATGGAATCCTTCTAAAAAGACACTCATGACATATGCAAGTAAAACTTCAGAAATTTTCGACACATGTAAAAAACTGAATAGTCCTAGGTTCGAGATAGTTTAATCACAATTTAGACAAAGTGAAAAATATAGGCTTCATTCACATAAGTTACTTTTGATTTTCTTCATATTTTATTATGTAGTTTGAAAATTTAAAACCAGGAAAGAGGTAGTTTATTAAGTTTGACTTAATTCTCTAACATGAATATGAACATAAATTATTACAGTTCAAAAATAATGACAACAGAATAAAGTAAGGTTATGTTGACTGATAACAATTGGAACCTAGTCATATTGCTAGGAATTGTCAATAAAAATCTGGATGAATTAAATCATGCTGAGATCCCTATGATTAAAAGTAATATCTGAATTAAAAATGTTTAATATTGAATAATAAATAAAATATAAATAAAACTGTGGACGTGTGACCAAAAAGATATTAATTTACAGGTTATTTTTGATATTCAAACCCAAGATTTCGCACAAAAAAATTAATAATATGCCTACAGTAATTAAGCAACACAAACCTATGGTTCCTTATGGACACGACTATTTCTACAATTAAACTAAATTCCTAGGCATTTTTCACAAATCAAACACAAACACATTTGCGACGGTTGCCATTATACAGTAGTAAAACAACACTTCTTGCCAACAAGGGAAGTAACAAGTCCTGTGATTCGTTGGTCCAAACTAACCTTTTCGCGATATTCATTTTCACCTTCTATTGGTGACAGACGATGGACATTTTGGCGGACGATTTGAACCTAACTTTCGGAAAATAATATTGCACAGTTTGAGCAGAATGCCTCCTTTTATCTACATGAAAAAATATTTTTGAATATAAAATAACCAGAAGCAGCAACCCTATGTACTAAGCAAATTTTCCTAGTTTAGGAAATTATTTTTGAAACAATATAACATATAATTTATTAGATTTATTAATTTATTTTTTAGAAGAAGGTATTTTAGTATTTTTTTTTTAATTTGTCATTTTTTATTAAAAAATATGCTAAATTTCACCTATGTAATGTTTTCAAATCTTTATTTATAAAAATGTGTACCGGTATATAACATTTGGTAGGTGTTTTTATGTGGTACTCGACATGACTTCTTCAAAGTAATATGTAAATTTACATCCATAAGAGAATAATTTAGGGGAAGTAAATATTTTTACATGACAAGATAAACAAGGGAAATAGGATTTTTGAGTAAACATATACTAGAACATATACTAGAAGTGGCAGTCATAGCTGAGTGGGTAGAGTACTGGCCTACCACCCAAAAAACCCGGGTTCAATTCCCGATCATGACACATGAAATTTAATTTCTCAGACTGCCACCGTGCTTCGGAAGGCACGTTAAGCCGTTGGTCCCGGCTACATAAGTAGTTGTTAGGTCACGTTAGAGGCAGTAGTGCGACCTGAAAACTCTAACATTAGACCTTGGCTAGAAGGTTACATGGAACTTTACTTTATATACTAGAAGAGGTGAAACTGTAATGTATGTAAGGTAAATTTTAGGCCCTTATTAGATGAGATGGTGAGGCCATGTCAGCAACCAAACTGGCTCCTCAGCTTGTCATGGGGCATTGATTCATGTGGATGTTATTACTCGAGGGTGGCGATGCAACGAAGCCACATTTTAGCAATTTGTCACGTGGGCTGGCTACTTCGTCTAATATGGCCTTAATATTAACTCATCTTATCAATCAAAATTATCAAAAAAAGTTTTATCAATCAAAATTGCTGTTTTATTTTACAAGTCAATGGGTTAATATTTCAAATACTGTAGGGACTCGGAGGCTGTGAGGTCTAAATCACCGGTCTCCAAAGCTTGAGGTTGGGGGTTCGAATCCCACACTTGGTGGTTGATGAAATTTGCACCTCAAGTTCCCTAGGAAGCCTAGCCCCATGAAGCAATTGGGAAGCTACAACTTGAGTAGCGCATTCTGGTCTAGAAAGCTAGCACTAATGCGGTGAATAAGCTAGCACAATTGACATATAATGGAATAAAATTGTTTGATAAATTACCTGCAACAATGAAAAAAGAAAACAACATCACAATTTTCAAAACACGAATTAAGAACATACTTCTGAAAGAAGCCCTGTACTAAATAGCAGACATTGAAGAAACAAAAATTAAAAATTAGAACTTAGTACCATAAAAGAAAAGCTATATGTAATTTTATCAAAAAATAAAAAATCGTAGGATTATTTTAAATTTAAAAAGTATGCTGTCCAATTCTATTATTGTAAAAGCAATAAATTATTTATTGTAAAAGCAATAAATTATTATTATCATTTAATCATTATGGAGACTTTCAATTATTTTGACAGCTTAGAAATAGCCTAGTCACTTAAGTTGGGGCAATAATTTTACTGAATAAGGATTTATGGTATCCATCTTCAGGCAGCCTGAATCCAAAAACTGGTTTTGCAACTACTGAATCTATGTAAATCTTTGCAAATTCCATTAAATGTGGAACGAGGGTTCACTTTAAAACCCCCTGGAATGTTTAGTATTTTAATTTTATCATGTTAATTAATCTTTTTTTAAAGGGTTCCCAATAATTTGATACTATTTGTCTGTATGTAAAAATAACTGAACTCCATAAATTGAAATTGATTTCAGTTACTTTATGAACTCTTAGTTTATTTCTGATTGATAATTATAAAATTCTATTCATAAGCCAAAACGGATTAATAAAAGTACAAGTTTAAATTTGTCACTCTTCTTTCATAATATGATAAAAGATATTTTAGCTCTATCAGAACAAGTCATATTGTACTATATAAGTATCAACTTTATGAAAAAGCATAAACAACATTTGTTACATTTTCAAAGTCAGAGAAAATATCTTTCAAAATTTGAAAAACTATGACTACTTTCTTTTATTAAAATATTTTAAAGATTGTATGCGTGACTTTTTTACTGCCGGTCAAGTGCATATTAATTTTCTTTAGTGGGATTCTCATTGCTGAAACCTAGCATCTTCGATCTTAATTCTGTTCCTCTCATGTTTTTTTAACAATTATATTACTGTATTTCTGATTTGGAATGACAAAATAGTTAATTATTAGGGAAGCAGAAATTCACAGAATACACAGATCTGATATGAAAAGACAGTAGGTATTGTTTTACCTCTATGTAAAATTTGTAACCTACTGAACCACCCATGTTTGAAAAAATAAAATTCACTTGGCAATATGTAAACAAGAACAAATTTGAAGTAAAACAATCATATTTTTTGTATTATCAAACTAGAGTACAACACCTAACCTATTTTATTTAGTAAACACACAACATACTTTTTTAAATTTTTATTGTTTAAAAAAACACTTCTTAGCGGGACACAGGATTAAAATTAATCAAAGTAACAATAATTAAGGTGCATAGAAATATTGTTGTACAGGATTTTATAAAAGAGAGCATCATAGATTCTAAAGTGAAATATTCACCACCAATCAAACTTGGCTTTCTCTGAGAAACAATCACAGCCATTATTCTATGACTGGATGTTATGTCTAGATTTATGAGTACAAGGACTAAAAAAATTATGGACACCGAAAACAAAAACAACATTGAGAAAATTAAGATGAATGAGAGTTCATATAGTTTTAAAATCTTCTGATGAATGATTGGTCTCAATAACTTCAGTGATCTCAATACACCAAAGAAAAGGAAAAAACTGAGGAGGTAAATCACATATTGGTAAAAACTGATGAATGTATCAAAATCAAAATAGTCATACTTCTCTTCATAATATGTTTCCCATATGTCATAAGTTTTGCAATAGTAAATGTATACAAAATATCCTATGATAACGAAAGCACTTGGAACTACGATTAGAATAAGCAGAATGTTCCTGATATCTTTACAATAACTAATGAAACCATTATAGTTTATTCCAATGCCAATTTCTAAGAAAAACATTAATGTCAGAATGATAAAAGCTATGTGTTTGAATGTTATATTACAACTGCTGATGACTGATGTGATTCTGGCTTCCTTTAATGAGACCCCTGTTGTTAAAAATTCAACTATCAATGTTATTTGGCTCAAACTTTCAACATTAACATTGTAAAGTGTAATATCCACTAACAATACTTTGGTAAACTGGTTCACCCATGAATTGTCTTGTAGCTGGGAGGTTACCTTAAGAGTTTCATGGATTGTGGATCCGAGCTTAGCTTTGTAACCTCCGTTGTTGTAAATTGTACCGGAACTGCCTTGAAGCCTGTAATAGGTTTTTAACCAGCTTTTTGTTGGTCTTGAATAAGTCCATGGATTGCTAAACGAACCCTTCACATCAAAAGCAGAATAAGAATTCCATCCAACATCGTAAGAATCTTTGTCCTCGGTGCGGGAACTCCAAGAAGGGACACATCTTTGTCGTGGTGGAGCAATGCTGTGACAAGATTCCTCAAAGACTCGTTTTTGCGTTATATAGGGAATTCCGATCATCCTCCAAGAGTAATCAGACGTCCAATATGGTGAACTTCCATTGCCGTGGAAAGACATCTTATTGTACCATGTAGTCTTGTATATTACGTTGAGAAAAGTGTTTGCAAAATAGTTTCTCAGTCCCTCTACATTGTAAGCGTCATAAAAATACTCTACGTCAACTTCAGTGCTGTCCATCATTGTTTCCAAATGAACGACTCTGGAAAAATTTAAATGTCTTATTTGCTGTACTATGCAAACTGTACAAAATATATAGCACACAGACAAAAAGAACTGTAATACATGAATGCGTTTGAAGAACACCGTCTTCTCCTTGATTAATTTTTCCCGAGTTTTAGTTCTGATAGGAGAGTACATAGGATGTTGTCTCTTGATAAATAGTTCTTGAAGATATGTGTCCTCTAATTTATCAATTAACATTTTTATATCACTTTCAGTCACGTGAAAGGAAGCTGTTTCACTTACAAAACCAAAAGAAACTGTTAATAGTAAAGCAATGAGTATAATATAAAAAGGAAGCATGATCAGTAAGTGGTTTAAATTTGACATTATAAAAACGCATATCCATGTTTTACTTTTTTCTATGCCCATCTTAAGACCATATAACATAATTAAATATGAACAACATATGACAATTATTGCACAAACAACATAAGTTATTATCAAGAAATGTTTTTTTACTCGAATTCCCGTATCTCCACAGGGCAATACAGCAGGGATTAAATCATTTGATGTTAGTTTATGTTTAACTGATCGAGCTAAACGATTCTTGAAACCTTCTCCTAATGTGTTGCCAATTTGTTTGTAATATATAAAAGAAGGAAGCGCTCTTAGACTCTGTTTTTCAGAATCAAAAAAATCGTCAAGAAACAAACTCTGTCTTAAAAACAGTGCACCGGTATTCTTATCAGTGACACAATATCTATAACTCTTCCTGAATAATGAACTAATAATGGAATTAAATATGATCACCATTAGAAGTCCGACAAAACTGATATACAATTCTCTTGTCCTTATCCTGTATTCGTAATAATCTGGCATATTGTCTTTATCTTTGTCGATATAGAACATTAAACTGCACAATATAGAGGCTAACAAAGAGCACATGAAAATATTAACTACTTGGATCCGTTTCGTATTACATCGAGGGTTCTGTGTAAATATTCCTGTTATTGACTGACGTTCTTTAAGGCTTTTATTGACGTTGTTTTCAAAGACTTTGTCTATCTTCAGAATGTCGGCATTACTGGCTGGAACAATCACCGCTTCAGGGAATTCCCTTAAACTCAGCCGAATCCAATAATCCACTAGGAATAAAAATTCCACACCCTTTTTTATGTCGTAGACATAAATTTTGTTACAGTACCAATCTGGAGAACATCCTGTGTGGTCATGCCAAATATGAATGCAACTGATGATTCCCAAATGTTTAGGGCACAATAATAGGAACCAATCATCAGAGTTTCTAGTTAAGACTCTGCGAAATCTACTTCTTAATATATGAGCTCGACTGATATTTGACTCACCGATAAGTTGAACCCCTACGTTGGCTGAAGTTCCAGCAAATAAGCGACTGCTTGTGTATACTGCCAATAGGTAAGGATTTCTATCATACGGGTAATTGTCATCGAGTAAAATAACAGATCCATGGAAACTATCTTTTTTGTCCATGTGATGAGATATAATACACAAAATCATGAAGCAAAGGAGTAAGATGATCATCAACGATACTACAATAGGATTGTCCCAAACAGTCAAGAAAAGTTTTGCGTCAACAAAAGGATCGATTCTGTTTGGCAGATAGGGGAATAATGCTCCAAATATTGAAAGATGTCTGCATTGACAGTGAATTCTGTGACCTGTTGTATTGAATCCAACATTGCAGCCTGAAGAGGTCCATCCAACCTTCTCCCATCTCACACAAGATGTCGAGTTAGTGAGGAAAGTGAAGGAGACGGTATGTGACAAGGAAACATTTGGCCCAGGTAACACTCCCATGTAATAAATTGTGTTCGGATCGGCTCTTGTATTTAGAAAATAATATGGCGAGTGTTTACTGACCAAGCGTGACCGTGTCATCATCATCTTGTAGGTCGGTCTGTAATCTTCCATTATAAGTACTCTCAGGGTGTTATTAGTTGGAGGATAAAGGAAAGTTACCGACAGTTTGCTTCCAGCAACAGGATCTAATCTATGAACTTTAATGTGCAAATCTAAACTATTTTCATCCAGCGAAGTATCCAACGGAATTGTTTGACTGACCTCTACAGCCTGAGTCAGTGATTCGTTTAAATGAAGCACCATATCAACTGGTGAATTGATTTTTCTCATACTTACAATATGATTATGTCCAGTGTGTTTATTTAAAAAAATTGTTATTAAGTTTGAAACATTATTCTTATAGAGTGATTGAAATAACCTTTTATTAGTTGTAGCTACACCTAAAGACAAATTTTCCTCTGGTTTCAGGAGACTTTTCAATTGATTCATAAGTACTGAAGAGAATGAAACGGGAATATCTAAATTTTTGTTCAGCATCTCTAAAAGTCTATAATTGTGTTCTGAATCTTCTTTTAACACTCTGAAAACAAAAGATTTATCATCAGAACTAATCGTGGTGTCTTGTAAGCCAGGTGTTTGCAAAACAGCTAAAACTAACTGGATATTCTCTAACATGTACTCCAAACGTTCACTAGAATCTGCCAGACTCAAATAAGTGTCCGGCGAGATACGTGGACTTGTGTCGTCGACAATTGTTTCATGAGCAAAAGAAGTAGATAAAGTTAAAATATTTAAGAAACTTCTTACAATTTCCTTTATTTCTGTTAGGTCAATTATACTTGGATTGCTCATAACAATTTTTTTAAGAATTAATGACAATCTAAAACCTATTGTTCTAGTTTTTAATATTCCCTGTAAATGCATATTACCTTTTCCTGATGTTGATAAAATATTTTGGAGGAGTAAACTATTTAGTTTTATTTCACCTATTTGTACAATTCTGTCAGTAACCATGTTTTCAAGCAAAGTGTGGAACAATATTCTTAGAGTAAATGTATCATTATTTGGGCATAAACGAGTGATGTCTGGAGCAGCTAATATATGCTGCATTCTCTGATCATAAGACATTTTTTGCAGGAAATTTGGATTATGTAGCATTTCATTCAGCAAATAATTACATTTACGAGTATCATTTGTAAGACTGACCTCTAAAGTCTTTTTAACAGACTTATTCTCACATGTAATATATACAACAACAACACCTCTTGTAAGTATAACCTGCAGCTCCCCTCCATTTGAGATTCCAAGCATTCTTCCGTTCTCTGGAACATTCAGTCTATTGTTGATTGAATCAACATCGTAAAATTCAAAAACTAATGCTTTGCCCTCCATGACTGAACAATGTATATAAAAATTGGTGATACCTCTGATTCCGGATTTTGGAATGATTGAACAATTTCCAGAGTAATGGTTCTGACTGAGTTTCCCTGTTTTAAAGGTATAAGTCCCTGATGAGTTATGAAGGCCTGTAAAATTTATCGACACCGTCACCTTATAGTCACTATCATATTCCAACGAACGCTCTCGCATTTCAAGTATGTAAGACGGTTTATGTTTTGGAACGGTTAAGAGTATATTCCCCCCTTTTTCAACTTTAAAACAAGCCCATTGATACTCCAACCCATCAGGGTTATTGAGGTAAGATGCCTTTAAAACCAGGACATTGTCCACAGACACTGTGTCGCCACAGTTGATATCGCATAAGATTAAAATGTTGGTCTTATTGGTTACCACTATGTGTTGGTACGCAAACTGACCCTGTTTATTTAAAGAGCATTCTTCGAAGGATGGAGCTGAGTATTTACCCCTCCAAATTTTTAAAGTAAAATTATACTCCCCTTCTATCAAGGATGGAGCTGAGTATTTACCCCTCCAAATTTTTAAAGTAAAATTATACTCCCCTTCTATCAATTTGTCTGAAGTTAAGGTATAAACTTCAGTACTTTTTAAAGTAACTGGTTTGCACATTCCCCCTGCACTTGTTTCAGAAGAGTTCACGGCTGCGCAGCTCCATTGTGTCATAACCCATCCCTTACCAGGGGGCATGTTAGGATCTCTGGAATTCATTGCATTAAGTTTTAAATCATCTTTTATCGACACAATTCGATAAGTTCCACCCCAAATTTTAGCTTCCAAGGGTAAAGCTTTGATTTCAAAGTAACAGAAGTTGTGGGTGATTGGGGAAGTTTCATAGCTTAAAATATTTTTAACCTTCAATTCGACTTCATATTTACCACACGTTAACTGAAAAGGTTTAAACTGTATGTAGGAGGTTTTCGATATTTCAGAAACAACAGAATCGATTTTCGATGCCTCCTCCTCTATCCTTCGTACCTTCCAATGATAATATATAGTGCCTTTGCCTTCACATTTATCTTTATCCTGTTCCAATGGTTTTTTGGCATTGCCAGAATTAACTATTGTCAGTGATGTACTTATTATGAATGTTGATGGAGTGTTATAAGTGACAAGTTTGTCATAAGTTCCACACTCTCTCATTTTTGCAAGAGGAACACAATAATTGACTTCTGGAAATTTAACAAAAGTCTTTAATGACAAATCAAAAATAGTTGTCCCCTCATGAGCAATAAGTAGTCGGACGACATCAAAATACCCCAATCGTGTTTTACCAAAAAATAGCTCGTCCCCTCTCATACCACCATTATAATGTTCCTGGTTATTTTCAGACCATTCCGGTGTTTTGTAAAAATACCAAACATTACCTGTGTAATCATGGGAACAACCCAACATTGCATAGCATTCCCCACCATATTTTGAATATTTCAAGGGATAGTGTACAGAGTTTATCACAATTTTAACATCATTTACCGGATCATTTTTCGGATGTATGATAGTAACTTTAAAACTTGTAGATTCGTACAAATGTATTAAATCGTCAAATTCTATACCTAATACATTAAATACTGCAAGTTTTGTATATGGTTTTTCACAGTTTCTTCCGACGTAACCGGCAGGACACTTACAAAGATAACGCACTTTTTCCTTCTCTGTACATACTCCGTTATTTTTACAAGGGTTTTTTCCACTACATGCATTGTTATTTTTTTTAATACTACACACTTTTGTTTGCTCATCAATATCATAACGATCCCTGAATGGATAATAGCAAGTCATATTTGTTTCTCCTATACAGAATGAACAGGCTGTCTTGGGTAGCTGATTCGAACAGTCTTCATCTCTATTACAACTCTCAATGATTTTAAAAACAACAAACATTTTGATAAAACATGTAGTTAAAAGTTTAAATGAATACATATTTAAGCCTAAAATAGATTGGAAGAGGACAATATAAATATTAGTGTTATATTCTATTGTGAAGCTCATATGAGATGAGCTTCACAATAGTTTATGTCAGCTGATTATTATTTTTCTTCCACATTAAATAGTAAAAATGGTCTCAGTGCAATACAAAATAGTTTTGTTGTATACCCAAATCCCTCCTCCTTCTCCACTCACAAAGGCCCCTGACAGAACAAGGATATGTCTTTGCTCTGGGGGCTGTTAATGATTTTTAAGATGGAAAACATGTAACAGGTTTTTATAGAAACTACCAGAGGTGTTGTATTGAATTTTTAATATATAATAATGAGAACAGCTGTTTAGATTAACTAAAAACATTTCCTTTAGCCATAATCTAACATATTTCCCACAGGGAAGTTTTTTTAACATATAGTTTATTCTGGATCAATAAACAATCATTATACACAGAATTTTTAAGATGGAGAAATAACAATTACAGGTTCGCTCTATTAGAGACACCTAGTAACAATTATGACTTGAATTTTTAAAGTACAATTATTATAATTAGTTATACGTTAAAATAACTTTTTAATATAGTATGATTTCAAAATGGGTTTAAAATCAATGATCAATAAAAACTAACTAATATTGATTTGACAGCTGTTTGTTTTTATTTCTATCAAATCTTCAAACTACAAAGACAGCTGATTATTATCAGTAGGTTATTCATTGAAAACAGAATCAAAATGTGAGTAATATCGCGTAAAAGTGGGCTTTTAAATGCTCGTTATTTACTTTTCAGGGGGCGTCTGGCGATTTCAAGCATTTATAAACCTTCTCTGGAATGTAGAGAATACATGAAATAAGTTTCATTGTAATCAGCTGTCCCGTTTTTTCATAGAAGACGGTGTAAAACGTCACCTGGAGCGTCACAGACAAACAGACAAAAATTGAGATAAGACCGGTTTCGGCATCTCTAATGCACGAAAAGTAAAAATAACTAAAAAATGAATAATTCTGAGCAATGTACAGACAAAACTCTAATTTTTTTATAATTTTTTTTATATAGATAAAGAGTGTATTGGGATAAGTGTAATAAACTTTGACAAACACCTCTTTACACTGAGATAAGTGTAAAGTTCAGTAAACAAATATACTAAAACTCATTCATTTTCTACTTTTATCAAAAATTATGAGCTATCTGATTCCCAGTGTAGTTTCTACATTTTCACCCCCTACATTATACAAAAAAATCTAAACACAGTACGTTGTATTTTGGGGCTCCAATGTTGATCCTACGGAGGTTAAGGAAAAATTAATATTTCACTTATCAATCTATATTTTTGGACAAAACTTGATATTTAGCTTCATGTGGTTGAGGTACATACATTTATGCATAAAAATCACAGTTTATGTGTTTACCGTGGCAGCTAACCTGCATACTCTTTTCCCATGTTAATCATATAGGGAATAGGCAAACTCCTTTATTTATGGACAGATGTTGATGAAAGTTGGTATAAATGTTAAGATAAAAATTATTCATGGTAGAAATGACTTCTTTCAGTGTTCCTCACAGCAGCTAACCTGCGCACTCTTTCCCATGTTAATCTAATGGAGAATAGGCAAATAATTCTCATGTTTATGGACATATTTTTATAAAACTTGTCATATATTATTATATTATAGATTTGGAAATTCGCTACGTACGCAGGTCTGCTGCGATGGGGTGTTTATGATAATTATGGATAGAGGAATTTTGGGGAGTGAGATTGATAGAACTTGAAGGTGAGCCTTTGCCGGATGAAAATTATAGCGATCTTAGCGATGCTAGTAGTAAGTATGGTGACTATGACAGTGAATCAGAGTAATATATGAAGTTACTGACCCAACAAATGAAACACACATTGGTTTGGGCGATTAAGCCAATTACCAAGATGTTAAATTCGAAGAATGTGCAAATATCATTTTTGTAAAACATATGGCAAAGTAACCATGTTTGTAAAGAGGGCAGGTAGAGAAATGTTATCAACAAAGAGAGCAGTTTAGCAGAGGACCTTTCTGTAAATAAAAATAGTAAAACTATCCCCAATATAACAGAAAAAACTGTTAGTAGAATTTAAAAAATATTTTTTGTCATGTAATAATTTTTGGTCCTTAATTTATTTTACAGACAATGTGTAAGGTAACAAATATTAAGTACAAGTAAAAAATATTAATTTAACTAACGGAACTTGTTTTATGAATTTTTGACTTTTTCCCCTTATACATAGTATATGGAGAAAATATTGTCCACAGCCTACCCTGTTGGTCCGATTTAGATGAAATTTGGCTTGTATGAGTATATTCACCGTATTCCAAGGCGTTTTTTTTTAAATTTTTATTTTTAAGAGTAATTCACCCCTAAAAACCCTTAAAAACTTGAAAATCCAAATTTCTAAGAAAACGGCTCTAACGATTTTAATTAAAATTTGATAGTTTATATAGTGCACAGAGAACTAAACAATTTGACATAACCCGCATGTCTGTAAAAATGATGGTTCAAAAGTTATGGGCTTTTAGATGTCAAAAAATCAAATTTTTAAATTTTCAGCAAAAACAATAAAAGTTTAGTATAACTTGACTGGCGCCATTGAAACCATCTTAAAAAACTAAACAAATTAGTATTTTGAATTATTTGTCTATGTATATGATTTGAGGTTTTCTCAGTCATTTTTGAATATTTCAAATAGGTGACATAAATATGTCCAGTCTAAACTTATGATGTTTTGCATTTTATATACAACTAGCAGTAAACCTGTCCTTTGTACGGGTTGTAGGATTCAGTTTAATGAAGAAAGATAATCATACCAAAATGTAAACCTGAAATCCTAAACAAATCAATACAAAGCAAATAAATAGATACCCAGCTTTATTATTTAGCATTACTTTACAATTAAATAGATTAGAACATTCATACAATTATTATAATTAGTTATATGATAAAATAACGTTTTATTATATAATATGATTTCGAAATGGGTTTAAAATCAATGACCAATACAAACTAACTAATATTGATTTGACAGCTGTTTGTTTTTATTTCTATTAAATCTTCAAACTACAAAGATAGCTGATTATTATCAGTAGGTTATTCATTGAAAACTGAATCAAAATGCGAGTAATATCGCGTAAAAGTGGGTTTTTAAATGCTTTGTTATTTACTTTTCAAGGGACGGCTGGCGATTTCAAGCATTTATAAACCTTCTGTGGAATGTAGAGAATACATGAAATAAGTTTAATTGTAATCAGTTCTCACGTGTTTCGGAGAAGACGGCGTAAAATGCCTCCTCTGGAGCGTCACAGACAAACAGACAAAAATTGAGATAAGATCGGTTTCGGCTTCTCTAACGCACGAAAAGTAAAAATAACACAAAAATGAATCATTCTGAGCAATGTACAGACAAAACTCTAATTTTATTTATATAAATTAAATTCTAATTCGCTATTCCTTGACACCGCTGGGGCCATTTGAAAAATAAATGAAGGATTCAAATGGAATATTAATTAATTTTAGCAGGTGTGCTGCGGCGGGTGTATTTTCAGGGGTAAAATTTCCCTCAAGATGAAGCGCAGTGCATATTATGGTATACCTATATTCACGCGAAACATGTAGCGCCGTACGATCTTGAATAGAACCACAGCGATAGTCACGAGTGGATTGTACGATCGCATTGAGTACTGGAGAGTGGAGAGGTAGGCGATAAGGTAAGAAGAAGAACGTACGAGCGCAATGACGTCAGAGGTAACGGTACCTCCATGCTTGTTTGCTCGCCATTGTCCGATGTGTAACAAAACAGTCTCGCGTCTCGAGTCCTGTCCTGAGGCAGTAGGTCATCTGACTCCAACAGCTGGTCTCATCCAACAGCTGATCCGTTTGCGGGGCGGCACTAAAACAGCTGGAACGAAAGAGAAATAGTGTTCAAAAGATACATTTACGATACGAATACGAACAGATACGAATCCTAGATAGTTAGTTGTAACCGATGGTCGATGGATGTGATATTCTTTGGTGAGGATCAACGTCCGCACTATTGAATACTACTTTCATCCGCAAAGATAATCCTCATAATTAGACCAGTTCGTGATTGAGAGGCAAAATTGTGGTTGAAATCCCACGTTAATTAAACTGTAAGTCCCTTAGATTCCATTGGCTGTTGGCCTATTAAATAAAAGTCCTGTCTAAGGAAAATATCAGCTTTAATAATTAACAACACTACTAGATCGAGCCTAAATCATCTTTCACTTATTTCTCATTCGTACGTGGTAGCTTCACATTCCATCTTGGTTGGTCACCATTTCAGAAAGGTGATATTTATCCACACAATAAACTATTAATTTATTAATATTAATATCACTATTAATACATAATTCCGACTGTTAATTGTGTTATGTTTTAGACAGTAGTTCGCCTGAGGACGGGATCAGATTCCAGATCCCGAAACGTCGTGAAACTTTGTTTTACTCATAGCCGTGATGGAATACACCATCACAAATAATGAATTTCAAACAAAGAAAGCTGACATGTTCCTTGGACAGGAATGTTATTTAATAGCCCAACAGCCAATGCACTGAATCATACAATAGTACAAAGGACGGACTTGCTGCTAGTATAATAAAACCACACACTTGGTTGACTAACACTCCCTCTATTTTATACTCTTCAATTGTCAACACACAATTGGTAATTCCTACAAACAGTAAAGATTGAGTGTCAATAATGACAGTTACAGTGGCAGAAGACGCGGAAGTTCTAAGTGAACATAATTGAGGAGACCGCTGCTAATCATTGATGCCACAATAGCACAATGGCTAGTTAGTGTTGGCATATCCGTCACTGATTATCGTACAGGGGCACGATAACTATTGTATTTGCACGATAATTTTACACCTTACACAACACTACGTCTCAGAGACAGAATCGTGTTTTAATCTCAATCCCAACTGGGCGCACAATGCTAATTAATTTTCTTGTGGGATTTTTAGTGTGTAGATAGTTTAGCTGATTTATTGTCAACAGTATTCACCATAATTATATGCAATGAGTAAAATATACAAGGTATGATTATAAATCTTTGAATAATATATACAAACAAAAGTAGTAAACACATGTTGAAAATGCAACAGCTAAGGCTAAACATTCCATTGGCGTTCTAAAACAACATAACAATGGACAACAATATAAAAATCCTAAAGCATTACAGTGGTTAAATGCTAAGTGAATGATATATGCAAATAACAAATAAACAAGCAAAGATATAATAATGATGAAATGCGGGTGCAAGTAAAGTATAAATTAACAAGCAAAAAAGAAAAGCAAATTTTAAAGCAAGGATACAGAATTTATGAATTTACAAGACAAAGTGAGTCTTGTAATGATGACGAATTACCATGAAGGGCATCAAAAACATTCTTCAAATTCAACAGTTGTTGTAAAATTGGACCGTAGGAAGAAGCTATTACCGTAGGTCTCATGACAAGACTTAAGCCTGGGACCATGTTATTTTTTTGTTTTGAGGTGCCTAGAGGCCAAAAAATATATATACGTCTGTGTGTGTGTGTGTACCGGCATTGGAAACGCAACGCGTACAAGGACCTGAACAACCCTAGACTCAATATCGATGTATAGGCTCTAAAAATATTTTTGACATTGTGTTTGTATTCGTCGTGTTTATATGTAAGTACACTGGATGAATTTGACACCCTAGTACACCTGAAGAAGACACCCGCGGGTTGAAACTGTGTTAGTGTAAAACTACAATAAGAATCTAGTGACAGAAGATATTTAAACCATTTATTTAATTAACTTATGTGATTCGGAAGGTTAACATCGTAAATATTTAAATCTTTTTTGTGGCTCATTTATGACTACGTTTTCCTTTTCACTTATCAACTACTTAGAGTCGGATAAATTACTCTCAAACCTTTATAATCTCAACTTTTGAACAACTATTTTACACACTTGAACGTATTTCTATTCGGCTTGAAAACGTTATCCAAAGAAACGAAAAGGTACAATAATAATTTTCTTCACACGATATTTTTGACATTTTGTAGTGGCAACCCTGGTCGCGGTCGCGTGCGGTTGGTGTGGTCAGTCGCTCACAGAGTGCGTTAGAGTGCGGTTCAGTGCCGCTAGTGCATGGCTCAGTGTCATGGCTTGGTGTCTTGTGTTCTTCATCGGGCTCTTAACTAGGATACATGCTCAAGGTAGGGAAGCGATCTTTATAATCATAATAATTATAAAAATATAATTATAAGTTTTTTTATATCGTGAAGTGAAAGGAGGAACCCCGTGACTTTTACCTCAAGGATATCGTGGAAGTGAAGGGAAGGGACCTTAGATTTCTTTATTCCCAGGTTCATTTGCTAGTACATTAATTTTAAATATTGAATAATCAATAGCATTTATGAATACTACGTCATTGACAATAGTTCTGTTGGCATACAGCTATGACAATTATGACATCCTGCAAAAGTGCCTTCTCCATGTCTTCAATTGGTGTATTATTAAAAATATACTTCCAAAACAAAATTAATAATTCCAGCTAACTTGTATGTTAACTTATATTTACGCTATAGTAACTTACTTAGAATGACACAGGGATTTTGTTCACATATTCTTGCACGCTTCAAAGCTCTCGTTTAAAGAGTAGAAATATGAAACCTATATGTTGTTATGCCCTCTGGTGTTATGGAAAATCCACTCTTTTAACGAGGGAACTTATTTTCCTCAACGTTGAGGAGGCTAAGAAGTATTAAATTTCTATAGTTAAAATTCATAGTTCGAAACATGCTCTCTGTACCATACAGACGAAAATATAAGCACGTTTTTCTAGACTACCACATTGCATATCTACCGAAATATTTTTACTTTCGGGTCTTAAGTGTTCGTTGATGTTAAAAAAGATTGTAATTATGTAGCCTTGCAAAACACGGCCATTGCATACCATAACTACACTTACCTAGTCAAAATTGAAGCACATAAATGTCAAATTAGGCTATATTATTAGAAATATTTGAAACAATGATATAATGAATTAATGCAAAATGTTTGTATTTACTTCCCTGTGGGAAATAGACTAGATCATGTATGTCTAAAGGGAACGTTTTCAGTTCATCTAATCAGCTGTTCTTATTATTTTATATTGAAAATTCAATGCAATAGCTCCGGTAGTTTCTATGGAGACCTGTTACATATTTTCCATCTTAAAAATCACTAACACCCACAGAGCTAAGACATATCCATGTCAAAATATGGATGTGCATTCTTCATGTAGGCTTTAATAAATAATTTCAAATTGGTAGTATTTAAAGGGATGCTATTTTACAAAAAAAGTAAACTACATACAATTTATCCTTCTTGTTAATCACGAGATTATTCCATACATGAAGCAGAAAGTTAAAACTACCTCCTGTAATTTACTATAATAATCGAAAGTGTTGATGCATGTTTGCAGGCACTGATTAACTAGAACGGTTCACTTTCTATCAACGGCCGAGCTCGTTCTGCTTGTGTAGACCAATATGACGTTGGCGACTTGCGAGTCAGCTGGTGTAACGGTTTATATACTACATCCGGTGTCTCAGCCATCTGCCACTTCAAAGACCACTAAAGTGTGAAAGCAGTATAATACGTGGCGTCAGTAATCACAATTATGTTTCCTAATTAAAAACGAAGGTCTCGAGGTGGCAGTGTCCCACTTGCAGACGACTTCTGCTCGACCTACCGTTGGAGTCACTGACACTGATAGTGATTCTGTCCAAATCTCGCGTATCTTAGGAGTCACGAATCAATTTTTGTAATCGGAGTATTGATTGGTTGACGTTATTTATATTTAAGATAGCAACACCCACTCGGGTGAGTGTTTTGAGGTAAATATAAGTGAAAGGCGTGTGTAATGAGTATTGTTTTGTACAGTAGAACCTCCATAAATCGGACCTCAATAATTCTAAATCCTCGTTAAATCGAATCATTTTAGTACTTAGCAATGGACGGTGGGTGTAGTGTTCTCTTGTGTGGATTCACGTCCGCACTATTGAATACTACGTTAATCCGCAAAGACCATCCTCATAATTAGACCAATTCGTAATTCAGAGGCCGTGATTCGTATTCTACGTTAAACTGTAGGTCCCTTAGTTGCCATTGGCTGTTGGGCTATTAATTAACAGTTCTGTCTAAGGAACATGTTTAGTACAGGACGTTTTTACAGGAACAATATCCCAAATTTTTTCGGTGTATATCAGATACACCCTGTATATGAATGTTTCTGATGTCTGGGGGATCTTTGAAAGCGATACCAACAGGAAACGCCTGGAAGTCATTCAGCCAAAGATGACGAGACAAATAGCTCGGCAACGACGGTGGTAGGAACATTGTCATCATCGAGATGTTGGGAATCTCGACTCATGGATGTTTTAACTAAGACTGGGACGGTGGTGACAACGTGTAATCTAGCTACGGTACTTGGAGGTCACGAATTGTGGATAGTTGTGAGAGATGGTCGGTGGGTGTAGTGTTCTCTTGTGTGGATTAACGTCCGCACTATTAAATACTACGTTAATCCACAAATACCATCCTCATAGTTAGACCAATTCGTAATTCAGAGGCAGTGGTTCGGATTTCACGTTAAACTGTAGGTCCCTTAAGTTGCCATCGGCTGTTGGGCTATTAAGTAACAGTCCTGTCTAAAGAACAGACAGTGGTTCGGATTCCACGTTAAACAGGTTAACACTATTAATTTACAGTTATGTCTAAGGAACACTGAACCCTCATTCATACTTGGCTTAAAATACCTACCTTGTAGTATGGCCGCCATGTCAATGATCTAATCTAATATAACACGTATTTACTGTTGGGTTTTACGAAGCTCGCCGGGTCAGCTAGTTTTTAAATAAACTAGAACGTTTTGAAACGCACGTCTCCAACTTCACTTGGAAGGTCCGGGTTACCACTTGGTACCGCTTGGTGATCGTTGGGTGAACATTCGCTCGCCGGTTTTACGGTTTTGTGTTCCCAAGCAGAGAGGTCCGTCATGCTAGGCTACCCTCAGCAACTGGAGTAATGAGTCTTCCTTCGCTTTACTTCATAATAGACTGAACCCAGAACCTTCCTTGTTTTGTGGTTGACTCCGTCGTGAATGGAAAAAGACTACAATCGGATAGATCACTGATAAATATATTCATGATAAGCACATTATAATACAGTCATTTCTCATTCATAATTGGCTTAAAATACCTACCTGGGTCGGTCGTCATTTCAAAAATGTATATTTTTGGGCAGATGGTAACTTTTTGAGTAATCCCGCTCCTGCGAGAGTTATGTGGTGACTCACTCCGTTAAGCGGTGTATATCCAAACTAAACCCGCCTTCCCCATCTGTCCAGACTTGTATGAGCAACTTAAATTAGGGCGTAAGGACTTCATTTGGGCTTCAAATCATATTATTAGCGTTTACTGCTGTAGCTGCTGGATTACCTCCAGGACTGGCTAATAAGAATGAAATCAGAACAGGGTCGGAGTAAGTGAAATAACAGATGTTAATAAAAATATATTAAGCACAAACTTAAATTAAGAAGTGTCGATGCATTGCTGTGTCAGGCTGGATAGGTCACGCTACTCTACGGTGGATCATCCAGGATGGCGATGGGTCTGGCCTCCAGATCTCTGCGACGTCGCCTTCTACAGAGCCTCCCTGATGTGTTCTAGGGTGGACTCTGCTGCTTTCTGAAACAGTCTATGGGTTTTTGTTTGGTTAAATTGATCAAAAGTTTGGACTCCCAACGTCGCCACGATTGCGGAGGTCCTGACGAACCACGGATGTTGTGTGATTCGTCTCAGCGACTTCGTCTGGATGACCTCTAGACGTTTCCTGTTGGTCTTGCTGGCTAGAATTCACCACGCCTCTGAAGTATACACGATACAAGAGCGTACAATTCTGAGTTGACTTTCGTGTCAACATGCGGTTTAAAACACAGGAGTGAGTCCAGGGTGACACCCAAGTACTTCACGGACGTCTTCCACGGTATTCCCACTTCGTCTAGCTGGATCTCGGGTGGAACCAGTCTCGGCATTTTTCGTCTCTTCCTGAAAGAAATGTCATTACTTCTATCCGCGTTGACGTTGATGTGCCACTGGCGGAGCCAAAAGGTAATATGATTTAAAACTTGACTGAAGTACCTCAATTTTTAAGATTCTTGTGTAAAGGAAGGTATGTGTCAAAGTTTTGCTCAATTACATATTCTGAATATATTTTCGTTTCGAAAGTCTTCATATTAAACCATTTAATTTTCTAAGAATTATTCTTAGAACATTTCTTTTAAACTAACAAAAAATATAACATTCATTGTGTCCGAATTCTATTTGGAAAATAAAACAAGGACTACAAATTCAAGATGTGTAGGCACTTCAGTCTCGTAACCTTAAATTAAACATCCTCAGTGACGTCACAAGGCCTGTGTCACATTTCATTTTGTTTCGTAGAACTCCCCAGCCCCCTAATGAATTCATTCTGGATCAGACGTGTGACCAACGAAGGACACTTTCTCGACGATAATTTATAAGAGACTGTAATCAGGACCGTTCTATAAAAAGTAAAAAAGAAACAATTGATTGAATCCAACCAGACGTGCTTATCTAACAGTCACTGTCAGTCTTGTGACAGCAGCCGAGCTGCGGTCTCCTGTCACCTCTGACAGTAATCACTGCCTTTCAATAAACCTCTATTCTTCAAGACTGCTTTGTACCGTTAAATTAGAGGTTATTTTGGTTAGATTATGTTCAGGTTGTGTAATTCTGTTGAGGTTGAGGGATTTTTCACTATTACAATATTATTAAGGTCGTATTTCACTAAAAATCGATTTATAAACGGCACGCCAGTCTAATAAATGAACTCTTCACCGGAGGAAACAGCGCTCAAACATCGGTTAGTGATTCCACAAATCATAAATACTGTAACTATATTGACAATCACGTGACCAATCATGTGTATTCCGGTTTTCAAATATTTGTTTTACAGTTAAAAATAGAAAACAATGTTTGATACAAAGTCGCTTTTAGTAAAAAAAGAAAAAGCGTAATATGAGGGAGCGTAGTTTGGCATGGATATGCGTGAGCTCTGAGGGGGGTTGACAATCCGTCAGACCAAAATTTGAAACGGAAGTGACGTCATGTGGCTAGTGTCGTCACTTCCGGTTACAAGAACAGCTGTTTGAAGGAACCGAGAACATTCCCTTGAGACCCCATCTATTGCATTTTTCAAAGGGAAGTAAATAATTTGTTTATTATTTAATAGAGAGACAATTCACTTGATTATAGAAATGTAGGAATTAATTCACTCATTAACTTGGGCACATCGAACAACAAAACCATTGACTTTGTTTTCAAACGCAAAAAAATAAGTTTGCGAAAACTTTGGCTTTTCCGTGTTGGAATAAAAACATTGTTAACGACCGTTTAAGAGCCCGTTAACACCGGTGTTAAAACAACGCGGCGTTAACGGGCTCTTAAACGGGCTTTTCTGGATGTTCTAAAGTTTAGTGAAACCGAGCCAAAATGTTACGAAAATTTATAAACATTTTATGAATCCAGTATCAGTTTGGTTGTTCTCATTTTTAGTGTTCTACTAATCTCGATCTGTAGTAACCAATCCCTAACCAATCTTTTAAAACCAATTTGCTACCAATCTAACCTCTGATCAGATTAAACTTTTGTTATTTGAAAATTATATATTGTAAATTTTAATCGAGAGAAGTGATGACAAAACAATCCTGCCTAATGTTGGTGATTAGCAAACGCCGCTTTCCCACTGTGGCCTTCTCCTGAATGCCACTTTTGTGATCTATTAGAAGAATGACAGTGTGATATTTTGTGGCTGAAATGATGTATCATTAAGAGATTTATTGTTGCGAGTGGGAAAAGATTTAACGGCATGGTTAAATGATAACAGATTAATAGGACTATAATCATTCCATTCACTTAATCTATATAATAAAATAAATAAGAGTTATGACTGTACATTGCTTAGAGTTATTAATTTTTAGTTATTTTTACGTTTCGTGCGTTAGAGAAGCCGAAACAAGTCTTATCTCATTTTGTCTGCGGCGCTCCAGGAGGCATTTTACGCCGTCTCTCCGAAAAGCGGGAGAACTGATAACAATGAAAGTTATTTCATACATTCTCTACATTCCAGAAAAGGGGTTTAAAGGCTTAGAATTGTCCGCCAACCCTTTAAAAGTAAATAACGAGCATTTAAATGCCCACTTTTTACGCGATATTGGTCGCATTTAGCTTCCGTTTTAAATGAATAACCTACTGGTAATAATCAGCTGTCTTTGTAGTTTAAATATTAAAGGAAAGAAAACGAACAGCTGTTGAATCAATATTAGTTTATATTGGTCATTGGTTTAAACCCATTTCGAAATCATACTATATTAAAAAGTTATTTTAACGTATAACTAATAATAATAATTGTATACATGTTGTAATCTATTTAATTGTAAAGTAATGCTAAATAATAAAGGTGGGTATTGATGTATTTTCTTTGTATCGATTTGTTTAGGATTTCAGGTTTACATTTTGGTATGATGATCTTTCTTCTTTAAACTGAATCCTACAACCCATACAAAGGACGGGCTTACTGCTAGTTATTTAATAAAATCATTATCCTTTATTGAATCGCCTTCCAAAGTCAATTTCTTCCTTATTTCCCAACCGTTTCCATGAAATTTGGTATGCAGCGTAAGGTCACATTTGGGTGATGTACAGCGGAGGGTCCCCCCTCCCCATGTAATTCTAACTATTAATTTAATTTTGTTTATCTTGTTTTTATTTTCATAAATTAGATGATTATGACTGAAATAATAAATAAAATTATATTTAGATAAACGTTAAAGAATATAATAGTTTAATTAAAGATTGTAGTTTTTTTTTAAATCGACTTTAGGGAGAAAGTATGTGTCAATTTTCTATATGTATCTTTATGTAAATGTCACATAATTTTCCAATTTCAATACGTGGCGGTTCATTGCAATACCAGGATATGTCACTGTGACAAGTATGTTCCTGGGACTTGGCAGAAGGACGTGCTGAGGACCTTCGTCACTGGGAACGGTTCCTCCATGTAACGTTGCTGACCATTGTTGTAACTGTGGGAACTAGGAACTGGAACTGTGACGCAATACCAACTGTTGTCTTGTTAATGTTCCGCTTATATGTGTGGGATCATTTGTGACATTGATGACAGACAACCAATAATCCGATTGTCGAGAATGTAACATAACTAAAAACCATCTTGGAAACTTTCCATTTATTATTTATGATCAAAATTCTTATCTTTTGTTGAGTGAGCATAATAATAATACATTGTTATTGCAGTAGACAACTGCATTAATTATATTGCAAAAGTCATTTGTTTTTTACTTTGTTTAAACCAAAATTTTCCATTTATTCAGCTATTCAGACAGATAGATTTGTTCATTCATTCACCAACCACTCGCCAATTAATCTCCCCCTCAGGACCGGGTGTTAATTTTGTTCTGAAATGGTGGTCTCCCAGTCATAAGATAAGTAGGCCTACTCACCTTTGCTATAGAAAGCGCTTTTGAGGCGAGACTTGAATACCATTGGCATAAGTGTATTTTTGAATGAGCCTGGCAATGTGTTGACCAAATGTACACCTGCTTGTGATGGTAGGTGTTCAAAGACAGCCGTTCTATGTTGTCCAGTTTGGAGATCGCCCTGCATCTTGTATTGTACTTATGAATGTTTGTGTCCTGAATCAGAGAACATTAAAAAAACAGTGCGTAGCTGTTTCGAGAATGCAGAGACAGGGGAGTGTCAACAGTTGCAGCTCTTTGAACGCTGGCTTACACGACTCTCTTCGTTTTAATTTTTAGATGCGTATATTTATAACTGATAAAGTGTAATGTGTGTATTAAAGAATTAAGTAGTGTGATATTATAGGTAAAGACAATACATAAATTAAACATAAATCAACACTACACTAAACAGTATTTCATCTGGTAGGTGGAAATTAAAAATAATCATTAATTTAGTCCATTCATTTTCTTCGGTAGGAGTGATGATATTGAATAAATAATATTTAAATCTCTTTAAAACATGCAAAAAGTAAAGATGTAATAAATGTAATGGGGGGGTGTTAGCAATTTGAAACATAATAATAGCTGTTTAGATGAACTGAAAACATTCCCTTTAGACATATCTATGGTCTAACCTTATTGCCACAGGTAAGTAAATACAAACATTTTTTATTGTCTTTTTGTCGTGGAAATACGACATTAGACACGACACACAAATTATAATTAAGAATAGCACTTCCTAGCTTTCTACATTGGTAAATGAACGAAATCTCTGTATGAACGAGGCGTGGCCTTCAATCATGCTAATGAACTCATGGTTATTTTATTAATGCAGACGGCAATGATCATTGAATAACAATGAGACATGAAGGACCAAAGTACATTCAACTGTTCTCATACGGGTAGACAATACATCCTTATTAGTTCATCACTACAATTATCGGTACCTGTGTCAGTTGGTACTTGATTAATTTGGTAAATGATTAATTTAAACAAGTTTGTATTTATTTATCTGTGGAAAATAGATTAGATCATGGATATGCCTATAGAGAATGTTTTCAGTTCATCTAAACAGCAGTTCTTATAACCAAGTTATGACGTCACTAACCAAATTTCGTCACTGTCTCAAATTTTGATCGCGTAAATCGCCGACACCCCCCAGAGGTAAGACATATCCATGTCAAAAATCGTTTCCCAAATTATTTATTTATGAAATTTGTTTTCCCAATCCTGTAATGTAATATCCAATTACTTGATGAGCAATTTCGACTCGAGAGTGATGAAAAATACTTTTCACTTGACTTTACATTAAATTATTGTAATATCGAAAGAGGAAAGACTGAAACGTAAAAGATTTTAGAATGATTTTGTGTAGTTGGTTGAGTAATCACAAAATTATTTGTTATTTTTAAAACACCGTGTTTTCAGACTTTTCAGACCCCATAAAATACTCTTTAAATTAACTATATTTAACGACTCTTAATTATTTAATAACAAACTCAGACTTCCTAGAGGAAATAGCAAACTACTGGAGGTTAAAGTTGTTATTTTATACTTCTTCAACCATTTCACAAGACGTTATGTCTAGTTGTGTGATTGTGCAATAGTTTAACGTGTGTCGGTAGCGACGTCGAAGCCGAGAGTGGCGATATGGAATGTGCGGGTCTCAATTATTCAACGCGGGCGAGCTTCGTGTAGCATAAAATACGTCACGCGAGCAGGCCTTCTGTTACGCGAGCGAGAGACGGCGTGACGAAGCGGGGGCGGCGTGACGGGACGGGGGAGTGGTCAGAGATGCAGATGTAAAAAGAAGAAGATGCAACGATTTGGGAGCGCGCGGTAGAACATGATTGATGGAAAAGGACGTAAGTAATATGACCTAGATTAGGTAGATAAGTAAGGAAGGACACGACAAAGAAAATATACCAGAAAGTAAACAAACGATAGAGAAGTCATTAGAATTCACAGGCGCTAGAGATAAAACTGGAGTTGCGTCACATGTTATGCTAGTAATTTCAACTTTCACCGTTCCTAAAATGACACAAACTAATGCAAGTTCGCATATGGATTGATTACTACGTGATTAAAACCGGCGACTTACTTAGTGGTGCAGTGGTTATTGTACCCGCTTTGAATAGTGAAGGTCACTATTCGAAGCAAACTGCATTCGTTCATTAGATTATTAATTATTATCGATCCTGTCAAACAAAAAGTGTAATAACAAATTTTAAGCGTTATTACGCTAAAATTTTGTTACAAATGTATTGGAACAAATTTTTCAGCCACGGGTCAAACTCGAGGCATAACCCATCGATATTTCAGAATACCAGAACACAAGATACTAGTGTGCGTAATTTTCTATCCTTAATCAACTCTAATTTACATTTCATAGCTAATACAATTAATTAATGAGTTCTAAATCAGGACTTTTTTAAAACTTGTTTTACGTTAGCGTAGGTAGGGTATACCAGCGACCTAAAGTAAAATATGAACTAAATCCATTTCGTCTTCTTTTTATTATTGTTCAATTGTTCACTAGCCAGGTTATAAGCAGGCGTTTCTAGAGTCGCCCAGAAGCTGTAGTCTGTGACGAGGGGCGAAGGAAGCCCTACAAGGAGAATCCTCGTCTCCTCACAATCCGGTCAACATATCCCTGCAAGGTCTCCTATTTTTAGTCAAGTATTTAATTTTAGATTAGATTAGATCATTGAAATGGCAAACATACTGCGATGTAGGTATTTTAAGCCAAGTATAAATGGAAACAAGTGTAGGCTGATTGGGACGCTATCTTGTAGTCTTGTTACTGACTAAGCCTGACATGTTCCTTAGACAGGACTGTTAATTAAAAGCCCAACAGTCAAAGGCATGTCTAAGGGACCTACAGTTTAACGTGGAATCAGAACTACTTCTAAATTACGAACTGGTCTAATTATGAGGATGGTCTTTGCGGATTAACGTAGTATTCATTAGTGCGGACGATAATCTACACAAAAGAACACTACATCCACCGACTATCCAGAATTCGTGACCTCAAAGTAACTGGATTACAGGACGTCGCCACTGTCCCAGTATTTAGTATTACTACTGTACTTTAGTAACAGATTTAAATACTTTTACTATATAATACTAACTATATAACTTTGAATAAACCAGTAAATTTGTTTCAATGGCATAAATTACCCTTAAGGTTCCTAAAAAAACGTACTATGGAAGACTAATATTTACTTTGCTCTTATGTTCACAAGTATCTCATGGTGTACATAGTGGGTAACTTCCGGCTTTTCTTGTGTATATAACGTAAATTGCTCCTTCTTCATGAGATTATGGAAATGTCTAAAGGGAATGTTTTCAGTTCCTCTAAACCATGGGTCCTCACTAGGATTTCTCAAAGAGCCAAATTGTTTGCATCAAATTTTCCTCAGGGCTGCAGACACGTGATCGCTTTTGGGGAAATACACTTCCGGGAGACCTGGTGGGTAAGTAAAAAGGGGAGTACAGGGATCCTCCATGGATATTTAAAAAATAAATAAAAGCCTAAAAACTTGACTTTAAAGCTATTCGAAGTGCATTGTTGTACATCTTGACTAATAATTATTAGTCTAATAATTATAATTAAGTGGGAGCGGCGCTAAATAGCGTACACTCACAACCATAAACACAAGTCGATTACTTAATTAGGAAAGTTTGTATATATTTATAAAGTATTTTGTAATTATTTCATATAACATACAGTCTGAACCGCAATGAAACGTGCTGAGAGCCGCGTACTGCCTGCTCTAAATAGTTCTAAAAACCATAAGCCTTCATTTCTGGTAGGCCTACACGTTTTGCGTCTCACAATTTCCAACACCCCTAACCCCGCCCCGATCAAAGGGCAAAGCTTAGACATATCCAGTTCATGTCAAATATCTATAATTTCATGCAAGGTATAATTTCAACATAACTATAATTTTATTTATATAGATGATTTATATTTCGTTCATGAAACCTCCCACAGATGTCAGTGACCGAGTTGAACCAAACTCCGGATGAGCAACACAGTGATTTACATTAAATGCAATCACGTCAAGGCCAGAGTTGACCAAGCACCCGTCGTCGCAACCTGACGCTTGTTCGCTTCGCTCATTTGCTGATTAGTGTCCAGAGCCATGCCACGTTACCATTAGACATCCAGTTGGGAAATTTGACGGTGTGTCGCTGGCTGGGAATGCCAAGCAGCTGAGGGGAGCTCGGTCAAGCTAGACCAAGAGTAACATGATAGCTGGATACTAGTACCTTCAAAATCCTAGAAGTTCTAATACTTCAACGCAATATTTCAAGTTATAATAGTATTACTAATACGAATCTGAAGTGCAACCTTCCAAGTTAGGTATTTTAAGTCAGTTATGAAAGATAAATGAGTGTAATATGATTATGGTGCGATATTGTAGTTTTGTTGCTGACTAAGGTTGACGTTTTGTCCCTTAGACATGACTATTTATTTGATAATGGACTTGCGGTTTTATGTGGGATCCGAATCATAGTTTTGGCTCTGAATTTCAAACTAGTCTCATTATGAGAATCGTCTTCCATGATAAACTTTTCAGGTTTCTACCTAAATTTTAAAGATTATCCGAACCACAATTTTGTCTTTGAATTGCGAACTGGTCTAATTATGAGGATGGTCTTTGCGGATGAACGTAGTATTCAAACGCGGACATTAATCCACACCAGAGAATACCACGCCCAACGACCATCTCTCACAACTATCCACAATTCGTGACCTCCAATGAGCTAGATTACAGGTCACAGTAATATTCGGAGTACACTCAAATATTTTCATAATGAAATGTGAACTCATAAGAAACACATTTGCAAATTATACGTCAGTGTTGTTATTTCTGGCTGTGATAAATGAATAAGTAAGGTTGCTGTGCTGAGCTTGAGAAAATTTTAAAACTAGTATTCTTTGCAATCTTTGACAGTAGATCTTGCTATTTGAAGGTGTATTTGTAAGTTTTTCTTTAAATATTAATTACAAATAATAAGAAAGTTGTATACATTTTCTCGTTCTCAGTATAAGAATAGTATATAGGGAATGAGTAAGTAGGTTTGCTACCACGAGGAACGAAAAATTATATATTTCAGCATAATGCGAATAATAATCAAAACATTATTATTTTTACCTCTTCCCTCGTAAGATTAACATTTGAATAAGACAACGTACTGTATTTAGCAATTTCTATATCTAAGAAACCGATTGATGGTTACTATATAAAATACTAAATTGTAACTTGAGCTGATTCCTATGAATGCTTACTGGTCGTAGTACAGTTACAGTGCAAACTATCTAAACTTTTGAATCCGAGAGCAGTTGCAGTACTTGAATGGTCAAGGTCCCCAGCACGGGAACGCACCAGTCATGGCGCAGCGGCGCCAATCAGTTTACATTCTTATTTATTGTTGATGAATCGAAGTGAAAGTAATCAGGATATTCTGCGATCCCTGTAATCTTCTGGAACTTCCGAAGTATAAACAACTCATCAGCGAAGGAAAAACATACTTAGCCAAGATTTTGTCATAGCTTAAAATTTTTACGAACGTTATCGCTCGTAAAAATGGTTCGACAAAGTCCAAATTCGGCAGAGACGAGTATTCCTACATTTACTCGGACGAGTTAATCCATACATACTAAAAATAGTTTACGTTTCTATCATGGCAGCTAACCTGCTTACTCCTTTCCTATGTTAATTATATAGAGAATAGGCAAACTCCTTTATCTGTAGACAATATGAATATTTTATCCTTTATCTGTAGACCTATTTCAATTCTTCCTGTGCTTTCCAAAATTTTGGAAAAATTGGTCGGAGAGCAATTTGTTTCGTTTCTTGAGTCAGAAAATATTATTCCTGAAACACATTCAGGCTTTCGGAGAGGTTTTAGCACTCATTCGGCTCTTCTGAATATTACGAATAAACTGATATGTGCTAAAGATAAAAATTGGAGTAGTGTTGTGGCTGGATTGGATTTATCTCATGCATTCGATTTGGTTGGTTTCAATATGCTGTTGGCAAAGCTGATGATCGATCTGTGGATTGATTTTCTTTCTACATACATAATACGAGTAGGTTACAACAAACTCGAGTTAATAATCAGGCACTAGGTTTTTGCCTAAAACTTCCGGGGTTCCCCAGGGCAGTTGCTTGGGTTCTATTCTCTTTCTTTTATACACTGCTGACTTAGAGTCACAACTTAGTCACTGTTCTATTCATTCCTATGCTGACGATTAACACCTTCTTTTATCATATCCATTGGCTGAATTTCCTGAATCAGTTTCTCGCATAAATTATGACGATAAAGGTGAAACAATGTTCTGATGATCATGGGCTTCATCCTGATAAGTATTCTGTTTTAAGAATTGTAAACTCCTCTATATAAGGCCAACACAACAACGACCCTGATTTTGAAAGTTATTCTTGATGATAGGCCTCTCTACCTGTATGTGATTCATTGAAGTTCCATGGTGTTAGATTAGATTCTAAGCTCAATTTTTCTGAGCATGTGAGACATATTTGTAAAACGGTTGTTACTAAATTAAAGTTATTTAAAAGGTTTAGGTTTGTCTTGCCAGTGACAACAAAACTTGAAATTGTACGTACCATAGTTCTTCCTTCTATTCATTATGCTCTCCCATCTTTTGCTCACACCCTCACTCAGGAAAATGTTGCCATCCTCACAAGACTTCAGAACAGTGCTTTGAGATTTGTTTTCAACTTGATAAAACTGATCATATCAGTGAGTGCAGGTCTAAGGCAAAGATCTTGACAGTTAGGCAAGGCTGTGAACTTCAGACAAATTTCTTAGTTCATAAAATTCTTTTAACAGAGTACCCACAATATCTAAGAAGGAAGCTTTTCAGATCTGAGGTGAGAATTCGGTTTACTCGGTTTACTTTAAATAACGCTAGCTTAATAAAGACGTTTTCATTCATTCAATATCTGGAAAGGTCGGTAGAAAAACAGGGACACTCTGCATATTTCTTTTTTAAACTATACCTATCTTATGTTTTTCTTGGTTTAACAAGTACACATTTTCTTTCCCATAGGGAAGAAGCTATTACCGTAGGTCTCATGGTGAGACTTAAGCCCGGGACCATGTTATTTTTTCTTCTTTAGGTGCCTAGAGTCCACTGTCGTTAAAATTTTTATATATATTATATATATGTATTTTTTTTGTTCTGTTTAGCACGATAACTCTCGTAAAAATGGTCCACAACAAAGAATTATTTACAAATCTCGGACGAGTAAAGAATATTGAATGGGAACGTAGTTTTTTTTGTACCCCAAAATGTGTTTTTATGCGTCACATGTAGTAAAAATCTAATTTTTATATTAATTAACAGCAAAAAAACACAAAGTTCCTTAAAGTTTTTCTCTCTATTAAATATACCAATATTAAAAAAACTAAACACAGTACATGTTGTCTCCATGTTAAACAGAGGAAAGGGAAAAATTATATTTAATTAATGAATATTTTTGATAAAACAGTTTACTTATGTGGTTAAGATCACCTTTACGCTTAAAATCATAGTTTATGTTGTTCTATCATGCAGCAAACCTCTACTTTTTATAAAAAATTAATTTAAAAAGGCCTCCTTTAATTTACTTGTTAATGAAATTATATATGTTAAGATAAAAAATATTTATGGTAGAAATGTCTAATTTAGTGTTAAAGAGAACTAAACTTAATCTATGGAGAATAGGAAATAATTTTCATGTTTATGGACAATTTTTATAAAACTTGCATATATTATTATTATTATATTGTTTAACTATACATTCATTTTCTTTTCCCAACGTCATTACCGATTCTTCACGTGTACTTCCCCACAACCCCGCGACCTGTGACGGCTCGGGCGCGGTTTCACCGGGGATTACGCCGGACGTTGACGTCCAGTGTTGCGCACCTCAGGGCCGGGGACGTCCATTATGCACGGCACCCGCCGCGACGACAAACAACAAGCGACACTTGTGACACTTGGTGTAATGGTGTAATGCACCTGATACAACAAACGGACCAACAGTGCACCATATAACCGCCACAACTTAACTACAACATAGATTATTGAAATGGCGACCGTACCACAAGGTAGTTTTTTAAGCCAAGTATGAATCAGAAACGAGTGTAGGATGAATGTGGCGCGATCTTGTAGTCTGGCTACTAAGGATGGCATGTTCCTCAGACAGAAATGTTAATTAATAGCCCAACAGTCAATAGCATATCTAAGGGACCTACTGTTTAACGTGGAATCCGAACCACTGCCTCTGAATTACGAACTTGTCTAATTATGAGAATGGTCTTTACGGATTAAAGTAGTATTCAATAGTGAGGACACCAACACAAGAGAACACTACACCCAAAGACCACCGCTCGCAACTATTCACAATTCGTGACCTCCAAGTTGCTGGATTACAGAACGACGCCAAAGTCCCAGTCACTGATATAACATAGCCTAGGCCTAATGTTACTGATCTGAGCCTGAGTGGGTATTTATACGACCTTCTGGAACCTTTGTGAACAACCGAATATTCGGTTGTTGCGGCGCGGCAGTTCCGCACGCTGGATCTCAGCTGTTTTGACGCAGCTGCGTTACCTTCAAGAACATTTCCCTCGCACCGTAACTTTAGGCATCATCTAGATGTCATAAAAGGTCATAATCACCTGCTGAAACAGAAGAATAACTTAAATGCTATGAATAGACCATCTACCTGTTAAAAAGAGTATAATTAACCCGCTAAAGCAGTACCATAATATAGCCGCTAATTGACTGGGTGAATTGCTGAGTGGTTTTAGTGTCTGCCTTCAAAACAAAAGGTCGTCGGAGCGAAGCGAATCCCGCAATGTTCGAATCTGCTTCCTCTAGAAATTTGACATTGGGATATTAATTAATGATACTTCCTAAAACAGTTCGCGTTAGTTAGTAACAGTTCCGGGATTTCTCCTGTTTCCCATCAAAATATTAAAAATGTCTGGATACATGGAAATACTAAAAATAACAAATAAAAATTATACCCGCACCATAACCTAACCGTAAAATAGGAAAATTGTCTAGACACCACTATCTGAAGAGGTCACGAATTGTGGATAGTTGTGAGAGATGGTCGGTGGATGTAGTGTTCTTTAGTGTGGATTAACGTCCGCACTATTGAATACTACGTTAATCCGCAAAGACCATCCTCATAATTAGACCAATTCGTAATTCAGAGGCCGCGGTTCGTATTTCACGTTAAACTGTAGGTCCATTAGTTGCCATCGGCTGTTGGGCTATTAATTAACAGTCCTGTCTAAGGAACATGCCAGTCTTAGTCAGTAACAAGACTACAAGATCGCACCACAAACATCTTACACTCAATCCTCATTCATACTTGGCTTAAAATACCTACATTGTAGTATGGCTGCCATTTCAATTATCTAATCTAATCTAATGATCATCTTTACGCCCATAAGGACAATTATAACGTAACCTGCTCAACTTGGCAGATAAGTTAACCTTCACATTGCTTATTGACATAAAATAATTTTAATTTAAATTAACTAGATGACACAACTGGACCATCATCTACCCGTTATCCCCAGTTCACCATGTACACACCTCATCATCTATTTTCCATAACTGTACCTCGCCTACGTCATCGTCCACTGTTGCACACCTTAGACACTCATTACGCACGCTCGCTGCCGTCACCCACCGCGTCACGTCGACCCGAGCATTGTCTATGCTCTGCAGCAAGAAGTGACATGTTTTAGGGTTAAGTGAGGAAACTACAAACGAGCTCACGGACAGCTCGCGGGGGAGCGAAATTACTTATTGTTTAGGATCAAACAGGTCGGTGACGAAACTGCATTATAGTCGATTGTTTTGGCGAAGAAAAAACTATTAGTCATGGTTTTATGAGCCCCAATAGTTTATTTTTATGCTACAGGATACAAATAGGAATTGTTGGTTCCCAAAAAAGGCTATACCCCGCCAGGAAAGGAGAAGTTAGAACATGTCCTAGCTTAACTTGTTAGTGCTAAGTGCTACTCCCCCTTGTTTCTTTCAAAAATTGTAAATTCCAATGAAAACTGTGTTTTGACTTACCATTAGATTATATTATCGAAATGACAACTTACACATAGGTGGCAACTTACACAGGTAGGTATTTTAAGCCAAGTATGAATGAGAAATGAGTGTAGGATGATTGTGGCGCGATCTTGTAGTCTTGTTACTGACTAAGGCTGACATGTTCCTTAGACATAACTGTAAATTAATAGTGTTAACGTGTTTAACGTGGAATCCGAACCACTGCTTCTGAATTATGATCTTTTTTAATAGTGGTGACGTTAATCCACACAAGAGTACATCCACCGACCATCGCTTACAACTATCCACAATTCGTGACCTCCAAGTAGCTGGATTACAGGACGTCGCCACCATTCCACTTGTAAACTTTACTTTAATTTATTCTCTTTGATATCGCTTGGTTAGTGAGGATGACCAGGAGACCATTTGAACTTCAGAGTGACCATAATAAATGTAGAATACGAGCAAAATATTCATATATACAATAATGAAAGTTGAGTATGGATACTGTACGTTAAATTGTGGCAAAAGTACCTTTTTTGTTCTAAATCGCTATCAAAAAGAAACTCCAATTTGAAACGTCTTCATTGTTCAAAAACCCTTTGTACAGAGTCTTAATTTGCATGGACCTTACCAGAGTTGCCAACTCAATTTGGAGCGTACAGTATAAAGGGAGATTAATGTTAGGATAGTAACGAGTTAATGAAGGTCCTAACTCGGGCGCAAGGTTCTGTCAAGGTCCACCGTCGCTGTGACCTTCTGGACCTCACGATCTCGGGTCCAGCGAGTCCTGGGGCACACATGTGCACCTGTGGTTATGGACCTGCACCTTTGGGGAGGGAGGTTCGGGAATCTAGGGAGCCAAAACTTTGATTACGGGAAGTGAGTCCAAAGAGAATAACTATGAAACATTCATACTCATAATCATTGATCAACCCAGTCATAGACACTACAAAATAAGATGTCAAGTCTCATAAGATGAAACTGTTGATCAATATTTTAGGGTTTTGCAGCATCTAAGCCAGATTCCCTGGTAAGTGGTAACCACCATAGTATTCATTACCTCACTATGTTAGGGGATCACAGACCCATAAGATGAATATGAGTTAAGGGCGAGTGTAATAGATTTTATGACATAGCTAAATTACTGACAAATATTACCTTATTAATTTGCCAGTACCATCACAACGACAATGGTTGCTGAACCAGTGTCAGACTGTTACAACAGACGAAGGAGGATGAGGATGATATAGCTATTTGTGTAACTAGAGATCAAACTACGTCATATCGCACGAGAGGTTCATATAGCAGCACGAAGCGTCAGCTGAGTGTTGCCAGAACTTCGAGAGCGGCCATGACAGTTTGCACTCGTATTACACACAAGAGTTTTCCTACAATAAAAAGTAATTTAGGTTATGTTTGATTTTCCCGATGGGATAAATGAAAACATAAGAATAACTTAACCTTTAGGTTTCCGGTAACCTCAGTTTCATTGCGCAAAACCGGAAGTTTCTATCAGCTGACTGAATGCTTAGCGCATGCTATTTTTGTTAGTTTCATATAGATTTTGAGCGTTCCGCCCTTGTGATTGGCCGGTTACTTATCCGCCCTAGGTTGGATATGAGATCGTATCCACCCTAGTGCGGGAATGTACTCCTTATACTTTCTGCCAACAGTGTGAAATGTGCCTGTTATCGTACGGTTGTAGGAAAAGAATAATTGTAAGAATAATGAATAATTTGTTTGTTAACCATTCACGCCATACTAGAACGAATGAGCTCTCCTTTAATAAATACGGACGATTTATGTTTTAAAACCTCTTGGGTTTTATCTTATTTCTCCGTAGCCCAATTTTAAACACGAGGACGGATAGTTTTATTGTGACATAAAATACAAAAGCGTTGCTGCGGGAAGTGTCGTTCGTCAACAGTTTAGATTACGGTGTCAGACGATTTCATGAAATGCTAGCTTCCTCCTGTATTCTGTACTTTTTCGTTGTGAACTGCGGGGCGGCCAGTGAAAGTGAAGTGAAGGAAGTTTAGACCCCTGGAGCCCAGTAACGGGCACGACCACCTACCAGCAACCAGCAACCAGCAACCTACTTAGCTCTCTCGCGACACCCCTTCGCTTCCTTTCGAGATATGACCTACACGCCCATAGTGTTTAAGTTGTTTTTAGGGTGATTTGGAGAGAAAATATTCTGTCGGTGCTCGTTATTGGTAGGAATGTGAGCAAACCCTACTTCTCCGTTCCTCCAGTGCATGTACCATAATAGGAGTGAGGTAAAAAATTATGGATTAGGTTGAATAATGACGGACCCCGCCCTACTGGGCCCTTGGCTTAAAGGGAGTCAGGGCTCTCTGGTAGTGTACTTTATACTTTTTAACTGAAATGGCGACCTACCCAGGTAGGTATTTTAAGCCAAGTATGAATGAGGAATGAATGTAGGATGATTGTGGCGCGATCTTGTAGTCTTGTTACTGACTAAGGCTGACATGTTCCTTAGACAGGACTGTTAATTAATAGCCCAACAGCCGATGGCAACTAATGGACCTACAGTTTAACGTGGAATCCGAACCACTGCCTCTGAATTACGAATTGGTCTAATTATGAGGATGGTCTTTGTGGATTAACGTAGTATTCAATAGTGCGGACGTTAATCCACACAAGAGAACACCACATCCACTGACCATCTCTCACAACCATCCACAATTCGTGACCTCCAAGTAGCTGGATTACAGGACGTCGCCACTTTCGATGTATACTTGGCTAACAGCTTGGGACAACATTCCTCAATATCCGTAATGTATGACTGGGACCGTGGCGTATCCCTTAATTCAGCTAATTGGTGGTCTCGAATTGTGTATAGCTGTGAGCGATGGTCGATGGGTGTAGTATTCTCTAATGTAGATTAACGTCCGTACTATTGAATACTACGTAATTAGACCAGTTCTTGATTCAGAGGCAGTGGTTCGGACTCCACGTTAAACTGTAGGTCCATTAGATATGCCACTGACTGTTGGGCTATCAATTAACAGTTTTGTCAGCCTTAGTCAGAAACAAGACATCAAGATCGCGCCACAATCATCTTACACTCATTTCTGATTCATACTTGGCATAAAATACCTACCTGGGTAGGTCACCATTTTAGTAACTATCTAACTAAGTAACTTATGAAATGTAATGTTTACTCCAGTATTGATATCTCCGATGACAAATGCCATTTTCCCAACTCCAACGAGACGTGTCCTCTTTTTTGTCACACGTTGAATCAATTGCATCCAATTCAATTTTCTCAACTGTCAGTCGATCATGTGGACAGAAGCCCGGAAGTCCAGATAGACGGAGACGTCCTTCATCGATTGCACTTTCCCGCCTTCCGCCGCTACGATCGTCCCAAAGCATGAAGACGTATCGCTTATACTATATAATGTGGTTTCTATTTCCGGACGTGCCACATTTGTAATTTTTTCTCACACTGCCACCGTGATCGAAAGACACGATTAAGTTCTGCCTTACTGACAAAATACAATTACTACGCAATTATACTGGTACAAAATTAGCATTGTTCTTATAGGAATAAAATCGAAGATTTTGGACGCACTGCAGACTGTGAGGATGTGAAATACAAGTCACGCGCAGGTTGTCTAACTACGTGGACGTTTTTATGGATGAACGTAGTAAAATAGTGCAGAACCACACCAAGGAGTATCGCACCCACCGGTGAATGCTTGAAACTATCCACAATTGTGACATGCAAGTTGCTGGATTACAGGACACGCCACCGTCCCAGTCAGTATAAACCAGGTATACACTGAAAAACATTTCAATGTTTCGGCTCACTCTAAAGTTTTTGGATCCTTGCCCGCAACTCCAATTATGAATTCGACCCTGTATTCAGAAGGAAGTGACGAGCTAATGTTTGTGGGACCTCCCAGTCATCCAAAATCTACAATTCCCCTCTTATGTTCCTAAGTAAATGGATCTACGCTCCCATGTGTCCCAAACCTAATACCTTGCTACCGGAAATAACAAATAGTAATTCCTCTTCCCCATATATGATATACCAACACACTCTGATGAGTAATGTGAATATAAATGAAGGATGGGTGTGATGGATTTAATGATTTAGCTTTGCTACTGACAAGGGCAGCTTTTGGTATCATTAATTAATATACCAATGAACAAAGCCATTTTGTTTCAGTATGGATAAACCACTGAACCTTCCTGCCAACTCATACTGCAGTACAGACTGGAACGTTGGCGTGTCCTGTAATCCAGTTTCTCGGAGGTCACGAATTGTGGAAAGTTAAAAGCGATAGCCGTGGGTGCGGTATTCCCTAGTTTGGATTAACTTCCGCACTATTGAATACTACGTTCATCCGCAAAGACCGTCTTCATAATTAGAATTGTTCATAATTAAGAGGCAAAAGTGGTTCGCATACCACGTCCACCTGGGACGGTGGCGACGTCCTGTAATCCAGCTACTTGAAGGTCACGAATTGTGGATAGTTGTGAGCGATGGTCGGTGGGTGTAGTGTTCTCTTGTGTGGATTAACGTCCGCACTATTGAGTACTACGTTAATCCACAAAGATCGTCCTCATAATTAGACCAATTCGTAATTCAGAGGCCGTGGTTCGGATTCCACGTTAAACTGTAGGTCCCTTAGATATGCCACTGACTGTTGGGCTATCAATTAACAGTTTTGTCTGAGGAACATGTCAGCCTTAGTCAGAAACAAGACGACAAGATCGCGCCACAATCATCTTACACTCACTTCTCACTCATAGTTGGCTTAAAATATCTACCTGGGTAGGTTGCTATTTTAGTTAAAAATTTTCAAAGTAGTAAAAAGTAATAAACGTACATAAACCAAAATAAAATCTTCAGTCACATTTCTCAGTCTTCAGTCGAGAAAGGACGTTCAAGGCCGACCATAAAGCAACTTCCTTTAGCTGTTAATTTATTCAAGCGTTGTGGTCAGGCATTTCAACAATGGTTCTATTGTTTGTGTTGAAACAGCTTTTGGAATCTCTACTGACCGTATTAATTTATTTAGTTTTGTATTTATTGGTAAAACAATTTTACAATTGTCAGTACGACAATTAATGTGTATATATTCAGAATGGAAACAAAGAGATGTGAAAAGGTTTTGAACATTATCATAAGTGTTATAAAGTATACTAAACAATTTTTTGTTTTTCTTTTTTAGAAAAGTTTTATGTTTATCCATACACCAATCAACCGATAAGCAATTTTCGAGACGCAAAAGGTGTAACGGAAGTGACGTAATTGATCACGTGACCAATTTTTTTTACTAAAATGTTACGTTATTTTCCATAAGTATCCAAGTTACTAGAGAAACTACTGCTTATTTGAAACATTTATTATTCAAAATTTGTATTTTTTTATTTTGCAAACTTCAAGTGATTTTTAAGAAACTAGCTAGGTCACAAGAATCAGCTCCCCTTAGACATAAACCCATGATCTAAGTTATTTTCCATAGAGGAGTCGTTCCGTTTCGTCAAAAATTAAAAAGGGATAAAATTATGAAACGTTAACTGGATAACTGGATAAGCTACATTTTTGTTCAGAGATAGAAAAAGAGTGTATATGCTATATTAATTAAAGTGTATTAAATCGGTTTATTTAAACTATATATCTGTGTTTACATTGAGTAATAAATGTGTTTTAATTTTGCTAATTAACTTATATAATACATGTCTTATTCTATCCGTGCAAATGTCGGTCACCAGGTACTCTAGTATTAAACGAGCGGGCGCTGCAGATGGCCAATTATCGATTCTTGGAATTTGGTGATTTTATCATTCGGTGTTTATAGCATCTGGTGCTTCTGGCATGACACGATAACAATGTGTTGATCTACGAGGAAATCATGTAAACGTTTCCAATACATGATAAAAATACACTATAATGCCCATAATGACTGATCTTGATTAAACTAAAAAATGTTACCCCATTTACATTTCGCCACATTGTATGGTATCTTCAAGGATCGTCAAAACTTGTATGAATCTTCAAAATAGTTCAATAGATGTCTACAGTTCTTAATTTAACTTAATTGGTAAAAACTATAACCTCAATCAAGATCTTTAGGCTACAAAATATGGCAAATACCTTTCACCTTCGAGGGTATTGTAGTGTATCTTCCTATAGGTACAAAAACCTCTGCAAACCTCAATTAAGATTAGAAGAGTACAACTGAAAGTGTACAATATAGTCCATAGATTTACTCAGATCTTGAAACTGGATCAAATAAATTTTAGTTCTTTAGTTTGTAATCATGGTAAGCACGGACACTTAAGATTTCCTTCAATCGCAACATATGTCTGATAAATATTTTCCTACGTGTGTGCAATCTTTGAACCTCATTCAACATCTGAACATTATTCACCATAATGAGCAAACGTAACAACCCGTAATGTTCAACGGACCGGAGCCATGTAGACTGTTCTGATGGAGGTTATGGTAAATCGGTCCCACGCGAGCGCGAGGTGTTGCCGAATATCCTAAAGCTAGTTACCATGGTTATCGCAAGCCGATGATGAAACGCAGACCGTGGCCGTGGGTGGTGGAACGCTGGAACATGGAACAGTGGAACATTGGTGTGGTGGAACTGACGTCGATCATAACTGAGCACGCGGAACGGCTCACAGCTGTGAAATCGTAAATGTGTTTACAGCTTTGGAAACGTCCCACGATTAGTGACCTCGGTCGGGGTCGATTGTTTTAAGTCCAAATGTAGGCCTACCTACAATACTCGGGTAGGTAAATGATACCATCAACCATTTCGGCAAATTGTCACGAATTGTGGATAGTTGTGAGCGATGTCGGTGGATGTAGTGTTCTCCTGTGTGGATTAACGTCCGCACTATTGAATACTACGTTAATCCACAAATACCATCCTCATAATTAGACCAATTCGTAATTCAGAGTCCGTGGTTCGGATTCCACGTTAAACTGTAGGTCCCTTAGTTGCCATCGTCTGTTTGGCTATTAAGTAACAGTCATGTTTAAGGAACATGTCAGCCTTAGTCAGTAACAAGACTACAAGATCGCGCCACAGTCATCTTACACTCATTTCTCATTCATACTTGGCTTAAAATACCTACCTTTTGGTATGGTCGCCATTTCAATAATCTAATCTAAACGATGAACCTCCACTGTTCCTGTATACTTGTCCTTTTAATAAAAACGTTCTTCCAAATATTGCATCTGTGGGACGGATGTGTACGGTAACGGTAAAAATGGTAAACATAGGACGGTGTCTAATGTTAATCTTATGGAGAATAACTAAAACCAATAACACACTGTTTTAATTAAATATTCGTTCCAACTTTTATGGAAAATTCCATCTAGTTAAGCTTTTATCAATACATCCATAAAATCATTTGCCCATGTAATTGTTATGGAGAATAGATAAATTGATTCTGATTTAGGCGAGTCTTATATTATTATTAAACGTGATTGAATCTAAACGAAGCAGGAGTCTTTTGTTTAAAATCCGTTATTGGTGATGGTGAATTTATGTTGTTTAGATTTTTATTGTGGACATTTTCCATCACGATTTTTACATAAGAAAAGTTTTCTTATTTGTGTAATTGTTTGTGAACAGGATAGTATGTAAGTTTTTTGACTGCTTTAAACTTTTATGCTTTCAGCTTTATACCGTATTATGTGTTAGTTGTGTTATGTTTTAGAAATTAGTTCACCTAGAATTTTCAATTCCAGATCCCGAAAGTCTAAACTTTGTACAAGAAATCTAATGGAAAATGTCGGCGCCACAAACGACTTGTTTTTAGAATAGATTGTCAAATTACTTATGTTTATCTGTATAATTCTTAATTTTGTAACTTTTCCGTGCCATCTGTGACATTTCGTCAATTCTATATTTTATAGTATCATGAATTTCCAACGTTTGGAACTCCAAATGTTTTGGGGACAGTCCAAACCCTGTTCTTGTATGAAAAGGCAATGAGGAGTTTCATACTATTATCAAACCATTTGATCATTTGGATCATATGTTTGAGTCAATGCCACTTTCTTTGTCACACTCTTTTCAACTAAAACGTCTCCCAAGGATGCGTCTCAGAAATGGATCGGTCAAGTCAATACTCGCTGAATGTCCGGAATGCCCTTCGACGATGATGCGGATGCCCTTGGCGTCGGAGGTTGTGTCTGCTGATGTCATTAGGGCCTGACCTTTCCCGCCTCGCTGAGCCATCGACCTCTGGTGGGTGCCGCACAAACTTACAAATTTAGTCAGGAGTGACTCCCAGTAACGGGACAGCATGGAGAACGGTTTTGTTGGGTTTGCACGACTGTGAAAACATTGTCAGCTCGCGCTGTGGCTGTGCTACATTTGTGGTTCTTGAAAATGGCTTGGGCAAACATTGAGTTTTAATACTTTAATTCTACATGAAGAGATGACTTAGTCAAAATCTCCACAATCATGTCAATTTGTATTTTTCGGAAAATACGTAACGTAGATTTGTATAGGCTAGTTTAGCAGCACATCTAAGACCGTCTCGGGTAGCATGCTCGACTGTGAGTCAGCATTGAGACTTTTTAGAGAATTTTAGAGTTTTAGAAAATTTTACTATTTTTTTCAATATTTCAAGGTTAGAAAATGCAAAGTAAATCTTAAAAATATTTGTGATACGACATTAAATAGCCCAAAAACAAAGAAAGGATAAATAAAAATTAATGTATGTAAAAATGTATTTACTTCCATTTGGAGAATAACGTGGATCATTAATATTTATGTCTAAAGGGAACGTTTTTTGTTCCTATAAACAACCGTCCTTATAACCACAAATTTAGCGTGACCTTAATTATTAAAACCACTATCAGAGCTTACTAATATCTACGTTAAAAAATGTAGTGTTAAAATTGTGGAATTTTCATAGTTTTCGTAAATGTATTATTGGAATGTACTCCACCATGAAAACTACACAATTAATCGTCTAATTGGTGACTCGAAACTCAGTTAGTCTCGAATGGTAGGTCTAGTTAAACAGGTCACAGCTGTATTGTGTTAAATAACGATTGACAATTCAACAATTTATTTTTTTAAACGCCTCCTTAAAAACATAATGGGCATTGCTAGCCTAACTTTATCGATTTGAAAGATTTCGATCTTAGATTTAGTGTGAAATTTCATGATATAGTGACTTCGAGCTCATAGCTTAAGCAAGTGATACAAAACAGAATAATAAAAAAAAAATAAAAAATAAATATTAAAAAATTTTAAAAATAAAAATGAAAAACGTAAAAAATTCTATCAAAGTTTGTTTTTGAAAGTTTTTTTCACATTTTATTTATCTTTGACGCTTTGGCCATCGGGAATCTTTTTTAATATAATCAAAATAAGGTATTTTTGAATATCCGAAGATCAAAGTAAAAATGAGACACTTACAACTATTAAATATGCACATAAAAATTAATCTCAAAAGAAACTAAACCACTGATGAAAAGGTTAAAATGACAAATTGTTTTGTTGATTTCCAACGATCATGTGCTGATTATTCAGCATGATAGTTTAATAGATTCACGTCTTGACCAATAGCATGCTCGTGTTAAATGGATTAGTAGTATACTATTAACAGCGAATAAATTTTCACTATTTATTCATAGAAAAATTAATGAAAATTCAGATGACATTGGTGTATAAAGCCTTGGTTAATGAAATGATACAGTTTGTAGATACGAAATCAAATATTTTTATTGTAGAAAATTTGTAAACAAATTAGAAAGATTAACATTATAAATTAAAAATACAATAAATAAAAACTTATGATTTTCGTATTTTTTTCATAACAATCAAATACATATATCAACTTCTAAAAATTCATGGCGAGATTCTAGTAAACTCTGCATATAGAAAATTTATTCATATTTAAATAGGACTAATGCTTCTAATAGTCTTTATACAAGGGAAACGCAAATTAATGAACTGGAAAGTCAGTAAACGCATTGAGGGTGATAATTTCCCAAGGCAGTAGACAGCAGTCGCTGATGATCAGTTTTCTTCGCAGGTAGAGAGCGAAGTTTCACCTCCAGTCACAGTTCTCACGCCCGCGACTAGAGGCTCCCTTGGCTCTCCAGGCAGCGAGCAATGTAACGGAAATACAATAGTAAGCAGCCATTCGAAAGCACATTGTATTATGAAAAGGAAATATACGTTGTGATAGGAAGGAAAACACAAAAAACAATGTAATTTGCGATCCATCGATCACAATATACAACAAGTAAATTTGTTCAGTATAAAAACTCAAGTATCAAACTATTTTCCGTCGATCTTATGGGGGAAACCTACCATATAGAGTACAGTATTATGCACCTCAATGGTTTTCGCCTCAATCATTAAAATGCATCATACCATAGTCTAGTCTATATAATCCGTCGTAAGCGGTAAAGTAGAAGTTTTGTTCACAAGATCCTTCACTTAGCTCTATTGATAGATTTTAATTTCGTCATCAGAGCGTAACACATCAGCGTGAGTACAATTTTCTATCTGCTACAAAATACTGTTTCTTGTGGATTGTTTATATAGTTTTTGCGCTCTAAAACGGTATTCTTCGAAACAGTAACTATAAAATTATTGGCAACTGTGGCCTACCTCCATTACAATGATCTTTCACTGTAGCTTATCGCCAGTGCAGTTATTGAATTATTGTCAACAGTAGCCAAGCTCCAGTGCAATAATTGGCCTCGGTGGACAATATCCAGTGCAATCATTGGCAACTGTTTTCTACCACCATTGCAATGATTGACAACATTGGCTACCTACAGTGCAATCATTGTCAACTTTGACCAATCTACAGTGCAATCATTGGCAACTGTTTTCTACCACCATTGCAATCATTGTCAACTGAGGCCAATTCAACTCATGCAATGTCAACAGTGCAATTGCAATGATTCTACAGTGCAATCATTGGCAACTGTTTTCTACCACCATTGCAATCATTGTCAACTGAGGCCAATCTACAGTGCAATCATTGTCAACTGAGGCCAATCTACAGTGCAATCATTGGCAACTGTTTTCTACCACCATTGCAATGATTGATAACATTGGCCTACCTCCAGTGCAATGATTGGCAACAGTGGCTTACCTCCATTGCAATGATTGGCAACAGTGGCCTACCTCCATTGCAATGATTGGCAACAGTGGCCTACCTCCATTGCAATGATTGGCAACAGTGGCCTACCTCCAGTGCAATGATTGGCAACAGTGGCCTACCTACAGTGCAATGATTGACAACTGCGACCAACCTCCAGTAATCATTGGCACCGTTCACCGCCCAAGATTGACAATAACCGCGTTCTCAGAGTTCAATCTTCTTCTTCATCCGTGATACAGCATCATGACATGACACGCACTCTGGTGACGAGACACGGAACAGTTACCATCAGTCAGCCGACGCTGCTGTCAGAGAAAGCCGCTACGCTGCGCCACTAGCACTGCTCCGGTTTATCCAGCATTTCACGAGGAAAGAACAATTTGGTCGTCATTGTTGTTTGCAGTCCATCTGTCATTGCGGCTAATGACTTGCGATTGTCGCGCGGAAGCGAAGTTATGACTCGGAGCAACATCAGTTTGGCTTTCTAGTGTCATTGTTGCATCCAGATGGACGGTTTAATGATGTTTCTCATCGTCCATTATGAAACCGTGAATAGAGAGATTATGAATCCGGTAACTTCTTTGACAGTCTCTAAACAAATCCAGATTAACGGATGGTTAATCGATCCGGATCCCAAACAATATTTAGTTTGGAAGTCGGTGAATAGTCTAAGTAATTTATTTTGGAAAAAGATAAAAAAATACAATGTGTTTGCTTATTATGGGTTTCTCTGATTCTGATTGTAAACATTTCCTAAAAAATCTAACCTAAGTGACTTAAGTGTCCTGCGTTCTTCAGTATTGGATTACTCTTGAAACTCTGGGCTACTGTTCAAAATTACTTTTCTTCGACTACTAGGCAAAAATTTCTTAATTTTCTTACAGTAGAGTTTTAGTTAAGAATTTGAGAATGTTCCTGTTTCTGTCATCTGAGATGCCAGAAATCAGAATTTCGCAATTTTCCAACTGGCATTTCAGTTACGTTCATTCTAATGAACCTGTATTTTTGACCGTTATGCATTCTCATATTCCCATAAACCAGTTTGATGCGGTAACTTGCAACGTCCACAAATACTTCAGCATTACAGTCTTGGCTCCCAGCTGACGTAACCTGGGCACATTCCCAGGTGGAGATCATAGGTACATCGCCTTCACTTGACAGATCTGAGACTTCATACTCGACCACTCAAGTCTGCTTACGAAAGTTGTAGCTGTTAAATGAAACCGGTTACATAAAAGTTGAACTTTTTCCACCAAGAAATTGTGAACTATAAATATGTTCCGTGGTAACAGGTTTTTTGTGAACGCTAGCATAAGAAAAATGCACGTTTTAAAAAAGCTGTCAAGCCGGTTACACATGTCCCGATCGGTGCAGTCAAAGTTAAAATTAAATGAAAGGTCAGCAAAACAAGGAATCGTTTGTGGGTTGCCTTGAAAAGTGGGAGTGGTCGGCCCACTCGGCACCGGCACCTTGCCTTGCCTTCCCGCCACCCGGCACTAGGCACACCGGTGACAAGGATAAGGTAGAGGGTAGAGGCTGCCCGCACGTCGACGTACACGTCCGTCCCACATGACGTCAATGTTTCTTAGAAAAACTAGTATACAGGAAGAATAGAAGTTCATCGTTTGTCAAAATGGTTAATGGTATCTTTCATAATTATACAAAGCAACTATCCTAACATAACCTAACTCGAATACAGTATGTACATTTGGACGTGCGAACAGACACTTCGTAAGAACAGCGAAGTGTCTATTCGCACGCCTACGTGCGGGTAACCTCTGCCATGGTCGGTGGGTGTAGTGTTCTCTTGTGTGGATTAACGTCACGCTATTGAATACTACGTTAATCTATAAAGACCATCCTTATAATTAGACCGTAATCAGAGGCAGTGGTTCGGATTCCACGTTAAACTGTAGGTCCCTTAGCTGCCATCGGCTGTTAGGCTATTAATTAACAGTCCTGTCTAAGGAACATGTCAGCCTTAGTCAGTAACAAGACTACAAGATCGCGCCACAATCATCCTACACTTATTTCTCATTCATACTTGGCTTAAAATACTACCTAGGAATTTATAATCTATCTTTCTAAGTAAAAAGGCTTACTAATTCTTATATCTGGAATCTTTACTGTACGTGTTGTAAAGATTTCTATAAGCAAATTAAGTAAGAAGCTAGTAGGTTCATGGAAATAACAGACCATTATTTTTATATAGGGCACGAAAAAACTAGTTCCAGGTTAAAATAATATAATATATATATTGTTTTGTGTCTGAACGAACATCACCGTAAAATCCAAAACCAAAATGACGTGTTTCCTACAAATTGATTTGTACATTACGGTCAATGGGAACGGGTAGTTTGTTTTGTACAAAAGGGTTTTTTAGCGTCACATGTAATTTTAAAAATCTAATTTTATAATAAAAAGAAAAAACTACACAATTTAATCCTTAAAGTTTTTCTCTATCAATTACAATATAAAAAAATCTAAACACAATCTTTTATTTTTTAGCTTAATGTTAATCTTATAAGGAAATAAAAAAATTAATTTTTCACTTATTATCTAATATTTTAAAAACTTGATTATTTGCATGGGTTAATCATACATTTTATAAAAAATTATATTTTATGTGTTTTATCAAGCAGCAAACCTATTACTCTTAACCATGTTAAATCTTATAGGCAACACCTATATTTTACAGTGTTGATGAAATTTGTAATGTTTTAAAAAATTTTTTGATGATAAATGGTACCGGTTTCGGTTTTTATTTTAACTTATGAGTAAAAATTCTCTTTAGAGAGTTTGACCAAATAGACTTTTAATTATTATTATATTTTAAGGAAACATTGATTTCACGGTTTTTTCTACATCTTCTTCTCATTTTAAAAATATTGCTAAAATACCTACCTGGGTAGGTTGCCATTTCAATAATCTAATCTAATCTAAGGAAAAGGGCCCCTTGTGGAATTAACCAAAGGTATACGAATAATTTACTGGAGTAGATGAGAACTGATCTGTATGAAGCGGTGATGTGAGAGCAGGAAAGACACGTAAGGCATGGGGTAAAGTTTCGGCAGATATAAAGTAATAAAGTAGTAGGGGCACGAAAAATAAAGTAGTTCAGCAGGTTAAGGAAACGATAGAGGAGTCATTAACATTCAGAGGCGCTAGAGATGAGACAAGTTACATCACCCCCGCTCACCGTTCCTCAAATGACACAAACTGATACATGTTTGCGTGTGAATTGATTACTACATTATTCAACTGGGTAGCACACGCTTTGTAAAGCCAAGGTTGCCGGTTCAATCCAAACTGCACTTGTTATTTTTTATCTTACTAGCAGTAAGCCCGTCCTTTGTACGGGTTGTAGGATTCAGTTTAAAGAATAAAAGATCATCACACCAAAATGTAAACCTGAAATCCTAAACAAATCAATACAAAGAAAAAAATCAATACTCAGCTTTATTATTTAGCATTAATTTATAATTAAATAGATTAGAACATTTATACCATTATTATTATTAGTTATACGTTAAAATAACTTTTTAATATAGTATGATTTCGAAATGGGTTTAAAATCAATGACCAATATAAACTAACTAATATTGATATGACAGCTGTTTGTTTTTATTTCTATTAAATCTTTAAACTACAAAGACAGTTGATTATTGCCAGTAGGTTATTCATTGAAAATTGAATCAAAATGCAAGTAATATCGCGTAAAAGTGGGTTTTTAAATGCTCGTATTTACTTTTCAAGGGGCGGCGGACGATTTCAACCATTTATAAACCTTCTCTGGAATTTAGAGAATACATTAAATAAATCATTGTAATTAGTTCTCCCGTTTTTTCGGAGAAGGCGGCGTAAAATGCCTCCTGGAGCGTCACAAACAAACAGACACAAATTGAGATAAGACCGGTTTCGGATCTCTAACGTATGAAAAGTAAAAATAACTAAAAAATTAATAATTCTGAGCAATGTACAGACAAAACTCTAATTTTATTTATATAGATGTTATTCTACACTTCTCGGAATTTTTAACGTTTTGATGGGGAACGGTCCAAACCCCGTTTTTGTTACTACAACGTTCATCTGTTCTTAAGGAGCAAAACTCTTTAATAACTCAATGACGTAATGGCAACTGGATCCAGTAAGATTCGATCCGGCGAAATTTAGTTCAGTTTTTTATTAAGTTAACAATTAATTATATAATGATTCTGATAATGCGATCAAATCCGTAGCACTCATAACACTCTCTCTTTGACTATTTTAAATTTTAGATTTTTGAGAATTAGGAGGCTCCAGCAAAGTTGGTTAGGATGGGAAAAGTAGGATAAGGGTAGTCTACAAACACTCCAAGAGAATTCAAACTCCAACTTAGCAACTCCCAAGTCCCCCAGACAGGTTAAGGGGGTCCTAAACGTATCGTATTTTAATGGTTCACGATCTAGGACTGTACATCCACTCACCGGCAAACCCTGAATGCACTCCAAGTAAGCATCTATTCCTCTATGTAAACCTTCCTAGGTGACAGTAGGGAGATACACTCCCCAGGAATGCTGGTCAGTCCTCAGCCTCAGCCCGGAGTTGATCAAGGTTCCTGGGAGACAATAACAAACTATGGTGATAAGCAGGTCTGTCACACTGGATAGCTAAAGAACTTACCAGTAATTGGACAGACTTTTTTAATTTATTCATTTTCGATCACTGAACTAGTTCGACCAAGGTCAAATATTTTGTATTTGTAATTTCAAAAATAGTATATTTCGTCACTAGGATCAAAAATGGCGTTTTTGATACTAGCATTAAGTTTAAGCCGAGGCTGTTGAATGTGCGAGTATATAATATCAAGGAGCCAATTTTGGGCCGTGTGATGAACTATATTTTTGATCATATAAATAAATCGAAAAAATAAATAAATTTATTAGTAGTTGTTACGACCATTTTTGTTAGCTGTTATGTTACTTACGTTTGTAGCATTTTTGTATTACTTGATTAGTTTTAGATATTCATTATGATTTCCATTTAATTACAATTCGATAGTTCGATAGTTCGATTTAATAGTCGATTACACGTTTTATGATCAGTATCCGGAACGTCCAAAATACACAAAAAATTGAAAGTAATTGTTGCAGAAACTTTATCGATTATTTACAATCGAATACTGACCTCGAATCAAAAGTATAATTAACAATGATCTTTTACGGCATAAGACTAAAAAAATAATCATATTGATAGGTTTAAAACTATTTCCATTAACTTTTGATTAGAAAGTATTCGATTTCTCACATCCTGAATTCCGACTCAGCCTCAAGGTGGAGGGCGAGTGTGATGATTACCGGAATTAATTCGATTGCATAACTACGACTATCTTTGTTACTATCAAAAATCAGCTGATTCATTTGCCAGGATCGTTAAGTAATAGCCCAATGAACAAAAGCAACTGAGTACAGTATCAACCTTAACACTTTTATCATTAGCCAATTCACCAGATAGTACAGAAGATTTTTCATAACAAAATATCGTCATTACGTAGATGATGTTATGTCTTGAACATTTTGAAAGTAGATGAGTAATTAATTATTTAGTACTGGAATAAATCTCAGATGAGCAGTGATTAATTTAGAAACACACAATAATAAAAACGTAATTTTGACTGTCGCAAAATTGGTTGTGATTGTTAGCTTTTTGCATGTCGAAATACTTATGAATATGACTACAAGAATCACGAATACACGAGGTATAAAATTTTACCGATTATTATCTAGGCTAGAAAACCATCACTCAATATATAACTAAAGTCGAAAATCGATGGTAGCATAATTTATTATGTTTCTAGCTTTGTATCGTTCGGATTATATGAAAATCTCTCCGATTAGGATTGACCTTTATGAAAGCTGTGTGCCTGTGACACGACAAGGGAAGTATTAGAGGTATTAGCCTTCTCCACAGACGGACAAGTGACTAATGTTCCATTGTTCCTTCGACCGAGATCTTACATTCACAGGCCATACTGTACCTACACCTATACCTCCCAAACAGTAGAAATTAAACAAACACGTCTATATGCATAAAATAGAGGTTTTTACATTGTTGTAAGTTATATCTTCTGCTAGTTCTGTTATACCTCGTATTAGAATATACCACTTTCAGTTAAATCGCATACAAGTAATACCAAATGCCGTTCTCTAAATTAAGTTACAAAATTATATAGCTCTACAAATTTACAAATCATTATTTTTCTACGATCAAAACATAACATCTATATAAATAAAATTAGTGTTTTGTCTGTACATTGCTCAGAGTTATTCATTTTTTAGTTATTTTTACGTTTCGTGCGTTAGAGAAGCAAAAACAAAAACAAGTCTTATCTCAATTTGTGTCTGTTTGTCTGTGACGCTTCAGGACACATTTTACGCCGTCTTCTCCTAAAAAACTGGAGAACTGGTAACAATAAAACTTATTTCATGCATTCTCTACATTTCAGAGAAGATCTTTTCAATGCTTGAAATTGTCCTCCGCCCCTTTAAAAGTATATAACGAGCATTTAAAACCCCACTTTTTACGCAATATTAGTCACATTTTGCTTTCAGTTTTCAACGAATCACCTACTAGTAATCATCTGTCTTTGTAGTTTTTAACACTTAACGGTTTAAGCATTGGTCATCAAATTTAATAGAAAGAAAAACAAACAGCTGTCAAATTAAAATGAATTTTAGTTTGTTTACATTGATCATTGATTTTAAATTCGCGTCGAAATTATACTATATTAAAATGTTATCTTGACGTTTTACGAATTTTAATAATTATAAATATTTTCTGATCTAATATAATTAATTTTGTCATGTTAGTAAGTATCCTTTTCCCAAACATATACATATTGGAGTAGACACACTTCATACGGCATCGCCCGAAACACAATCGTCGCAACATTGAAAGTTATTCATTGACCATTTCTCTTCTGTGGTTAAAATTAGTTATGACCCATACAACCTCCATCGTTTTGTGGCCTCAGCCTGTGTTTCGCACCAGGATACTCAAGACTTGTACTCATTATTGGAAACTAGAACTGGAGCGAGCGATGATGCAAGTTTCCGTGAGAAAAGAAACTGATTTGAATAGAAACATTAGATCGCAGTAATGGCCCATCGTCCTCCGTTCCACCTTTCTGTATAATAGCCTTCTGGTGTACGTTGTATTATCGGTGGCACGACTACAGACAGCAACAGCAACAGTGACGAGATCCTTGCACCACACGACGGATATCCTGCACTCAACACTGTGGCTGAAGGTGCTGTGCTTCGTCCTTATATGTTCATATATTGCAAAAGATTTGGAGACGTACTCAGGCTGTGGCATTAGCGGATCCAGGGGGTGTGGGCTGCAGCCACCCTTTGGCCTACAAGGTGGCTTTGACTGGGACGGTGGCGTCATCCTGTAATCCAGATACTCGGAGGTTACGAATTGTGGATAATTGTGAGTGATGGTCGGTGGATGTAGTGTTCTCTTGTGTGGATTAACGTCCACACTATTGAATACTACGTCAATCCGCAAAAACCATCCACATAATTAGACCAATTCGTAATTCAGAGGCCGTGGTTCGGATTCCACGTTAAACTGTAGGTCCCTTAGTTGCTATCGGCTGTTGGGCTATTAATTAACAGTCCTGTCTAAGGAACATGTCAGCCTTAGTCAGTAACAAGACTACAAGATCGCGCCACAATCATCTTACACTCAATCCTCATTCATACTTGGCTTAAAATACCTACCTTGTAATATGGTCACCATTTCAATAATCTAATCTAATTTAATCTACAAAGTGTATGGACAAATAATCATGAAAATTAAATACAAAGCAGACACAGGAAAATTGAATCGGGAATGTATACATAATACACTGTACAATGTATACACTTTTGGGGGGATATACACACTTAAAACCTTGTATTTTTTAACAAGTATGCATAAAGTTCGCTGGTTGGCGTAATAATATTGGCCCCTAGAGCAGCCCTCGCCTTTTAAACTAGCTGTATCCACCCACGGGCTGCAGTAACTTAAATTCGAATTCGAGGGTGCCATGCCATGGGTATCTTACCTAACTTGAGGGGAGCGGTGACTAAAATTAGCCTGAGACTTTCTTACTTGCTTAGAGAGTGCGATGACTAAAACTGACCTTACATAATTTTTGAGGGGGCGGACTGAGAGTGCAGTGTTTAAAAGATCGGACCGAGGTTGCAGTGGCTAAAATAAGCCTGAGACTTATTACTTAATTTCAAAAAGCTATGATCCTGTACGATTGTTAAAAATTTACATAACCTAATTTTTCCGGGCCCGTATCAACAATTTATAAGCCCAGTCCCCGGGAAAATCATCCGAGAAAACCGGTCTGTCTACGGCCCTGGTCATTACTAACACTGAGTTTACTTAATTTGGGGGAGCGGGTTGAGGGCACGGTGACTAAAACTGACCTAAGATTTTGTGTATTACTCTTAGGGTGCGGATTGAGACTGGAGTGAAGTACAGTGGCTAAATACAGCCTGAGACTGAGGGTGCAGGAACTAATGAGTTCAAATTAGTTTGGTAACCATTGTGGTCAGGGACTAATCTAGAACAGCATCTTTCAATATCCTTTCAACTGTACACTAACAATAAACCTCACTCTCCTACAATTTTTGAAATTGTACACAAAAATTTGATATAATATTATCTAACGTAAAGGAATATGCTGGGGAAATAACGAGGTGTTTTCCTTAATAGAGTTATATCCCCTAAAGACATTCCTTTGGTTAGATAAACAACCTTCAATTACTAATTCAGCACCCGTTTCCTTTCCTATGCAATTTACCTGCAACTAGTATAAACAAGGGGTTTCACCAGCATCGAGTACCGGAAACGGAAGTTATAGTGATTCGACCAAAGGAAAGTGTTTGAGGTTAGTTTTCGCGAGACTGCAGACGACGCGACAGCCATGTCTAGAATGTTGAATCAGCTGAACGTTTGTTGGCCGAGGAGACCGCAGGCTATTGTGGATGGTAATCGTATGTAACGATTTGAAAGCGAGTGTCTGTTGGAGGGAACAGTCATTAGTGACATTGTGGCGAGCTCGGCTACTCGGTGGAGGGCGGCAGTGGCGGGAGCTTTCTCTCCACAACCTCCGACCCTATTCTCTCCTCCCGTGGCCACACTTTGCATTTTATGCAAATTTGTTACAGTTTCAGAAATTCTCACTTCAGGAACAGTTCTAAACGTGACCAAGTTGCCGAGATGAGAACCAGTTTAGTTTTTTCGACTCGTCTAGAGTTTCATGAAGAGTTGCATCTTTGCTTGGTTTTTAAGCTGGTTTTAAGGTGACAGTCAAATTATACTTATTCTATATAGCTTTAAAAATTGAAAAAACCCATAACTTTTGAACCGTCATTTTTACACACATACGGATGGTGCCATACTATTTACTACTCTATGCACTATAAAATACTAAACTTTAATCAAAATTGTTGGAGTCATTTTTGAGAAAATTTCTCACGTTTTTAGCGAATTTCCCATAGGGAAAGAACTACTAAAAATTATCAGGTGAGACTTAAGCCCTTACCATGTTATTTTTCTCTATTCTTTCGGTTTACCAGATATATAAAACAATAGTCGTTAAAATATTTATTTTTATATTATATATTAATACATATTATATATATATGTATATATGTATATTTTATCTGTGTGTGTGTGTGATGTGTGCTGTGAGATAACTATATGTAAAAATTGGTTACGATGGCAGCAATATGGTTAACATTTCCATACAAATATCGGGAGAGTTCAAAACCAACATTTATGGTCATAGGAACAGGTGTTTGGGTTTGTTACCCCTATATGTTTTATGGGAAAAATGCAGTATTTCCATGTAGTTATTTTTAAGCATACCTGCAACTCTTCCCACATGGGAATCAAGTTAGAGAATAAATTGGGAAATTTTAATTTTTCTCATGGTTAACATTGGAGCCCCACAATACAACGTACTGTGTTTAGATTTTTTAATATCTCGGTAACCGTTGGAGATAGAGAAAAACTTTAAGGAACTTAATTGTGTAGTTTTTTAAGCTGATTCCAATGGTGAAATATAAAATTAGAAATTTTTAAAAACTACATGTGAAAAACGCAAAAAACCCCATTTTGGGGTACAAAACCCCCCCAAACTACCCGTTCCCATTGACCGATATGTCTGGTTAACGAACTCGTCCGAGCACTTGTAGGAATACACGTCTCTACCAAATTTGGTCTTGATTGGACCATTTTTACGAGAGTTATCGTGCTAACAGACACATATATATATATATATATATATATACCCCCGTCGCAGCAGACCTGCGTACTCAGCGAATTTCCAAATCAATAATATAAAAATAATATATGAAAAGTTTAAAAAAAAATCTGTCCACAAACATGAAAATTATTTCCCTATTCTCCATAAGATTAACATGGCAAAGAGTGTGCAGGTTTGCTGCTGTGAGGAACACTGAAATTAGGCATTTCTACCATAAATAATTTTTATCTTATCATTTATACCAACTTTCATCAACATCTGTCCATAAATAAAGGAGTTTGCCTATTCCCTATATGATTAATATGGGAAAAGAGTATGCAGGTTTGCTGCCATGATAAACACGTAAACTATGATTTTTAAGCATAAATGGATAGATCTCAACTACATGAAGCTAAATATCAAGTTTTAACCAAAAATATTCATTAATATGGGAAATATTAATTTTTCCTTATCCTCCATAAGATTAACATTGGAGCCCCACAATACAACGTACTGTGTTTAGATTTTTTAATATCTCGGTAACCGTTGGAGATAGAGAAAAACTTTAAGGAACTTAATTATGTAGTTTTTTAAGCTGATTCTAATGGTGAAACATAAAATTAGAAATTTTTAAAAATTACATGTGAAAAACGCAAAAAACCCCATTTTGGGGTACAAAACCCCCCTAAACTACCCGTTCCCATTGACCGATATGTCTGGTTTACGAACTCGTCCGAGCAGTTGTAGGAATACACCTCTCTACCAAATTTGGTCTCGATCGGACCATTTTTACGAGAGTTATCGTGCTAACAGACACATATATATATATATATATATATATACATATATACATATATATATATATATATAAAAATTTTAACGACTATTGTTTTTGGACTCTGGGCACCTAAAGAAGAAAAAATAACATGGTCCCGGGCTTAAGTCTCACCATGAGACCTACGGTAATAGCTTCTTCCCTATGGGAAATTCGCTAAAAATAAAAGTGTCTGGAGATAAGGGAATTGGTCCAACAGGGTAGGCTGTGGTTCTGTTACACATCCAGACACGCACAGAGACGAACAGACATCACATCGAAACCCACTTTTTTGGATTCAGGGGGCCCTAAAACGGATATATCCACTCTCAACTCAAATTAGAATATTTTGACGAAAACAGTACTTCTCCATATACAATGGAATAACTGGGAGAAAGTTAAATTGATGAATTGTTTAAGAGGATGGCATCCACTTATTACTTGCTAATGCGAGGGAAGCAGATGTCTAAGATTTGCGTAAACCGGCTCAGTGTAAGGTGGATAGTACTGATACAAAATGATTGGCAATTCCACAATGAAGGCCAAGGTTTGGAGTTTGTTACACTACCAACTGAGTCTTTGTCTATAAAATGTATCCACCTCCCTCTCTACTCATACGTTGCAAATTAAGCGATTAGAATCTCATCTACTCTTGGTATCGGATGACATTACCAGTGCAAACGATACCCATATTTGCAAAGTTGTACTTCATCGAACAGAAGAGAGGTAAAAGTTCCAAACAGTTATCCACCTTAAATAACAATTTACCTTCAATAACTCTCAACACTCAAAACATATGGAGCACTTCGAATCACGTTCACGTCCGCTCTAGCCGCTTTCCCTGTGGCAAATTTATCGGTGGCTCCTGCAGATCTCATATCCTCAGCTGCACATTCTTTCCACTTTCTCTGAGATGTACTCTTCACGTTTTTTTCTATTTCATTGTTCATTGTTTGTCATATTTTTTCTATTGTTGGTGAATGTTCTTTTTGTCTTTAGCTCCCTTACATTTCCGCTCAGCTTTGGTTTGTTAACCTTTTACTCCGAAATTTACCGCATTAGTACGTTGTCATAATTATTCCGAACTTCGCGCTTTTATTTTGTTTATGTTTGTCTTTTTTTATTGTGTTTATGTTTTATTTGTTTTATTATGTTTATGTTGGTTTTTTGTAGAAGTTGAACTAAGTATCTTCGGTGGGTTTCTTTCTACAACAGTGTCTGCAACCTGTAACTTCTTGTTGTTTATGTTTTATGGTTAGGTATTGTCTGACCAATATAGACGCTATTTTTTTTTTATTTTGTGTATTTCTACGCCAGTGGCATTTTTAACGTTTTGATGGGGAACGGTCCAAACCCCGGTCTTGTTACTACCTAACGTCGACCTGTTGTTAGGAAGCATCATTTTAATGACAAATGGTGACGGTGTCCAGATTCGACCCTTGCGGGATTCGATCCGGCGACCTTCAGTTTTGAAGGCGGGTATTATAACCACTACACCACCCAGCCAGTTAACATTCATAAACCTGATTTAAGCATGTAGCATAGCTGTGACTTATTAACCATACTGATTTTTAACTGACGTGTGACATTGCAGCTTCTCTTGCTTTTGTCACTAAAGATTTTGATTCTTGATTGTATATTATTTAACGCAACAGTAAGTCTTGCAGTACGCAGTGTTGCTCAACCTTTCGTCACGACCGGCTTCCTACGTATTGTTACAGTCATATTGTAATGCTTATCAGGTATCTATATGTGTAGCAGACGACGCGACGGCCGAGCGGACCGCATCGTTATGTCATAGACAACAGCTGAGAAAGCGGACCATTGTTAGTATTGTCGTTTGAATAAAATCAAACCATCTTTTAAGCCCTTTCTTCACACTAAATCTAGGTTATACTACTTAAAAGATTTGAATTATAGAGAACTTCATGACACTCAAAAAAGTAAAACAAAAAAAAACAAACCAAAAAAGAAATTTTCCGTAGTTCGCTACGACAATGAAATTTCCAATAATGATGAGGTATTTTCAAACAAATAAATAAAAAAACTTTGCTGAAGAAATAGTGCATTAAAATTAAATTCCCACGATGAAAATGATGTTTTATGAAAACATAAAACAAGGTACGTGAATTTTAGATAAAAAACAATACTGTAACAAGAAACAATTATAACAAGAAATCATCTTTTGTACACACAGTCCGCTAAAGACAATCCATTTAAAACGATCCTCTTATATTGCATAAAATGAATTACACCTTTTAACTATGCGTTAATCATTTTTTATCCGCGATGCAATCATTTTGTTCTCTATAGTTTGTGAAATATTAATAATTTTAAATTGCGAAACCGTAAATATTTTAAAACAAGCAGGAAGACCCTTTGTACAGGTTGTAGGATTCAGTAAAAGAAGAAGTATTAAAATATCAAAATGTAAACCTGAAATCCTAAACAAACCAGTACAAAGAAAATAAATAATACTCAGCTTTATTATATAGCATTACTTTACAATTAAATAGATTAGAACTTATACCATTATTAAAATTAGTTATACGTAAAATAACTTTAATATAGAACTAGCCAAAGTACCCGTTCTTCGCACGGGTAAAAAAGGCTGAGAGGTGTAGGCTCTACAGATACATTAAGTTATTGATAATTAATTCTTTATTGTTTACAAAATGACAAAACACGTGTCTAAGTATATATCTAAACATGACAAAGTAACATATGTCAAATATTGGGAGAGGATAAGCATTAACGTAATAGAGGCAGGCATCGGGAGAAAATTAAAAATCTACCATTCCACTATTTCGAACTAATAATTCACTAATTTCGATCCAGCAGTTTATGTGTAAAAATTAACTTTATTTCTTTTTCTTCCCGAACTGTCAAAATGTAAAGTAAACGGATGTTGACATTAAAAACTGTAAACATTGAATCCCAGGGTATTTACAGCAACCATGTCTTCTGCTTCTCGAACTGTCAAATTTTAGTGTTCACAGCTGTTGACATTCAAGTAATTTTATGTTTTCATTTTCTAAAAATGTAAACATTGAAACTTAGGACGTTCACAGGGCGTAGCCCGAGAGGATTTTAAGGAAATGAGTATGCCTATGTGTTGCATGAGTTTAAGATCTGTCTTTTTGTAAAATTTCAAACTGTTTGGTTCAGTATTTTTTGCGTTCACTTGCCACAACAAACCCACAAACACACAAACCCACAAACAAACATACAGAAACCACCTCTTCTTTATAATATTATAGAAGATTATTTAGAAATGGGTTTAAAATCACGGACCAATTTTAATTTGACAGCTGTTTGTTTTTCTTTCTTTTAAATCATTAAACTACAAAGACAGCTGATTATTACCATTAGGTGATTCATTGAAAACTGGAAGCAAATTACGACTAATATCGCGTAAAAAGTGGTTTTTTAAATGCTCGTTATTTACTTTTCACGAGGCGGCAGACAATTTCAAGAATTGAAACAGCTTCTCTGAAATGTAGAGAATGCATTAAATCAGTTTCATTGTTATCAGTTCCCCCGTTTTTTACGGAGAAGACGGCGTAAAATGCCTCCTGGAGCGTCACAGACAGACACAAATTGAGATAAGACTTGTTTTGACTTCTCTAACGCATGAAACGTAAAAATAACTAAAAATCAATAACTGAGCAATGTACAGACAAAACTGAGACAAATAACTGAAACAAAGACAAAGTCAGATGTTCAGCATTATTGGGAAAATATTGTTAAATTACCAAAACGGAAACTTCCCCAAAGAAGGAGATTTTAATTGATTTGCTCCTGAGAATAACGTCCTCTAATGGGTAACATTAGAGTGTTCTAAAAAGATGAAGATAAGATGGATTAACAGAAATGGTAAGTCGCATTAAAGCTAGATAATAGTTATTTCAATAAATTAGAAATATATGAAATAGGGCGTTGAGTTTAAAATTAAACTCACATTTTTAACAGAGTGTTTTTGAGATTTTATAGGTCCCGGTTTAATTCTGGAAATGGGTAATAATTCAATAATTGAACTATCAATGGTCATAAAAATTAAATTCTGTTCTTTGTCTGTAACAAAACCACATCATATTTATCTTTCGTTCATATTCAGGTTGAAAACTCCTGAAATATGAGGTTTCTGCCTTAAGAAAAATTAAATAAATAGTTATTCAACTTATTCTGATATAAAAATCTGTTGCATTTTCTCACAATAACATGCAAGGTCACTACTATCGTCAAATATCTCCTTTTTGTTTGTTAGTAATTTTCTATTAATTTAAAATCGAACGTACAAGTATTCGAATTCGTAGGATACCATTCCACTCTGGTGTGTGTTTTAGAACCGCCTACAGACAATGAAAAACACAAAACAAAAAAAACAATAAAAACTAAAGACTCAAATCGACTCAATCGGTCCACTGTTACAAGTGACCAGTCATTTGTAACGTTCGGACCGCTCTCATACCAAAACACTGGACTTCATGAAATTTTGTTAAATTAATGTAATATGTTAAATGGACTGATGTCAGACAAAACTGATCGTCTACAGGAAATTGGACCCTTATGGGGAGCAGGGAGGGTAAACAATTTTTTTACATTTTCTGTTTTTAATGTAGTTTTAAAGAAGAAATCTTTCTCTTTCAGGATCTGATCTTAGAATTTATATATGATGATCCTACATTTTTGATATTTTTAAATAAATTAATATTGTATGTCTCGAGTTAAATGTTCGATGCTAGTAGCATTGGTCGGATGGCTCATTTACCGAAAATCGATTTCTTTTGTACAAATGTACCCTTTCCTCATATCAAGCTACTTAGAATTATTGCATTGAAAGTATTAGTAGCTGAGAAAAAAATTGAATATAGAAAAATCTGAAGATTAAAATCTGTTTCAAAAAATATTTTTTTCAGCAATTAAAAATGATAATGAAATAATTCTATTGCTGTACGCACATAATGAAATTCGGATATAAAATTTCAACTCCATATCTTTAATAGTTTCTGAGAAAAGTGAACCTAAAGTTCACAAATTTAACATGGCGGAGATAGGGCTTCTCCGCTCCCTTAAGTTTTACTGACATTTCTGTCTGTGGGGGCTTTATGCATTAGATGACGCGCATTGCTTTGTTATTGACAAAGACAAACTGATTGATTTATTTATTAGGATCATGAAAAAAGGTAGCTGGGTTGAGTATTGACCCATTATAAAATTTTCCTCAGGATCTAGCCTATAACCTTCATATTACGAAGCAGGTAATGAAACCACTGAGCCACTCAGGCAGTGAAATATGCGATTAAAGTGTGATTAAAATGATCTAGACTACGCCTAGCCCTCAGTATGACTTAAGAAACACAAATCACAGGCTGTAACGCACGTATTATGTTCCGTCACGCTTGCTGGCCGGGTGCCTATAAATTTCACCTGAAATTCGAGCGCTAATCGCACAATAGGCACCTGAGGTGGAGGGACCCGCACGACATGGCGGCACGACGCTTCAGCTGAACAGCTGATGGCGAAACAGCTGATCGGCGATCGCCACCAGTCACTCTAATACCTTGTGTTTTTTCTAGAGAGAAGTTTGGAGAAGTGTCTCCGTCATATTTGATTTTTAGTCCCGCAAGAAAAACGCTAAGAACTAAAAGCATGCATCTGTTAACACGAATTTTAAAGACAGAGACTATCCGCACGTCGGGGTGCGCCGTTACCACACACGTCCAACCCATGTGACGCCATCATTTCTCAGTAAAACTAGTATCCAGGAACAGTAGAGGATCATCGTTTTCCGAAATAATTGATGATATCTTTTATAATCATACAAAGAACCTAACCTAACCCGAGTATAAGTATCTACATTCATACCTGCGAATAGAGACTTCAAATTTTAAATAAAGAAACATCGGATTGATTTTAAATCAGAATATTTACCATAAAGATCTGTATCATAAGTCCTTGTGTTTATGTTAATAATTCTTTTGGGATGTGTTAACGTTTTTTGGGGCTGATTTGAGCAACGTATCCACCGAAGAAATTAAAAAATTTAAATTCTAATCGGATATGTCACTAGGCATTATAATTCCCTTTCCAATGTAGAAGGTCTGGTACAATTGACGTTAAAGCGATTGTTTTAATTTTATCTAATTCTTCCGACGAGTAAAAAAGAAGCCTATACAAGGGGCCGGGCTGGCACAAAACAACGTTTATAATAATACTTTTCTGGGACACATTAATTGTATTAGTAATGCTGAGAAAACAGAATTTGATCAAGGATACAACATTTTATCATGTTGGTATGTTACATTATAGACAAACATTAGAAAAGTACTACAGTTGTTAATTTTGTAACTTGTAGGCGTCATTCAAACCAAACATACCGCAATAATTAAAACTTTCTATCTCTATATATAAAATTTAATGTATGTCAGTATGTATGTATGTCCTTTATGCGTTGCCAAACTACTCATCCGATCGCCATGAAATTTTAGGAAGTTGCTCTATATGTGTCCGGGAAGGTTTTAGTGAAAAAATATTTTCGAAACATAAGTTTCCATTTATGGCGTAAATTTCATGAACCATAAGAAAGTTTGACAAATTGTCTACAATGAAACATTTGATTTCTTAGCTACAGCTGATTGGTTTACTTTCCATTAGCAATACCGTATGCTTTACTATCCAATGCCATCTGAATCATTCATTAATGTTAAACTATGAAGTAAATGTGTACTGTAAAAAATGAACAGCTTTATTCAACGAATAGTTAACGGTTTTATAATGTATTTATATTTTTATTTTCTGTCTGATTAAAGTCACGTGTTTAAATGATAATTACAATGTTTATATTATTACGTTTATTATAATAATCAGCTGTTGTATATCTTTCCTATAAAATCCGTATTACAGTTAGGTTTCGTTTGGGTTTGGATTGGATTTGAAAATTGTGACATTTATTTGTTTTATGGGAATGATATTAATATGTTTTATCGTTTCAGTTTTGTTATTCACTATGCAGCGACCCAGAATATATAACCTTTCACAATGAATCCGTATTGCTATTCGACTTCAGAACATGGCCAATCTTAAAGTTAACATGTACTTACTGTTAGGCGTTACGAAGTTCGCGGGATCAGCTAGTTCTCTATAAAATACGTTTTATGCGCTAATTATTCCTATTAAAGTGCAAGCACGTTGCTGAAATGATTGACGCTTTCTACAAGATTCTTCGAAATCTCTGCGGTGCAGTTTTCTCTATCTTAACCTCGTCGTTTCGAAGAGTTTGATCCGTCGGCAGAAAGACACATTGTAAAGACAATTAATGCAATGCGTACGGTGTACAAGAGAACTGGCAATAGTTAACAGTTCGTCGAAATCCGGTTCCACGTCTTAGTTTACACGACTTTTTCAACTTCATCGCTAATCATGTTATAAAAATTGACCACAGTTTTCTCCTCCAATGCGAAAAACACAAAAGGTGAACTCGTGACTCTAGTTGGACAAGAAATCGTTGCATGTAAACATTACTCACTCTCTCGACTTATTTGAACATTAAATTGTTACAATCACATCATTACGATTTATCACTACGTCTTAACGTCACTTAAAAAGAACAAGAATTTTCGTATAAAAATCCAATAATTTCAGTTCAAACGTTTAAATTAATCCTCAGTATGTTAGAGAATTGAAATTCTTTTAATACAACTCATAAACGATGTTAAGAAAACTATTACCTAGTATAAATATTAAATACCATCTTGAACAATGTATCTAATTTTATTGGAAGAACAATAATATTCCTACTAAGTTAGTTTCGTATCATGAATAGTCTATAGCGATTGCTTTGCTTAGAAGGTCGAATTTCACAAACAAAAATCCGATTGGTAGAAGCACAGTTTTTAGAACACTACTATGATTAGAGTGTAGACAAGTAATACTAACTCCACTAGAAAGGATTATTGGGTCTGAGAAGAGATCAAGGCCTAGTTCCGTTCTCTTTCGAACCCGAATTCCATTAGCTCCAGTTGAAATCAACATAATGACCTCCAATCAAGAATCAGATTCTTTAATGGACCTGTTCAAGTATAGTTCTTTAAATTCCTTGAAGAATGATATATTTTTCATGGAGAAAATCTGCATCCCTAAGTTTGGAAACCACAAATATTTATAGGTTCATAATTGTAGGCGCATTGTATTTTAAGGCATTTTTTATTCCTGTTGGAGTACTTTTCGCTCTTAACTAGCCACAAGCAGAGAAAACTACGATATATTTCAACGCAAGAATAAAACCTTGTCTAGAGCTGTGAACGATGAATACCAACTATGTAGTCAAATCGTAGCGACAAGTGTCTGCTACTTGTTTACACGTTCGAACTTTTCGTTACGATTCGCAAAAATTGATGCCGGCTGGTATCAACCATCCAATCCAATTCCAACAATCTCCAAAAATCGCTACGATGACCTGTTTACACGTAACGATAAATCGTAAACATTATATCGGTACGCCCCAACGCCCCATTAAATACTCAGATCAGTCTTGAACTTAGAAACGGTTTCCGGTAAAATATTGAACATTCAGTGCTTCCCCTGTAGCCCCAAAGAAAAAGAATAATTTGTAAAAGTAGATACGTACTAGACCCCTCCTACAAGTTATACCCTTTGCCGGACTGAGGTTTTGGAAATCTTGAATGATTAGATTGGATTAGATTATTGAAATGGCGACCATACTACAAGGTAGGTATTTTAAGCCAAGTATGAATAAGAATTGAGTGTAAGATGATTGTGGCGCGATCTTGTAGTCTTGTTAAGGCTGACATGTTCCTTAGACAGGACTGTTAGGACTGTTAATTAATAGCCCAACAGCCGATGTCAACTAAGGGACCTACTGTTTAACGTGGAATCCGAACCACGGCCTCTGAATTACGAATTGGTCTAATTATGTGGATGGTCTTTGCGGATTAACGCAATATTCAATAGTGCGGACGTTAATCCACACAAGAGAACACTACACCCACCGACCATCGCTCACAACTGTCCACAATTCGTGACCTCCAAGTAGCTGGATTACAGGATGTCGCCACCATCCCAGTCAGTCGTATAAATTTAATCATCCGTATGATTAAATTTATACGAACACGCCAGCGTGCTTATTCGAGATAGGGAAGTTGACATATCCGATAAAACGACAGTTATATTCTCCGAGAAAATCAAAGTAGACCAGGCTGGCGGGTAGACGGAGCACATGGACAATGGAGTCCGTTATCTTGGTGGTCGTCGCGGGAAGTGTCTGTGAAGGTTGGCTGACCGTACTCTGGACGCTCCACTGACCACTGCCTCTGCCCCCTAGCCAACTAGCCAACTAGCCCCGACCACCACATTGTCCTGTCCGACGCTTCCTCCACACTCTACAGTCCACACTCTACACTGTAATCACCGGTGGTGACGACTTAATCAGACTTTGTGCTTAACAGGTTGCATTGTTTGCATTGTTTGTTTTTGGGTTTCTACACGTCCAATTATTTTACAAGAGATTTAAATCGTGTATCCATTCCAAATCCAAGAGTTGAAGCTTATAAACGATTTTGTACTTATTGAACAAATAAGATTTTTAATTCTTTGCCCACCTTTGTGTCGTCTTCAATGACGATATCATCTTAGAGGAGAACTATTAGAGAAGAAATGCTTATGGTTGGTCCTTATTCAACTTTTGATAAACATCCCGATCGATTTAATATTTTGGCTCTTACCAAGCTTAGTCCAACAGGAAGTGTTTGGTTGGAGATTTAATCGATTTTGGTGAACTAATCTAAGTGTACAATTATCTCAGTGGATTCTAGCTTGCCGTTGATAGCCTCGGAAGTCGTTGTCACAATCGGGTCACAAAGGTTTTATAGTTGTACTCCAAGTGAGCATCATTGTTTACCACCAGGGAATGTTAGTACAGCACTACCAAAGATAAGGTCTTAAGAGTGGTTAGGGCTCAGGACCTAGCTGGAGTCCCCAGACTCTCTAGAAGTCAAGTGCTTGGCAGGGCGGAGACCTACACCTCAGCTTGGGATTGTCAGTCGACTGAGTCCATCCTACTCCAGTATTGTACGCGCACTGCAGGCATGGTGATAATAGGAGTGATTAGATTAGATTAGATTATTGAAATAGCGACCATTTCACAAGATAGTTATTTTAAGCAAAGTATGAATGACGATTGAGTGTAAGATTACATGACATTTTCTTTAGACAGGACTATTTAATTAATAACCCAACAGCCAATAGCAGCTAAGGGACCTTACAGCTTAACGTAAAGTCCGAACCACTGCCTCTGAATCACGAACTAGTCTAAATATGAGGATGGACTTTGCGTATTGACGTAGTATTCAACAGTGTGGACATTAATTCTCACAAGAGAACACTACACCCAACGACCATCGCTCACAACTATCCACAATTCGTGACCTCCAAGTAGCTGGATTGCAGGACGACGACACCGTCCCAGCCACTTACCACTCGTAGGACATTTTCCTTTGAGATGGGATGACATCTCTCCTTCCGAATCCTCTCAATCAACAACCAGTAAGGGTCATGGGTGATTAATGTTCCGTTTGTTTCAGCGGTGTTGTGCGGCCAGCCGGCGGTTCCCGTCAACGCCCGCGTCTCACTCAGCGCCGCCCTCCTGGTCCCTGGGACCACCGCCACCTACTCCTGTGACATCGGATACGAGTTCTTCGGGTAAGTCTCCCACTTTATTCTTTACTTGTATCCTTTTTACAGAAATGGATACCCAAATAGGAATCTTGCATATTTCCATGGCGGAATCGTTGGCTGACTTGTTCCAAAGACAGGACTGTTAATAAATAGCCGAAATAGCATCTAAGGGACAAACGGTTTAACGTATTATCCGAACCACAATTTTGCCTCTGAATTGTAAACTTAGTCTCATCATGAGGATGGTCTTTACGATTCTTTTAGAGGTACCTACCAGGTTTCTACTCAAATTCCTGACTTGTGTACGAGACACTCTCCTGGAAAATTGATTAATATTTTAGATCGAAAAGGTGGATTCCAGTGTAAAAATAAAATACATCCTTGTAGCAACAGACCTCATACTAAAGGAATTTCCATCAATGTTCTTGGTATGTGTACGATCACATCATCGAATAAAACTCGCGTCATCCTGTAATCCAGCTACTTGGAGGTCACGAATTGTGGATAGTTATGAGGGATGTTCGGTGGGTGTGGTGTTCTCTCGTGTGGATTAACGTTCGCACTATTGAATACTACGTTAATCCGCAAAGTCCTCATAATTAATCCTCATAATTTGACCAGTTCGTAATTCAGAGGCCGTGGTTCGGATTCCACGTTAAACTGTAGGTCCCTTAGTTGCCATCGGCTGTTGGGCTATTAATTAACAGTCCTGTCTAAGGAAAATGTCAGCCTTAGTCAGTAACAAGACTACAAGATCGCGCCACAATCATCCTACACTCATTTCTCATTCATACTTGGCTTAAAATACCTACCTGGGTAGGTTGCCATTTCAATAATCAAAATCTAAATCTAAATAAAAAATGATTGGTATTGGCTGGATGGGTGGCGGGTAGTATCACATAAAATCTCTAGAAATCTCTAGAATCAACGACCTTCAGACTGAGAATCAGGTACTAAAACAACTGAAACTTCAGCATCCACAGAGGTCTCACAATTCTCTCAAACCTTCTTATTTCCACATCAATACGTTGATTTTTATAACTCAACAAATAGTGAATTGAATTGCACACAATCAACACTGTGTTCATCCAATATTAAAAATCTAATTATATAAAACAAAGTCGTGTTAGTTACACGCATTATAACACGAGAACGGCTGGACCGATTTTAATGATCTTTGGTTTTTTGGATTCGTCTCTGCTCCGGTCATGCTTTAGGCATATTCAGTTTCCATAACTTCGATTATTTTCCATTTTATAGCGTTTTAAATTTCTAATGTTAACCTTATGGGGAGTAAGTTTGTTTACAAATTATCTACAATCAAAACATTTGATTTCTTAAACCAGCTGTTTGTTTACTGTCCGTTAGCAATATGCTTTACTATCCAATGCCATCTGAATCATTCATTAATGTAAAACTATGAAGTAAATATGTGCTGTACAAAATGAACAGCATTATTCGCCACTTAATAGTTTACGGTTTTTTGGGAATTATGTACTGTATTTATATTTCTTTATTTTGTGTATGATTAAAAGTCACGTGTTTATATGTTTGCCAAATAAAAAGTAACTACAATGTTTATATATATTGAGTTTATTATAATAATCAGCTGTTGTATATTTAAAGCTTTCACAACGAAGCCGCAATGCTAATTGACTTCAGGACATGGCCAATCTTAAAGTTAACATGTATTTACTGTTAGGCGTTACGAAGTTCGCCGGGTCAGCTAGTATTGAATAACATAGAGTGAATCAAACTTGATAAATACAATGACTGTAAAAATTAAATTATATTTCGTTGTAGCTACGGTACAATAATTTATGAAACGCAGACAGTTTGAGTTTGTTGTAATACATTGCGGTAATTTAGACTCTATTGTGACGCAACTGATGTAATGAGGATATCAATCAGGGACAATACAGCCACTTTATATTGTTAAGACTCTGGTTTTCATAATCTTCTGCTTCGCTTGGCTGGCCAAGCAAACCTGCGTGCCCTCCGTCGAGCGAGACCAGACACTGACGAAGGCGAACGTGCTTAAGTCCTCATTGTGTTTTTGTATTTATTGAAATTCAACGATTGTCATTTAACATTTTGATGGGAAACTGTCCAACACCAGGTCTTGCTAACCAACGTTGACCTTATTTGGTAATTAATTATAATTATTTGGCCCAGTTGTGACGACTGATTCCGGGATCGAACAGGTGTTTCGGATTTCGTGAAAGTCAAGTCGGATTCGTACAATTCTACCTCATAGTAAAATCCACCGAAATTGCTAAGATAGGGGAAACACTGGTCTTTGGGTCTAGGTCTTTGTGGTGTCTTGCTATCCTAGTGGTTAGCGTCTTGGATTTCGGTGCAAGAAGTCACAGGTTCAAATCCCGGGATGTCCATTTGGACTTGGACCGCTTTCCCGAAAAGCGTTTGTATGAAATACTCTCTGACTATAGAGTCAGACATTTTGTAATAGTACAAAATTCGTCTGGTATAGAAAGAAAAAAAACGAAAATTACAAAGGTTTCAATTAATCCTGTTTTTAACGCATTATTTATGTTTACAATGCGCAGTGTAGGCCTTATATACGGCGTACAATGAAAAAATGTTTATATTTACTTTCCTGTGAGGTTAGATCATGGATATGTCTTAGGTAATGCTTCTGTTCACTTCATCTAAACAGCTGTTCTTATTATTTTATATTAAAAATTCAATACAATAGCTCTGATGGTTTCTATGGAAACCTGTTACATAATTCCATCTTAAAAATCGCCAACACTTCCCCCCACAGAGCTAAGACATATCCATGTTAAAACAATCAAAATTTAAATTATGCATACACGTTAAAATAAATAACCTCTATTTTTTAGGGTATGTTACGTTCTGATACTATATACTAACCCTTTTTAAAATGTTTTACGGAAAAGTGCGTACCTTTTTTACTTTTAGGCCGAACTGAAATTTATTATTCAAATGAAATACTAAAATGATTTGTTATGGAATAGACTGCTCCCGTAATCTATACAACCCTCGTTTTTCTCATCAGCAATGGTATTTCGTAGCGTAGAGAATAACTTTGCCGTGGAATTGAACTCTGCACGCTCGTTCGCCCTATGACATCAATGTGTATCAATGTTTATGGAGTTGCGATGTTTATTTCCCTATTTTGACTGGGACCGTGGCGGCGTCGTCCTCTAATCCAGCTAATTGGAGGTTACAAATTGTGGATAGTTGTGCGCGATGGTGGATGTAGTGTTCTCTTGTGTGGATTAACGTCCGCACTATTGAATACTACGTTAATCCGCTAAGACCGTACTCATAATTAGACCACTTAGTTCAGAGGCAGTGGTTCGGATTCCACGTTTAACTGTAGGTCCATTAGTTGCCATCGCTGTTAGGCTATTAATTAACAGTCCTGCCTAAGGAACAAGTCATCCTTAGTCAGTAACAAGACAACAAGATCGCGCCACAATCATCTTACACTCAATCCTCATTCATACTTGGCTTAAAATACCTACATTGTAGTATGGTTGCAATTTCAATGGTTTAATCAATGTGATTTCGTAGCGCAGAGGATGACTGGCGTGGTCCAGCACCAATCTCTAGCACACCAGCAGATCCTGTTGCATATTTTAAGGAGGATTAGGAACAGAGTAGAACGGAACCTGGCGCCACCAGACCTACATCTCCGACGGCCTGTCGGTTTGACACAAGTGCTAGGAACAGGAATGTTCGGACGAGCTGAGCCAAGTTCAAGTTCGCGTGGCCAGCTATTAGGGACCAACCGGTACAGGGACTTTCTCCCGGCCCGGCCTAGCCTGTTGACCTTGAAAAAGCTTGCCTTCAGTTTATGAGGATAATATACAGTGTGCCCAAATAAAATGTAACACTTTTAATTTCTCAGTGATAATCTAGTGAAGAACGCTGGTCAATGAAACCATCATCATACCATCTGAAACATCTGATTGCAAAGTTTTGTTTTCAGCCCTTAGTGCACAAAGTGAAATGAAATATGTTTATTTATCCTTATAGTGATTTATATGGCAGAAAATTTAAATGAAAATAAATAATGGCAATAATAACCTAAACAACTAAGTATAAACATAGCCAATACATAAGTAAAGGCCTACATGGGCAGCAGCCTGTGCGTAGGCCTAAGTTGAAGCACTAATCAAATTTATAATGGCCGACAGTAATTAGATTTGCACATTGGGGAAAAATATCAAAATTTATGTTGTCTTTATACTTAAATTCCAGGGAAGAGTTTCATATAAAAGTAGTAATTATACCATTTAACAACTAACTAATATGTAAAAACCCCTTAATGCAGCAAACCTGCATCAGTTCTAATTTATACTAAGTGATAATTTATCTACGACCAACAATATTCAGACTTTTGAAAATGAGTTGTATATTTCATTTATCTACGACGATTGCAATATTCAGGGCATCAAAAAATAATCGGTGGGTATTTCATTCTTGGAGTAATCAGCTGATGTGCGTGTGAATGGTTCAAAACTCACATTTGAGGTTAGCCACTAAAACGCACTATCTTTATGTATAAATCAGCTGATTTTGCATTTCGTTATATCCATAATGACATTGCCTTAGTCAAATGCTGAGCTCTGATTGGTCTAGAACCTGTATCGTTATGAACTCATAATGCAACGATTTTCAATTTCCGTTTAATAATGAGCCTCTGAATGATGTTACCTTCAGTATCTTTATTGTTACTTTTTGCAATGGTCGTAGATAAAAATAAAATAACAACTGAACTTAACTACAACTCAACCCAACACAATTCAATACAACTTAAGTCAACCCAGCTCAATTTATTCTAACACAAAGTTTTATTCCAGTAACGAGATCTCGAGGTGCAATGACAGAGGGAAGTGGGAAGGAGAGCTGCCTTTCTGTGGTGAGTATATCAAAATATATGTTTTAGTTTTGGAAATATTTCATTTAAAATCTGTAAAAAATTGATTACTCATATTTTCATGCGCTTTAATTTTCACGCACATCACTACACATTTGGGGTTTTATTCATTTACTAGCAGTGCGCCCGTACTTTGTACGGGTTGTAGGATTCTGTATTAGGAAAAAATATACTTATTAACATGACAAATTTAATTAAATTAGATCAGAAAATATGTATTATTATTAAAATTCGTTAAACGTCAAGACAAGATTTTAATATAGTATGATTTCGACTTGGGTTTAAAATTAATGATCAATGTATACAAACTAAATATTGATTTTAATTTGACATATTTTTGTTTTTCTTTCTATTAAATTTAATGACCAATGCTTAAACAATTTAGTGTTAAAAACTAAAAAGACAGCAAATTATTACCAGTAAGTACCATTGAAACTGAAAGCAAAATGCGACTAATATCGCGTAAAAAGTGGGGTTTTAAATGCTTGTTATTTACTTTTAAAGGGACGGTAAAGAATGCATAAAATACGTTTCATTGTTATCAGTTCTCCCGTTTTTTCGGAGAAGACGGCGTAAAATGCCTCCTGGAGCGTCACAGACAGACACAAATTGAGATAAGACTTGTTTCGGCTTCTCTAACGCACGAAACGTAAAAATAACTAAAAAAATTAATAACTCTGAGCAATGTATAGACAAAACTCTAATTTTATTTATATAGATACTATTTGTCAAGTTTCATACTTGACTTATCAGCAGAGACCAGAATAATTATATAAGTTACAAAAGAATGAATGTATATTTTAAAAATGTAAAGGAATGGCAGTGTGGATTGGGCAGAATAAGTTTTAGCTAAAGTTTAATGCCAGGAAAATTAAGTAGCGATATTTTAAGTAGAAGTTTAAAGTAAAAAGAGTAATTTTTGAACAACTCGGGGAAATATCGCTCCCTTCAGGGACTCCCGAAACCGCACACTCATCCTCATCTCACTGGTGTACAATCCCCACTAGACACGTCATTTTTTAGACTTTTTCAACTCGTCTCTGACATAACGCGGCGCAACGACGTTTTTTGACAGTTTATTCAACAGGATTGTAAATCTTAGCAACCTGTATTTTTTGCATTTCTATTTTATCTAGATACGAATCAGGAAATTTAACAAATATTTTTTTTTTTACAGTTTCTTTTTTTTCTTCTTATAAATGTCAAAAAATTAGTGATATTTTGTGTTTTTGTAGTTTCAAAATTTGGAAATTTTGTATACATATGTATATTTAATAGGTTTGTCAGAATATGTTCCGCCCCTTGAAATAACGTAACCCACTTTTTATGATATTACGGTTTTCTTCTTTTTTCTGTATAAATTTCCTGTAGTTATGTAATTTTTTTTAGATTTAAAAAGAGAATAGGAAAGAAAAACAAAAAGTCAGATTTCAAAATCATTGAAAATATCGTTCAGATTGTTAAAAACCCAGCAACTAGAATAAGTCATTTTAGACATATAAAACATAAAATAACTGGAATCTTATAGAACTCGTCTCTGACATAACGCGGCGCAACCGTTTATGTCGTTCTTCGACAGGATGTAGTACAGTAAATCAACAGGCAGATTCAAGGCATTGGATGCACCATGTAAGACCTTCGAGCAACCCCTGCAAACGTGTGGATTGGTCTATTTGTCTATGGTCAAATGATACGGAGAATCCGAGGGAAATTTAAACAACAACAGGATATTTAAATTTGCAGAATATTAGTTTTCCATGTACGCTTTCTTTTTTCATTATCACAAGATTAAGAATCAAGATCAAGTTTAGAAACTGTTTGTAGCAGTTAACACAAGCCTGTTTTGTGACAAATACCCCTCAAATGGAAAAATGTTTGTATCTACTTCCCTGTTGGAAATAGGTTAGATCATGGATTTGTCTTTCATTCTCTACATTCCAGAGAAGGCTTTTCAATGCTTGAAATCGTCCGCCGCCCCTTGAAAAGTAAATAACAAGTATTTAAAAACCCACTTATTACGCGATATTACTCGCATTTTGCTTCAGTTTTCAATGAATAACCTACTGGTAATAATCAGCTGTCTTTGTAGTTTAAAGATTTAATAGAAAGAAAAACAAACAGCTGTCAAATCAGTATTAGTTTATTTATATTGGTCATTGCTTTTAAACCCATCTCGAAATCATACGAGTAATAAGTTATCTTAACATATAATTAATCATGATAATGGTACAAAATCTGATATCAAAATATATCTGATAATAATAATAAATATATAAAGTACTAAATGTAGGGCATAATAAAGCTGGGCATTGATTTATTTTCTTTGTATTGATTTGTTTAGGATTTCAGGTTTACATTTTGGTATGATGATCTTTCTTCTTTAAACTGAATCCTACAACCCGTACAAAGGACGGGCTTACTGCTAGTAATGATGTAAAGTGCTATCCCCCTAAATTGCATATGAACTTTTCGATGAAAATGTTTTCATCATGATTTTTGTACCTAACCTAACCTAACCTAAAATGTCAAGTGGGCGCTGACATGTTAGGTCAATCATAGATTCGTGGAATATGGTACTTTTAGCATTTTGTGTTTTTAGCATCTGGTGTGACTAGCCGTCAGGCCGTGTCTCCTGTTCCCGAGCTGGTAGCGCAACCGGTTGGTTATTTGCTTAATGGGTTCTCAAACAGCTATTCATTTTACACCTTTTTTCGTTGAGTAATGGGTTTTCGACTCTCGGCGTCTCTTTAGGCTGGTCTACTTCATAGACTAATAATTATTATTTAACCTGTTTATACTTCTATGATCAACGCCAACACGAGCTTAAAACACGACTTCGAATAATCCTGTTTTATAACGCATAAAAATTAGTACAACTTTACAGTAAAGCAGTGTATCGAGGGTAAAAAGTTGTACTCACGCTGGTTTATCACGTTTCTATATTAAAGACGAAATATATTTCTAAATCAGTTGTAATTAACTGGCTGGGTAGGTTATAGTACCCGCCTTCACAAATGATGGTCGCAAAATCTAGCAAGGGTCAAATCTGGACCCAGTTGCCATTTCGTCATTGGGCTAACTGTTAAAGTTTTGCCATTAAGAGTCTGCATCAGTGGTAGCCATCTTGAATTTTAGTCCCGTAAGAGCAATGTTAAATTCTGGCGGAACATACCTTCACTTTGGCGTGTGTAGTGACTTTAATTATCAAGGTATCAATGTAAAACTTTGGAAGTACATTAATGAGATGTGGCTCAAGGGTATGACCTTTTCAATATGTTCAATATATTCAAAAATTTAACTTGATATAAAAACCAAAATCCAGGAATATTTTACAAAATAAATCATTATTATTTTTTTATTGAGAGCGAAAATAAGAAGTTCTGTAAGGTGGTGCCCTGGAGGACTGTAATACCTTTAATTTGACTCCTCTTCCGTTAATTTATGACAATAGGTCAAGGAGATATAGGCGCCAGAATTTAACATTGCTCTTACGGGACTAAAATCCAAGATGGCTACCACTGATGCAGACTCTTAATGATCCTCAACAGGTCGATACACGCACAAAACTACGTAGTAACAAGACCGGGGTTTAGACTGTTCCCAATCAAAACGTTAAAAAATAAATGCCGAAGGGCGTAGAAAGACACGAAACAAATTTCAACTTTTTGGGCTAACTCAAAATGTATTTAGGCATACTTTCTTGTGGGAAATAGGTTAGGTCATGGATATATCTAAAGGAAGTGTTTTAAATTCATCCAAACAGCTTATATCCAAACTCAAGATTCATTTATTTCCTTAAAAATAAAAATACATTTGGATATATTTTTGTTAGTCTTGTCTTTTGTTAGTTTTGTTAGTTGTTAGTCTTTTCCTCACAAGACTATTGAGCCTGTGACGTGAGGGAACATCTAATATGTAATAATAGAGTCCCAAAAATCAGCGGCAAAACTCACAGGAAATAAACTAATAATTGTGATATACAGTACTATGTGAAATTAATGGAAGGAATACAAGAGAAATATAACAGAACATAAACAGAATAAAAGTATAAATCGTCAGAACACTAGAAGTCACAATTACCGGTTCCAAATTAAATGAAATGAAATTGAACATGAAATGAATTTTGAAGTTGAAACTATGACGTCAATAACCAAATGACGTCACTGTTTCAAATTTTGGTCGCGCAAATTGCCAACACCCCCCTCCCCCAGAGCTAAGACATATCCATGTCAATATTTTTACTTAACCGTGACACACCAGTGGTTTGGGTTCTCAGATGATCGAACTATTGCAGATCTTTAATCCAAGTCCAGTTCTCTACTTTTACTTTTGCTCACGTTGTCTACCGTTCCGTGTGACGCCCTCGTCCCTCGCCCAGGCTGGAACGCTTAGCGGGCGCGGTTGCGATATCCGCATGAAATTAGCGTGAAGTCAAATGTAACAACCAAGAAGTACAACGGCTGTGTGAAATATTCACCGTGTGTGAAATAGCGTGACCAAGTTAAATGTTGTGTTGCTACGAATGGAACCGAAATGGGTTTCCTGTGAAGGTCTTATTTACTGGTCAGGAAATATATAGCGTATTTGTGTTGTTGTACAATTCAGAATACAATTTTATTCCAGGTACATCAACACACCAGGAGGCAATACACATAGAGTTGTAAAGACTAGAGAAAAAGCTCATGGTGGCGTCGTCCTGTAATCCAGCTACTTGGAGGTCACGAATTGTGGATAGTTGTGAGCGATGGTTGGTGGGTGTGGTGTTCTCTTGTGTGGATTAACGTCCGCACTATTGAATACTACGTTGATCCGCATAGACCATCCTCATAATTAGACCCGTTCGTAATTCAGAGACAGTGGTTAGGATTCCACGTTAAACTGTAGGTCCCTTAGATATGACATTGAATGTTGTGCTATTAGCTATTAATCAACAGTTCTGTCTAAGGAACATGTCAGCCTTGGTCAGTAATAAGACTACAAGATCGTGCCACAATCATTTTGTACTAAACCCACCTTCCACCAACCGTCCAGACGTGTATGAGCAACTTACATACGGTCGAAAGGACTTCATTTGGGCGAACCACAGCATTAGCGTTTACCGCTGTAGCTGCTGGATTACCTCTTGGAGTAGCTAAAACAATCAAATCAGAACAGGGTTGGAGCAAGTGAAATATCAGATGTTAATCAAAATATATTAAACACAAACTTAAATTAAGAAGAGTCGACGCCATCCTGTGTCAGGCTTTGTTCACCTACGGTGGATCATCCAGGAACAATCATCCTACACTGGTTTAACATTCATACTTGGCTTAAAATACCTACATTGTTATTGCAATTTATTCTTATCCTGAAGCTTACTGAGTTACCCTGAATGTCTGTTGCAGCGACGAACGTGGGTCTACGGCGGCCCGCCAACCAGTCGACGACAGTCCGCGGCGGCGCGGCAGGCAACGCCAACGACGGAGACCGTGCCACGGTGCACGACGGTCGCCGCTGCTCGGAGACGATGCGTGAGGCCTCGCCCTGGTGGAGCGTGGACCTGCTGAGGCCGTACCCCGTCAGCGCCGTCCGCATCACCACCCGGGGCTGCTGCGGTACGTAGCAACGTAGCACGTCACCAACTCCATATGAGACCCTGAAAGTCGAAGTGGACTAACCTAAAAATTGTCCATTTTGAGATTTATCTATAATCTAATGTAGAATGTAATGCTCTGTTAAGTGATGAAGTGGACTAATCTCTATCAACTGTGTTTTTCATATTAATGGTAAAATATTATCCAAAATACACAATTTAGTTGATTGTTAATGAAGAAATAAACTAATGATTGTAAATTAGGAAATATGTATCAGTGGCTGAACAATTTGTGTATTTGACCTGACTGTTTAAATTTTTTTTTAATTTTCAGCGAAAACATTTAAGGTAAAGTATAATTTGACTATCACCATTGAAACCAGCTTAAAAACTAAACAAATTGGTATTTTGAATTATTCGTCTACGACTAACAGGTCCAGAGAAAAGTTAATTTTATTGTCCCTGATAAACGCAGTACAGTGTCTGAAAGTGCTCAATGTTATTTTTATGGAGAATATTAAAAAATCAATTTCTTCCCTATTTTCCAACCGTTTTCCATTAAACTTGGTATGAAGCGTAAGGTCAAATTACCCAACAAACACCACTCAAAAAAGCTTGGTATCACAGGGTTGGGGGGTTCTCCCATAAAATTCTGACAATTAATTTAACTTCTTTCTTGTTATTTTCAGAAATTGAATTGAAACAATAAATTTTTAAATGATATTTAGAAACTTTAAAGAATATGATTATTACAGATTGTCGTTTTTAAATTTACTTACGGGAGAAAGTATGTGCCAGTCCACTAATACCGTTCATTTACATTTTGTATCATGACAATGTATTTACTGAACTGATGGCATAGTAGCAAAAATTGTTTTATAAGACATGAAAACAATTATCAATTATTTTTTTAAGTCATCTGCTAGCCTAACGGTTAGCATCTTGGACTTCGGTGCAAGAGGTGACGGGTTCGATCCCCGCGGTGACCACAAAATTTAGATGAGAAAAAATAGACAGTAAACTGTGAGGCTACCTAGCGAAAAAGCTGAGCCTGCCAAATGGCAAACAAGATTTTAAAAAATTATCCTCTATTATTCAAACCATCATGCAGCTACATGTCAATACTAGTTTGATCATGTTTGTCTCTTTGTCCCTCACAGGTCAGCAGCCACTGCAAGATCTGGAGATCCGTGTTGGAAACAGCAGCTCTGAGCTTCAACGTAACCCTCTGTGTGCTTGGTACCCCGGCACTCTAGGTATGTTTACCTATAGAACTAAAATTAGTGTTGTCTGTATATTGCTTGGAACCATGATATGTTTGGTTGCCGTCATAATACCAAAATGGGTCCTAACCTCAATCTCTCTCTGTAGCTACATTGGGCATGTTCATCTTCTTGAAAACAAGAGCACCTAAAATGAAGCCTTTTTTCCATTTTTTCCTCCAAATTTTTTATAAATATCTTTATGAAACATCTTATTTCAAACTATTACAATGTGTATTAGTTCTAACATTCAAGTTTGAAGAGAGACATGTTTCAGACACTCTTTGATACGCTCTTTTGACACTAAAAAATCAAGATGGAAGAGGTACCTACTGAAGAGTGTTAAGTGTATATTGATTTTTACAGTAAAGTGAATTTTTTTCTGGCTGAGCTGATTTTTTAAACAGCAACCATTATCACATTAAGTCATCACTCGTGTTTGCTGTCTTTTTCTCAATAGCAACCATTGTGTTGTGTTGTGTTGTAGAGGAGGGCATCACGAAGGTGTTCCAGTGCGCCCGCACCCTCGTCGGTCAACACGTGTTCATTCAGCTGGTCGGAGTCGAAGGTTCTCTCTCCCTGTGTGAAGTCGAGATCTTCAGTACTGATGGTCAGTCTCCTTGGAAATAGTTGTGTGAAGGCGTTTAGTTTTAATTTATGCATCTTTTTAGTTACTTATTAGCTACACACTAACATTTAACCAACAATTTATGGTAACTGCATTAGCACAAAAGTTATTGTACATTTTATTTGTTCATTTTCTTAATGATAACTGTTAATGAAAAACATTAAGTGTTATTTCATGTTTGGTTGTTCCAGAGTCCCTTAGTTGCCACTGAAAATTCAGTTTCAGGATCGTGTCAGAGTATTTTCGTCTGTGGTCTCTCAAACTTCCTCATTCATAGTTTTAATTTGACGATTTTTAGTAAATTTTAGCTACACACTAACATTTAACCAACAATTTATGGTAACTGCATTAGCTATAAAGCATTACATATTCATAATTTTACTTCCTATCTGTTCTATCATGCACTGATAAAATTAATGAAAACTTCAAGTGTGTATTTATTATCTGTGGTTGTTTTCCAGAGTTCTCCAATGATAGGTGTGCCCCTTCAGGGGTTGGGCAAGATGTGGAGTTAGTGGCTTTCGATCGGACATGTTACGAGTTTAATGTGGGGCGAGGTAGCTCGTTCGAGGATGCTCGTAAGCAATGTCGCAAGCACGGAGGTGACTTGGCGCACGGACTGCGCGGCGTTCACAACATCTTCCTGTTGGCAGAGCTCGAGCGGCGCAAGAGTAGCCTCAAAACACAACTCGTCTGGATAGGGGCGCAGAAAGAACCTAGTTTCACATCTCACACGTGGAAATGGGTTGATGGTAAGATGATAAGCTTTTTTCTATTATTTTAACATTTATTTTAATTTAATATTGAGAATAAGAATACTTCAAGACATATATAGACGTACTACAGTAGAACCCAGGTATAACGATTCTCAAGGGACCAAAAGAAAAATTTGTTATACCGGGATTTTTGCAATATCAAGGTCAAAAATTCTTATCAATGATTATACACTACTGTAATATGTTAATATTTTTTGTTACACCTATTCACCATTAGTACTACCATTACCTTAATTGAGAAAGGTCCTGTAGTTCACCTTTCTTAAACTTCTTACATAAACTAGGTAGCCCATCTTCATCCACTTACTGTACTTGTCTTTGTTCTTTATAATTGTTGATCAATGTCTAATTTTTTTATTAGTGTTCTCTTCAACCACTTGGGACACTTTGTGTTTAGACGCCACTGTTAAGGCTTGTTGCTTTTCAGACATTACACACATTGTCACAATTACACATACACACACTCTGCATACACAGTAAACTATTGCCATTATGTCGACATCGTCGACAACACGACAAAACTACTGAACCAATCTCTGTACGCCAGGTGCTCAAGATTTCATGTCAAGATTTGTTCCTACTGCTGTTTCATTGTTATATTGTATTTTAAAATATCCACATTTTTATCGTATGTTCTATAACGCATAAAAAAGGCCTTAACCGGCACTATCCAATAGTTGCTAGATCGGCTCTGCACCCAGTCACCATTATTATAACTGGGCTTTAATTAACTACATATCTAACAATAAGTCAACATCAGGTCAGAACAAGACCAAGAGTTGTGTTGACCAAGGGCTATTAAAACATTAAAAAATGCCACTGGTCAAACAATAAAATCCAAGTAAAACATAACAACCAACAAAATCAATGAACATCCAAGTAAAAATAACTATTTAAACCTACTAGGTTCTATCTACACAATTTATAAATGATTTTCTTTCTGTGACAGGGGAAGTTGTGACCAAACCTGCCTGGGGAAAGGATCAGCCCAACAACTACAATGGAGAACAGAACTGCGTCGTGCTGGACGGCGGACGTAACTGGCTTTGGAACGATGTGGGATGCAACCTGGATTATCTGCACTGGATTTGTCAATACAGTAAGAATGCAAATAAAACATACACAACTCACATGATCAAAAAAACTTATTTAAAGATATCTTTATTTGAGTTTACATATTTAAAAATCAAATCAACTCAAAAATCAGAAGTACAGTTTTACTTCAGTGTAATTTGGTTAGAATCAGTTGAAAAACTATAAACAATTTACTAAAATCATATTATTAGACTTGTAATGCAACAGTAATATAACTGATGTAATCCAGGAACAAGGTAAATACTGGGTTGGGAAAGCCAATTGAAAAATCATACCTTCTACCTTGTAATTATCCAAAATCATATAATTACTCTTTTGCCATTTGAAGTTGAATCCTGTGGATTATTTTTCAAGGTCATGGGTTGTTTGGGTCCTGTTCATGAAAAAGCCACAAAATACTGTTTCTAACCAGGTGGTATTTAATTAAAAAGAACATTACACAATATTGTTACAGTAATACTATTATTACGTGGAGGTCGTTTCCAGAGAACGAATCTTCTTCATCATTGTTTGACCTAATTTAATAATTGAGTAGACAAAACCGTGGTATTTACGTTTTCTGTATTTTTATTCTAAAAGACATAGGAAGCACTCAAAGTGTGTTTCCCTCTACAAGATTAAATTTTGATAAAGTTTGTTCATAAAAAATATGTGAGTCATATTTTTTACTAAATATAGCTTCAGGAATTGGTACTGTTTGTGGGATAAACGAGTAGTATTGTATATCGAGCAAATTTATAGGATTGAGATGACACAGTACAAGAAAACAGTTCCAATATATGCCTGCATCAGGATACAAACCTTCACACAATGGTCAGCGCTGTTTTCTACGCACAGTAGTTGTTCGAGGGCTGTTTTTTTTAACCTCCGATCGTCCATCTAAGCAAGTTAGAGGTATAGAGGTGCCAAAACTGCGCTTCATGCAATTGTGCAGCTCCCCCACCAAGACCTCTGCCGTTTTCAGCTCCAGTGAGTCAGTCATAGCCAAGCTATGTCTGTGTTAGCACGGCCGTGATGCTCGATACTCCCGCCAAATGTGAGTTATGAAGTGTAATTCGTTTTCAGCAAGCAGAAGGATGTAGTGCTGCTGAAATCCATCACAGAATGAACATCATGTATGATAACAACGTTATGAGCGATGGTAATGATGTCGAAAATTTTAAGAAAGACGAATAGACATCCATGATGTAGGTGGACAAGGTCGCAAGTCTGCGCCACTGTAGGCCTCGTTGAACTTGATGATTAAGCGGTGAGATGCAAATGAAGGTTTACAATCAGCAAAACTGCCTGATGAATTTTCCAGACATTTCAAAGTCTCCTTTCTACACAATGGTGACTCAAGACCTAGGCTAACATACAAGACAAACACAGAAGAATGCTTTTGTCTGGAGTTGTTTTGATTCATGATAACACCCGACCACACATTGCCGACATGACAAAAGACCTCATCAAAAAATTAAAATGGGAAGTTTTTGAACATCTACCTTACAGACCGAACCTAGCACCTAGTGATTATGATCTGTTCTGAGAACTGAAGTCATTGTTTTTTTAGCAGTACTTTGCACTAGTGAAGAACTTCAGGACACTGTCAAGACTTAACTGTCCTCACTGGCAGCAATATTCTTTGAGGAAGGCATCAAAAGCTTGTGTGACGGTATGACAAGTGCCTCAATCATTTTGGCGATTATATAGAAAAATAAGTTAAGACTTTACTGTACTTTTGGCGATAAATCTATTATTTTCTGCACATTTTTCTTTTATTTACAGCCAATCGGAGGTTGAAAAAACAGCCCTAGAATGTATATTTTAAAGTTTTTTTTGTTTCCAGCCCCTATCAGCTGTGGCAGCCCTGATAAGCAGCTGAACACAACTATCAAAGGCTCGGACCACACAACGGGCAAGAGCATAGAGTACATGTGTCCCGAGGGTCACATGTTAGTGGGAGATGCCAACAGAACCTGCCTCAAGACTTAAAGTGTGTTTCCTTCTACAAGATTAAATTTTGATAAAGTTTGATCATAAAAAATATGTGAGTCATATTTTTTACTAAATATAGCTTCAGGAATTGGTACTGTTTGTGGGATAAACAAGTGGTGTTGTATATCGAGCAAATTTATAGGGGTGAGATGACACAGTACAAGAAAACAGTTCCAATATATGCCAGCATCAGGATACAAATCAGGACACAATGGTCAGCGCTGTTTTCTATGCACAGTTGTTTTTCGAGGACTGTTTTTTTTAACCTCCGATCGTCCATCTAAGCAAGTTAGAGGTATAGAGGTGCCAAAACTGCGCTTCATGCAATTGTGCAGCTCCCCCACCAAGACCTCTGCCGTTTTCAGCTCCAGTGAGTCAGTCATAGCCAAGCTATGTCTGTGTTAGCACGGCCGTGATGCTCGATACTCCCGCCAAATGTGAGTTATGAAGTGTAATTCGTTTTCAGCAAGCAGAAGGATGTAGTGCTGCTGAAATCCATCACAGAATGAGCAACATGTATGGTAACAACGTTATGAACGATGGTAATGATGTCGAAAATTTTAAGAAAAACGAATAGACATCCATGATGAAGGTGGACAAGGTCGCAAGTCTGCGCCACTGTAGGCCTCGTTGAACTTGTTGATTAAGCGGTGAGATGCAAACGAAGGTTTACAATTAGCAAACTGCCTGATGAATTTCCAGACATTTCAAGATCTCCTTTTTACACAATCGTGACTCAAGACCTAGGCTAACACACAAAACAAACGCAGAAGAATGATTTTGTCTCACGTTGTTTTGATCCATAATAACACCAGACCAAACAGTGCCAACATGACAAAAGCAAAAGACCTCCTCAAAAAGTTTAAATGGGAAGTTTTTGAACATCTACCTTACAGACCGAACCTAGCATCAAGTGATTATCATCTGTTCTGAGAACTGAAGTCATTGTTTTTTTGGCAGTACTTTGCACTGATAATGAAGAACTTCAGGACACTGTCAAGACTTAACTGTCCTCACTGGCAGCAACATTCTTTGAGAAAGGCATCAAAAGCTTGTGTGACGGTATGACAAGTGCCTCAATCATTTTGGCAATTATTTAGAAAAATTAGTTAAGACTTTACTGTACTTTTGGTGGTAAATTTAATGTTATATGTACACTTTTATTTTATTTACAGCCAATCAGAGGTTGAAAAAAACAGCCCTTGAATGTATATTTTAAGGTTGTTTTTTGTTTCCAGCCCCTATCAGCTGTGGCAGCCCTGATAAGCAGCTGAACACAACTATCAAAGGCTCGGACCACACAACGGGCAAGAGCATAGAGTACATGTGTCCCGAGGGTCACATGTTAGTGGGAGATGCCAACAGAACCTGCCTCAAGACTGGTTTCTGGGATGGTTCTGCCCCCTCCTGCAAATGTAAGTACCTTATTGTAAGACAAATGATACAAAATTCAGCTTTCAAGAATATGATGAATTTTAGGATATTCGTAGTATATTCACTCTTGGATTGAAGTATACGCTTGCAAAAATAGGTTAAAATTATATTTTACTCTGTCAATTCTGATACATATATATTTGTTCATTGATGTTTAATTTATGATCCTAGCAAGCTAATCAGCTGGTATTTCTCAGAAATATATCCACTTTTATTATCCATTTGACTCGAATATTCACCATAGTGGGCCAGTGTCTTATGAATGAGTTAGGATGAATAGAATTCATATACGATTAGTTTCAAGGTTTATGCCTCATAATCCAATAGTTTTTCGAATCGTCAACACTTTAGTTAAACTATTGTCTTTGTCAAAATATAGCTTTCACTAAATTTTGTAGGTAGAGTTACAAAAAATATTACACAAATTGTAATATTAGGCCAGCAAACTAAATTAAAAATGGAGGATGCTAAAGCCACACGCCTTGGCCTTGTAAGTCTAGTTAGAAACCACTGATGGGAAATTATACCTGTCAGATCATGAGCCGTTGGTCACCTCTGGCTATAGCCTATTCAAACTGCTCCATACAGACTATTACCGCACAAGCTTTAGCGATGGACAGTTGAGAGTTTTCAAATAAAATGTTTAATTTATTCCCTTGCAGATGTGGACTGTGGCAAGCTGGAATCACCTGAGAACGGCTCTGTCACTTTGGTCAACAACAGAACGACGTATGGAGCAGAGGCGGTGTACTCATGTAGCACCAACTACACTCTTGCTGGCAACAGCAGACGAACCTGCGGCAACAATGGAACCTGGTCAGGCTCCACAGCCCAGTGTCTCTGTGAGTTATTACAAACACATATAAGAAAAAAACATAATAAGACAAGTGGTCTGGTCTGCTGTAGACTGTGGGGGGGATGTGCCCCCACTTTCGAGTGAAGCGTCGACCTTATCGGTCATGGCTTCATGTTAGTTGGGCTTTTAGCCCGGGTATAATAAGAAAAAGTTTTTCCGTCCATCTAAGCAAGTTAGAGATAGGGAGAGGCCGGATTAGCGTGTCATGCGATTACACAGCTCCCCCACCACAACCTCTGCCGGTTTTAGCTTCAGTTCATTAAACAAATTTTGTCATTCCTGATCAATGGCTGGAAACCTGAGTTTCCAACCAAATTGGTACTTTGGTACAGTATTAGCCGGATGCCACTTGGTCGTCGACATACTGCACTCTGTAGAGTTGGGCTAGTACGTCACCTGGAATCATTTTACACATTACTTTAGGGTTAACCTAATGGATTGCAAATTGCGACATTTCACAAAACAATTAATGATTGGTAGGATTTGAACCTGGATATCATGGAATGAAGGAAGTCCTGTGCTCCACACCTAGACTCCTAGCCCAGTTCAAGCTTGTAGTGTTGGTACCTAATGTATAATGATTACAAGTATCCTTAGTAATGCAAACCTCTAATTACAGTATACTTAATAATTTTGGTAGTAAAAGTAAGTGTTGGTAAAATTAATCATAGTAAGAAAAATTTTATTTGGACAAATAATGGGAAAACTATCTAAAAAAGTATTAAATAGGACCATGAAGCGACTATAAGAGACCACTGAAAGTTTCACACAATAGTTACTTGAGCTATGTGGCCATTTCTTATAGTACCTTGTTAAATAACTGCACAAATACTAATTTTTTCCAAGACAAATTACTATTTTATTTATTTATTATTAAAAAAGTTTTTTTAATGGCTGGTTTGTTCTACTTACAGAGAATAACTCCCACAGAGATATTCCCTAATGAGAAAATAAATTATTAAAAAAATAACTCATTCTAATATAAGAAACAACAGTTAGTTAAAATTTGTTGTCATGTTAACCCATTCCTGTCTGAATTTACGTGCGGCGCCTGAGAGGCCTGAATTAAAATTGAGCCTTTTTCACTACGACTGTGCATCAAAATTAGCTTAATAAATTTAACAGTAACTTCATAAATGATGAGTTTGATTTCTTTACCCTTTTTCCTTTACCCTGTACCTGCATATATAATTACTTTTAACAAGAAAAATTGTTATTACGGGACTTTTTCACCAGTTCCAAGCGGTAGGCTGAGAAACAAGAAGGTACTGGTGCTAAATCAAGACTTATTTTGTTTTCAAATGATTCCTTTATTCCACTTGACTCATCTATTTCCAGTTACCTGCAGTAATAAATATTTAGTGATAAATCTTTAAAAAAGAATCATTTACTGTTTTCTCATTAATAAGAACAATCGCTGAACAAATTGTGCGAACAAGACATCAATTTACTGTCAACATGGAACATTGGACACTAAATATGATGATTTAAAAAGTAATCCAACACTATCCATTGGATGAGAAATGGACTAGCACACTTAACGGGGGAAAATAAACTACATCAAAATATAAGGCAAAGCTCATTGTATGTCTAAGGACAGGAATGGGTTCAAATCTCATCTATAACAAATCATGATATATAAAGTATTTGATTGATTTTCCTCTGCAGGAGCTGACCTGTGGACCTGGGGGAGAATGGTCGGGCAAGGCACCAAGCTGCAAGTTTGTCGACTGCCGAGAGCCTCCTCCTGTGGACAATGGACAGTTCAGACTACTGAACGGAACGACGACCCATGGCAGCGTGGTCGAGTACAGTTGTGATACCGACCACTGGCTGGAGCCGCCTAACAGGGCGAGACTCACTTGTATGAAAGATGCCAAGTGGTCGGCAGACCCACCCACCTGTGACTGTGAGTAGCTGTTTTATGTTTTCAATTAGTAAATATCCATTTTTACATCCGTCCCTTCTGTACAAACCTCTTCTATTCCTTTCTTTCCTTACAGCACCAGTTCAGTATCATGCCAGTTCAGCAATAGTCACGATGTCTAGCAAGCTTGACTAGGACGGTGGCGTGTCCTGTAATCCAGCTACTTACAGGTCATAAATTGTGAATATGATGGTTATGAGCGATGTTCGGTAGATAGGTTATTATCTGGTGTGGATTAATATCCACACTATTGAATACTAAGTCCATCCGCAAATACCATCCTCATAATTAGACCAGTTCGTAATTCAGAGGCAGTGGTTCGGACTACACGTTAAACTGTAGGTCCCTTAGATATGCCATTGACTGTTGGGCTATTGAAACAGTTCTGTTTAAGGAACATGTCAGCCTTAGTCAGTAACAAGACTACAAGATCGCGCCACAATAATATTACACTCATTTCTCATTCAAACTTGGCTTAAAATACTTGGACAGGTTGCCATTTCAGTAACTAACTAACTTCTCTTGGGCTTCCATAACAGACTTCAAATCACCTTCTTTAAAAACTTATTGAGTTAAATGAGTATAGGTTTGTTTCACATTTTAGAGGTAATAAAAATTAATCTTTTACAACATTCTTAATCTCCAGGATTTAATGTTCTAGTGATCACTTGCCCGGAGCCCGAGGTGCCAGACGATGGTTTTGTCGTCGGCTACGACTTCAATGTCCACTCCACCATAGAGTACCATTGTGAGCCCGGTCACTTGCTGCAGGGCAAAGGAAGCCTGGAGTGTACGGCTCAGGGAGAGTGGAGTGACGAGCCGCCCACCTGTCAGTGTAGGTGTCATACCAACAACACAAAAACACCACAAAACAATCATAAGGACATGTTTCATATGAAATAATCTAAAATTAAATTTATCCACAGCTATCTTTTCATCTTGATCTTTGAACCATATTTTGACCAATTATTTTTGAAATATTTATGAATCATTGTTACAAATTAGTTTATTTTGCAATTAGGTAATTAGGTAGGACTTTTTGCTATTATTAATCTTGTTAACTGCGGGAAATGGTTAACATTGCATTGTTAAAGAGTGACATTGAGCACAAAGCAAAAGAACAAAAGCATGATAAAAGCACGGAATGGCCGCCACAGAAACGAAGCGCGCCAGAAGCTATGGCAGAACACACATAAAATGGGGCAATCAGATCAATGTTCCCAGTATGAGACCGAGCTCACGCTAAAGCCGGGTTGTTAACAATGTTCAAGGACGATATTTCCCGCGTATGCTACCTGGCGCACTACCTGCGCCAGTAGTTAGGTAGCTTTGCACTTTATTACGACAGTTTTTATTGTGTTGTGAGAGTTGTTTTGGGCATTCTCGGCATGTCATCAAACCTCTCATCACACTTCCCAAAATGCTCTACCTTATACTCACCAGAATGCGTTGATGTCTTATGGATATGATTATAAATATGAATATGCCTGATTTTTGTCAAGTCAACATTGCTCATGATCACTAGAATCCATTAGTTGTGACTAAGTGACTAATATAGAATATAGACTAATATCCAGTAAGTAGCAATTAATTGCTGGATAAGCCCGATTTCTGCTTAGTTACTTCTTCCATTATAATGTCAGGGAAATCAGACACAACTAAATCACAACTAAATTATTTAGGTATTAATGAAATAATACTGTCTTTTTTAGTCAAAATACAAAATATTTGTACTGGTTAAAAATTAACAACACTGTTTTAACAAGAATAATTCCATTTCAGTCATTGACTGTGGCAAAGTGCCTCCTCTACCTTATGGCAACGTTGAGTACATCAACAGCACAACTTACCTGGACAGCGAGCTTAGGTACAGCTGTGTGCGCAACTACCGACTGGTCGGGCAGTCCCATCGCCGATGCCTAACGACCAAACTGTGGAGCGAGAGCTCCCCTCGGTGCGAAGGTTAGTTTATAATTTTAACCTTTTTCTTACCTGAGAAACAATGCAAAATCAAGAAGGAGAATAGGATTTTGTATTCAAATTGAGTTATTGTAGTCAAAGAGGATGTATTATCTATTTTGATTCATGATGAATATGTATATAAATGTAAAACAAAATGATTATTGTAAAACTTAGATCAGAAACTTGAATGGATGGGATGAATGGAACTCAATAAATTTTTTAACCAACTTTTATGAATAAACCCTTACCCTTTAACCGCGTTGTTTAATTACGCTTGCCGATGGCCCACCACGTGGTTTTTACAACTTTGCATGGTTGCAACAACGAAACAAGAGGGATATTTGATACTGCAGAACACCTGGTGTGGACATAGTTTTAGAAAAATTCACTAGAATGCAGCACCAAATGGTCTATCAATTTAACAGTTATAGCTTGGGAAAAAACTAGCAGACGACTTGTGAAAAAAATGAAAGAGCTGAGAATGTCAAATCATACTAAACTTGTAAAATAAGGATTCACCTTATTGGTTGGTTCACTCTAGGATGGACTGATGTCTGCTCTATGCTTTTCTGGTAATCAGGCACTTTGGATAGACACGAGATCCTGGATGCTGGATGGGCTTGTAGTTATTGTATCTCTCTCCCTTGGTAAGCCATACTGTCCTGACCTGCCTGTCCGATCCTCATGAATCCTTTCTTTCCGTTATCTGTACAAAGGATAAACTATGGTTATAGTGCATGACCAGATTTACGAAGTCTCATGTTCCTATTCTGAAACTGTTTGTCCAAACTTGCAGAGATCCGATGCCCAGAACCGAAGCTTGCTGCTCATGCCATCCTCTCAGTGACCAACAACGACCGCATGTACGGCCGAACACTCATCCGCACCGCCGACTCGGCTGTGTCCGTCGCAACCTACAAGATCGGGGCTCTGGTCAAATACCGGTGTGAGCGAGGCTACAAGATTGTGGGAGATCCGCTCAGCACCTGCGAGGAGACTGGTCACTGGAGCGGCAACATACCTGAGTGTGTCTGTGAGTCGCATTTGTTACATTATGTTTTTTATTGTTCATTATGTTTGAACCTCATGTAATTATAGACATTTTTCCCATTCACAAATCCATTGTCCTATCATTCACTTTGTGGCCAGTGCTAGTATATTTAAAATTCAAAGTCATCTCAGAATGGCCAGCCTGGGATATATCCACCGGCTTAACGAGCAATTTTGGAACATTGCTTCAAACTTTCAAGTATAAATCGTAAAAAATAATATTTATTACAACTTTGTTCCATGTGTCTTAAATTATTAAAAGTATAATAAACTTTTTCTTACTTCTCCATAGGTCCAAAACAATTACATCTTAAATTTCTGGTATCTACATTCCCTTCATTCTGAGTATTTATAAAATATACAACCCCAAAATATTTTTTATTCAAGTTTTTTAGGATTATTGATCAATAATTGGAGGATTGTTGCACTGTTAATTTCAAAATAAAAAACATTTCATGCTTGATCTATTCCAAATCAAGTATATACTTCAGTATTATTCCAAGTATATTGTTCACACAAAGTGTATTGCTCAATGCTCATGCAGAGACAACTGTTCACAGTTGTGGACTGCGGGATGCCCTCACCACCTCCTCATGGCCGCTTCTCTCTGGCGTCCAACGTCACGTACTACGGAGCCGCTGTTCTGTACGAGTGTGAGGACAACTACGAGCTGGATGGGTTTGCTCGCAGGATTTGTCTTGAGAATGGAACTTGGAGCTCAGAAACTCCTTCTTGTAAAGGTAAAATGACACTGCCATTTATTATGTCATATTATATTAGTTGTTGTAATAATTATTTAGTAAAGTAATAATAAAAACTAATTCCCAACTGTTTTAAAGCCCATTAAGAAGAACAAGGAGGAAGTGTGAAATATAGTAATGATATAGAACCAGTAAAAATATTTAGTTTTTCTGAACGAGCAAAGACTAATCAGAAAGATTAGTGCTTGTCTTTGTTGAATATTAAGCTATTAATTGATGATCCTCGATGCTAAAACAATAAAGCGTTAAAAACTACAAAGCAGCTTATTATTACCAGTAAGTGATTCATCGAAAACTGAAAGTAAAATTTGACTAATATCATGTAAAAAATTGGTTTTCAAATGCTCGTCAATTACTTTTAAAGGGTCCGCAAACAATTTCAAGCATTGAAAAACCTTCTCTGTAATGTATAGAATGCATGAAATAAGTTTCATTGTTATCAATTCTCCCAATTTTTCGGAGAAGACGGCGTAAAATACCTCCTGGAGCGTCACAGATAGACAGACACAAATTGAGATAAGACTTGTTTCAGCTTCTCTAACGCACGAAACGTAAAAGTAACTAATAACTTTGAACAGTGTACAGACAAAACTCTAATATTATTTATATAGATTAATAAATGATCAGGAATAAATACCGTATGATTTTAACTGAATTCTTTATTTTTACTTAACCCCCTAGCAAGTGTGTCAAAGCAGCTCTTTCCCCAACAGTTTTATTGATAACGAAGTCTCATAACAGATGAGAACTGTTGGTCATGGTGTTTTACTGATTCAGTTGCACTTCTACAGAGATATTGTGCGATGAGCCGGAGGTAGAGGGCGTAGTGTCGGTGAGGACGTCCACGCACAGCATCGGGGGCGTTGCTCACTACTCTTGTCCTCGCGGCACGACCATGGAGGGCAACTCCACCAGGATCTGCCTACGGAGGGGTTTATGGAGTGGTCGAGTGCCTGAATGCAACTGTAAGTCCAGTTACTTCCATGGTGAGAGGAATACATTATTCTTCCACCAGTTCTACATCTCTTTTCTCAGCTTTTAAACTATCTAAATATATATAAATCAAAGTCGTGTTAGTTACACAATTTATAACTCGAAAACGGCTGGACCAATTTTAATGATCTTTGATTTTTTAGATTTGCCTCTGCTCCGAGTAGGCTATAGACATATTCAGTTTTGTATTTAACCTTAGGGCAAAGCCCCACTGGCCTGTAAGTGAATTGATTCACAATGTTCAATTCTAACCTAAACCCAAACCACACCTAATTGCAATATGTTTTTAAAGAAAGATTAAATATCCCGGTATTTTTAATAATAATACTCACATAATCTCATACTCAATAATTATTACACTCTCACAAAACAAAAACATACAAATTATAGTTACAATCTGATAAGCAAAACAACCAGTAATCGATAAAGGTTTATTTAAAAACAAGTACAAATATTTGCTGAAAATGATGCACAATGCCATTAGCTGTCAACTGGTGAAAATAAAAGAACACAAAATCAGCTGAATAATAATTATTGATAATTCATATGATCAAAATTATCAGTCTTTTCCTCAAACAGACAACATAATTAGACCAATTCGGAGTCCTGTCTGAGGAACATGTCAGCCTTAGTCAGTAACAAGACTACAAAATCGCGCCACAATCATCTTACACTCAATCCTCATTCATACTTGGCTTAAAATACCTACATTGTGTATGGTTGTCATTTCAATGATCTAATTTAATCTTAAGCTTAACATATACAAACTTTACAGGCCAGTGGGGCTTAGCCCTAAGTTAAATATAAAACTGAATTATTATACCTATAGCTTACTTGGAGCAGAGACAAATCCAAAAAAATCAAAGATCATTAAAATCAGTCCAGCCATTCTTGAGTTATAAATGGTGTAACTAAAATGACTTTATTTTATATATTTGAATTATAATTTATAGATTTAAAAAAATTATATTTCCATTTGTGGTTGTGGTAACTGTTTGATGACGCCAATTTTGTTGTCCCAGATGTTGACTGTGGTGAGCCTGGAGGTATTGAGAACGGGCGAGTGATTGTGGTGAACCAGTCGACCGTCTTCAACAGTGTGGTGGAGTACCACTGTGTGCCACAATACCAGAGGATCGGCCCGTACTTGCGCAAGTGCTTGGACGATGGCCGGTGGTCAGGCGAGGAGCCCAGATGTGAAAGTAATCACCTTGAATTTTTTTATATTTTTACAGACTGAGTAATAATTAATTATTCAAATTACAAAGCAAGCAGTACTATCACAAATTCTACTTACTTTTAACCACACTAATATATAAGGGCTGTTTTTTTTTCAACCTCCGATTGTCCATCCAAGCAAGTAAGAGGTAGAGAGGGGCCGTAACTGCACGTCATGTGATTGCGAAGCTCCCACACCAAAACCTCTGCCTTTTCAGCTCCAGTCAGTCGTCGCCAAGTTACGTCCGTGTAAACACCGTCGCTACGCTTAATGCTCCCACTTAATTTGAGTTACAAAGTGTAATCAGCTTTCTGCAAATAGAAGAATGTAGTGCTGTGGAAATACATCACAGAATGAGCAACGTGTATGGTAACAATGTTATAGTGATGGTAGTGTTCGGAATGCCGTCGAAAATTTAAAGAAGAACGAACAGACGTCCACGATGAAGTTGGACAAGGTTGGAAGTCTGTCGCCACTGTAGGCCTCGTTGGTGTGTTGATCTGGCGGTGAGATATAAACGAATGTTTACAATTAGCGAACTGTCTGATAAATTTCCAGACATGATCTACCTTCAACACAACTGTGACTCAAGACCTAGGCTTACACAAGAAGAACACAGAGGAATACTTTCGTCTGGTGTTGTTTTGATCCATGACAAAACCCGACCACACTGTGCCAACATGACTGAAAACCTCCTTAAAAAAGTTTAAATGGGAAGAACAGAGGTCATGGTTCAGTGGTTTTCATGGTTACTAACGAAAAACTTCAGGACTTCGTTAAGACTTACCTGTACTCACAGTTGCTGTGGCAGCAACATTCTTTGAGGAAGGCATTGAAAACCTTGTGTCAGGGCGTGACAAGTACCTCAAACATTTACTGTACTTTACTGAATTTAAAGACTTTACTGTACTTTTGGTAGTAAAATTATTATTTTTTGTGCATTTTTCTTTTTTCTTACAGCCAATCAGAGGTTGAAAAAAATAGCCCTCGTAATAATCATAACATGTGTTTGTAAAAACTGTAACCCTCATAAAAATCCAAGCAAGACCAAATTTGGCAGAGATGACATTTCCTACATTTATTTTGATGAGTTTGAAAATAAGGCAAATCGGTGTCATCGAAGAAAGTTTTATACGCCAAAATTAGGTTATTAGATGTTTTTATATTTAATTTATTTAATAATTAAAATTTAATCAGCACCATTGCAATCAGCTCAAAATAATTACCTTAGAACTTTTAACTTCGCTCTATGTCAATCAGTTACTGAGATACAGAAAGTGGTAAAAACAGAACGTTGTCTTTTCGCACTTTTGGCACCATGTTAATCTTATGGGGAAAAGATCTAATATGGATATTGATATTTCGCTTATTTGAACTAATGTGATAAAATTGGTATACTGCTTTATATATTTAAGGTCTAATAATGTATGCTAAAAAATCTATATTTTTTTTATTCCTCATGACAGCAAACCTACTTACTCATTCCACATGTTATTGTTCTTATGGAGATATAACTTTCTTGTTTAACCTCTAATTAATTCTCAAATAGACGGGAATTAGTTTGCAGGTCTGCTGCTACAATGGTATTTATATTATTGAATACATTTGCTGAATAATATAACAATACAGTTTGAAGACTAAAACTTTGAGATAAATATATATTGATGTTTTTATCTTTTCTTGTAGTGGCTTCCAACGCCCCAAGCGAGTCTCAGAACCTCGGACTTGCAATTGGAATTGGCTCAGGGTTTATTGTGTTTCTACTTGTCATTCTTGGACTTATATACCTCAGACTGTAAGTATTTTGTATAATGGTATATAACAGTAATAGCACAGAAATTTTAGCCATAATCATTTAAATTATTAGATAAACATATAATGAATTAATATATGATTAAAAAATTAACAGAATAAACTATGCTGAGGCAATTGGTTAAATTTTTTTCAGAGAATATTCTTGTACTCTCAGAAGATACTTTAAGATTTTATCATTCTAAAAGTGTGAAATTTAGATGGGGTTTTTGACATGAATACTTCTTAGCTCTGGGGGGTATTGGCAATTTGTAGGATGAAAATTTGAAACAGGTTTCCATAAAAACAACTAGAGCTATTGTATTGAATTTTTAATATATAGGAATAAAAACAGCTGTTTGGAAGAACTAAAAAACATTCCCTTTAGACATATCCATGATCTAACCTATTTCCCAAAGGGAAGTAAATAAAACATGATAAATAAAAGTTTGAAAAGAAAATTTTAATAGCTAACTATTTTAAAAGTAGTAAATATTTTTATATCATTAAAAATGATAAACACATTGGTGTATAATTCCCTCTATTTAAGAATAACAAGAAGCCAAACATACCTGCTAATGTAGAAGCCAATTAGTAGCTGAACCTATTAGTGTAGGAAGGGCCATAATTCATAATAACAAATAATTAAAACTCACCATTGGAGACACGGAGACTTATAAAAGTGTAATATGTCTCAAACAGCTCTTAGATACATGATAGATAGGTTATATCTATAATATGCATATGGTTTTAGTATTTCGATAAACTATTCTTTTCTTTAAAAAAAAACCTCAATATCCTATCACCATGCATCTAGAGCCTGTATGGTGAATTAAAGACAGTGTGAGTCAAAGCAGCTTGAGTCACATAGGCTTTCTCATGATCTGACAAGTCACACTGGTTCCGAACCAGCAACCTTTGACTTAACAGGCCAGCACATTACCCCTAAGCTACACTGTTCCAGTTATTTTACTTGTGTGTATGTATTTTATACGCAATTATGTTGCCTGTATAAAACCTCTCCTATTAAAAATGTTTTATCACAGGAGAAAAGAAAGACCGGTAAAAAATACTGAGAACGTGGAGGGTGCCGTTCGAAAGGAAGAGCAGAACGCAGCTGTAATGTCGTACGCAACACTGAGCAACAATACTACCAACCACCACAACAGCTTGTATGACAACATTCATGACCACGAGGAGATGTACGACTCACCTTACGAGCAGACGAGTCATTACGAACCCTCTCCTGTGTCCAGAGGAAATAGCAAAGCTACAGTCACAATAAATGGAGTGGCTGTCATCTGAGACAGATATCAAAACAAGAAGACTAATGTCCGTAACTTCAAGAACAACAAACTCGCAATGATAAAGGCTTTATGATTGGTACATGTTTCTATTTCTGGAATGTGATAATTCAAGTTTCATGTCTCTCATTGCCAGTCACATTATTAAGTCAGGTGATATCCTTTATGTACTTTTAAGATGAACAATGTCTTGTTTTTTTTCATGACTTACCGGTATACTTAATTTTAATTAAGAGACTGTTAAAATAAAATCAACTGCCAAGTGAAATCATGTTACATTTTAGTATTTACAATTTATAATGTCATTTATTTTGTCACTCAGAATGCAACACAAACTAAATTCGTTGATTGCTATAATTGAAACAGAATCAGGTAATATTTAGTTTAAACTGGTGTGAAGGGTTAGAAACAATTTATTTTTGTTTCAGAATGTAATTTTAAATTGTAAATCCACATTGAACCAAAACATCATTATCATAGGATGATAAATATAATTTTTTTATTCCATTAAAATTGTTCTTACAACAAAGGAATTCACACTAAAAATTCTTTCAAATCCAAAATGTATTAAAAAATAAAAACATCATTACACTTTCAGGGACCAAAAATGTTATATAAACATTTTTATTTTTGTAGATCCTACTGTTGAATATATTTATATATGTAAAAACTAGTGTAATTATGTATATTGTAGTTATGAAATGTGAGAATGTTTTATAAAAATGTCTGTGTAGAATCTGTAAATGTAATTATGTAAATATTAGATTAAATTTGTATTTTAAGGAGAAGTGAATTTGTTTGAAGTTTATTTCTAACATTTCCTTTCAATTTTATGTAGATGAATTAAACAAAACATAGATATGTAGTATGGAAAATATCGCTAAAGAGAAACATGGCCGTAAAATAACACGCTAGATCTATCAGATGCTAAAACCTGAGAAGTGTTTCTATAAAATTATTATTATTTTAAAATATTAGCGGATAAAGGCAGTAAATTGAATTTTGAAGTTCTCCGTTAATTCCCTACAACAATTTTTTATGAACAAAACCTCCTGTAAACAATTAGAGTTCAGTTTGAAGATTCCTTAGCTATTGCAACTGATTGCAGAGATAGATTTGTGAATTTTTCACCCCTAGGCACTGCTCTATCTGCTGCGCCCTTCAAAAACGTCACAACTATATTAAGTTCCTTTTCCTACAATTAAAGTTTTCAGCCGGTTTTATAAAATTTAGATATTTCACGTTTTAAAGGTGTTTTAGGTAAACTATAATTTTATACTTTTCTTACAACTGTTCTCAAAAGTATACATATTGGTACATGTTTCTATTTCTGGAATGTGATAATTCAAGTTTCATGTCTCTCATTGCCAGTCACATTATTAAGTCAGGTGATATCCTTTATGTACTTTTAAGATGAACAATGTCTTGTTTTTTTTTCTCGACTTACCGGTATACTTAATTTTAATTAAGAGACTGTTAAAATAAAATCAACTGCCAAGTGAAATCATGTTACATTTTAGTATTTACAATTTATAATGTCATTTATTTTGTCACTCGGAATAAAACACAAACTAAATTCTTTGATTGCTATAATTGAAACAGAATCAGGTAATATTTAGTTTAAACTGGTGTGAAGGGTTAGAAACAATTTATTTTTGTTTCAGAATGTAATTTTACATTGTAAATCCACAATGTATCCATTATCATAGGATGATAAATATAAATTTTTTATTCCAATTGTTCTTACAACAAAGCAATTCAAGTTAGCCCAACACTAAAAATTCTTTCAAATCCAAATTGTATTAAAAATAAAAACATCATTACACTTTCAGGGACCAAAAATGTTATATAAACATTTTTATGTTTGTAGATCCTACTGTTGAATATATTTATATATGTAAAAACTAGTGTAATTATGTATATTGTAGTTATGAAATGTGAGAATGTTTTATAAAAATGTCTGTGTAGAATCTGTAAATGTAATTATGTAAATATTAGATTAAATTTGTATTTTAAGGAGAAGTGAATTTGTTTGAAGTTTATTTCTAACATTTCCTTTTAATTTTATGTAGATGAATTAATCAAAACATAGATATATAGTATGGAAAATATCGCTAAAGAGAAACATGGCCGTAAAATAACACGCTAGATCTATCAGATGCGGATAAAGGCAGTAAACTGAATTTTGAAGTTCTCCGTTAATTCCCTACAACAATGTTTTATGAACAAAACCTCCTGTAAACAATTAGAGTTCAGTTTGAAGATTCCTTGGCTAGTCTAGACATTAGCTACCTGACAGCAACAATGAATTTTCTTAGCTATTGCAACTGAATGCAGAGATAGATTTGTGAACTTTTCACCCCTAGGCACTACTCTATCTGCTGCGCCCTTCAAAAACGTCACAACTATACAAAGTTCCTTTTCCTACAATTAAAGTTTTCAGCCGGTTTTATAAAATTTAGATATTTCACGTTTTAAAGGTGTTTTAGGTAAACTATAATTTTAAACTTTTCTTACAACTGTTCTCAAAAGTATACATTTATGCTCTACAATGCAATCGTAAAACAGGTGTTTATAGGTGAGCCAGTGATAAAAAATTACTTTTCAAAAAGTCATTTAATATACACATGGCTACTGAAGTCATTTATTTTACGTACTCCAGTGTTTCAAACCCAAAAGAAAGACAAAGTATAAAACAGTACGCATTTTAATAGTCATGTGGTGTAATCTGTATAAATAAAATTAGAGTTTTGTCTGTACATTGCTCAGAATTATTCATTTTTTAGTTATTTTTACTTTTCGTGCCTTAGAGAAGCCGAAACTGGTCTTATCTCAATGTTTGTCTGTTTGTCTGTGACGCTCCAGGAGGCATTTTACGCCGTCTTCTCTGAAAAAACGGGAGAGCTGATTACAATGAAACTTATTTCATGTATTCTCTACATTCCAGAGAAGGTTTGTAAATGCTTGAAATCGCCCGCCGCCCCTTGAAAAGTAAATAACGATCATTTAAAACCCACTTTTACGCGATATTACTCGCATTTTGCTTCAGTTTTCAATTAATGACCTACTGATAAAAATCAGCTGTCTTTGTAGTTTTAAGATTTAATAGAAAGAACAAACAGCTGCCGAATCATTATTAGTTAGCTTATATTGGTCATAGATTTTAAACCCATTTTGAAATCATACTATATTAAAAAGTTATTTTAACATATAACTAATAATAATAATAGTATAAATGTTTTAATCTACTTAATTGTAAAGTAATGCTAAATAATAAAGCTGGGTATTGATTTATTTTCTTTGTATTGATTTGTTTAGGATTTCAGGTTTACATTTTGGTATGATGATCTTCTTTAAACTGAATCTTACAACCCGTACAAAGGACGTGCTTACTACTAGTACAATACTAGTTTTACCTGCAATAAAAAACACTACGTTGGATGAGTCCAATTGATACAATTGGCAGGTTAGATTTCAATACTGAGCTAGGTCAAACGAGCAACAATGTCTTTCTGGGTTACGTTTCTTCTACTCCCTACCACTAGAGGTTGCGATACCTTTGCTAGAAGAAGGCAGTGATGTGTTGACTGTAACAACTATTTGCCCTCACTAGAGGGGTGGAGAGTTGAAAAAAGTCTAAACCTCTAGTCATATGTATATTTTCTGTATGTTTGGTGAAAATCTTGGTATAATCTTACCTATACTAACTTTTGTCCCTTATCTCTAACAGAGCTTACAACAGCTATCTCATTGCCATTATGGGGGAGTTATTCTTACATTTCTTGCAGAAGCATATCAAGGGGAGCCATCAGGATAAATCCCCCTTAAATCCTAATATGTGTATATAAATAAATACATAGCTCTGGCAAAGATACCAAGGCATTGTGACCTAGGTTGATCTTTTGCTCAGCCAGCTGAAAGAATTGATTCATGTGTTTGGGATGGCAGGAGAGGACAGCCTTGAAGCAGCCACCAATCCATCCTGGATTTATAGTTTGACACCACCCGCATATCTGTAAAAATGACAGTTCAAAAGTTAAGGGCTTTTAAATGCCAAAAAAATCAAATTTTTAAATTGTCAGCGAAAACAATAAAATTAAAGTATAACTTGACTGGCACCATTAAAACCAGCTTAAAAACTAAACAAATTAGTGTTTTGAATTATTTGTCTACAACTTACGGTTCCAGAGAAAAGATAAAATTTACTGCCCATGATAAACGCAGTACGTTGTCTGAAAGCGCCCAATGTTATTCTTATGGAAAGTATTAAAAAATCAATTTCTTCCTTATTTTCCAACCGTTTTCCATGAAACTCGGTATGAAGCATGAGGTGAAATCACCCAACAAAACCAACTCAAAAAACTTGGTATTACTGGGGTGGAGGTCCCCCACACGATTCGAACAATTAATTTAACTCTTTGTTTTTATTTTCAGAAATGGGATGATGATTTTTGAAAAAATAAATTATTAAATGACATTTAGATAAACTTTGAAGAACATGATAGTTTTATTACAGATTGTCGTTTTTAAATTCACTTAAGGGAGAAAGTATGTGTCAGTCCACTGATACCCTTTATTTTGTACCCAATTATGCCTTCTGACATATGATAAGGCAGTCAGATTTAGGACCACATCCTCCTCTGAAAGTAAACTTTCAAGTTCATTATTAAATTAACCTTTTCAAGAGAGTTTATTGGGGAGCTGTATATTAAGTTTCATTCAAAAAAGTTTGGAAAAAATGAACAAATTGATTATTTAGTATTGAATTTGTATTATTTATTAGTACTTCTATATTTTTCATGAGTTATTTTTTACAATAACATACAAAAATTTTAAAAGGTTTTAGTGAATGAAAAGGAAGTTAAATTTGTCTTTGAAACAGTTATTTTATTGACTAATAATAATTGTAGTCTATAACTCATGTTTTTACAGACATCTGATCTTATTTTGGGATTCTAAAGTATTATAAAAAAATTATATTTAATGATAATTGAAAGTGCCGTGTTTGAGAAAATTCAATCATTCCAGTATTGTGGCAGGCTACTCTGAAGAAGTAAAAAAAAATATTTTTTTAACATTGTTTTTGTTATTAAATTAGACAAATTTAAACTTATTGTGGCCAGACAATTTTATTAAACAAATTATGAAGATGAAACAACGTAATGCATGTCTGTATTAACTAACCGCGTCTCACTTGCAATCTTTCAGTAAAAGGCGATGTCTAAAGTACAGTGTATTATAAAGACCTTGCTAGTTGTGTGAAGAACATTACCATTTTTGGACATCGGAGAAATCCGCAAACTAGACCAATGGGACGGCAGACCATATGGACTTGTTGAGGCGATAAACTGTTGGAAATAGTAAACACATTTAATTTTAACCCATTTAATTTCAACTTTTGACATTTGTTTTCAATTATATTTGTCTTATTTATAAAATAGAGTTAAAAATTCCACAAAATTGTTTTCAGTTACATTTATACCATTTAAATTAAGCGCTTAAAACGAAGGCGACCATTCGCCAGGAAAATTAACCAATAGAAATCCTGAATCGCCAGCAGTGACGCCAACACAAGGTAGCTATTTACCTACTAGAGCGCCGAAAAATGTACTCTAATTATTAAGATTTAATCATCAGATAACTCAATGCCGTAGTTTGGCATGAAATCAATCGTCAATATAGTAACTTTTCAGAAGTTAAGGCCCTCTAACCACCATAAATTTGTAACCGAGAAAGAAAAATAGGGTGGTACACCTGTAAAAGAGTGCTGACTGGTAATAGAAATCCATTCCATAACCTCAGCTGTGTGAATCATCAGAAACTGAGCATTAGGTGTTGGCTAGAGTTGTCAAAGGAATCTATAGACGTCACAAAGGTATGGTTGTAATTCTATTATTGTGTTTTCTTTGGATATTATAATTAACTTAATTTAAAGTTAAGTGTTGGACTTTGAGACCTCCAAGTTTGACCTACTAATTCACAAGATTTAAGAAAACCTTGAAAAGCATTATATTTCTTCCCATTGACTTCTCATTCTGTATAGAGAGTGTTTAACAACTACAGTACACAATTTAGTATCTAGATTTGCTTCTGCTTCTGTTCTCTCCCCCAAGTAATATTAAAGTAATTTAACAGTCATCATATTGTTTGACAGAACAATTAGACCTCATCATGATTGCATTTTAATCATTGTAACACAATATAATATAGGCACTAATATGAGTTACACTGGCTACTAAAATATGCATAATTTATGTGACCATTATCAAATCCAACACAGGAAATAGATAGCCTATGTTTTCATCAGTAAAAAAGTAGGCTGTACATATGCTTATGAAATATACGCAAAGTATACTACAAAGCTATTGACTTAACTGTTGAAAATCTTTCTCTTCGTTGCTTATATGTCTTTCTCCACTTTTCCCTAGAACCCTTCCAATGAGGTCAAACTACAGTTACCCCTTCCAAGGTCTATTTATTTTCCTAAATATATTTTCTAGGCCAACATATCTTACTATTTAAATTTGTTAGTGCACACTCATTCTCATTTGATTTCTGTTTTATTATCTTTGTCTTTATTGTTTTGCAGAAAAATGTCTTCCAGAAAATCAGCAGGTCGTAGAGCTACCACGAAGAAGAGGGCACAGAGAGCTACTTCCAATGTATTCGCTATGTTTGATCAGGCTCAAATTCAGGAATTTAAGGAAGCCTTCAACATGATTGACCAAAACCGGGATGGTTTTATTGATAAAGAAGATTTGCATGATATGCTGGCTTCTCTTGGTAAGGTTCAAGCTAGCGAGCTGTAGTTCTACTAGAAAATAACATAAAATCTTATTAATCGTGTCAAAAATAAATAATTTTGTAAAAATATAAATCTTTTTATGACTCCTAGGAGTGAGAAATATACGGGAAACTCAGTCAATATACTAAATAAAGCAAGTTCAATTGTAGACACTGCAATGGTGGTTAAATTAGGCACCTTTACCTTATCCCTCTCCTGGTCACATTCTCACGACAATTCCGTGCCTATTAAATCAGCGGTTGCGCTAGAATTCATACTCACACTAGGCATCGTCTGAGGCAGCTCGTGCACAATGCTATTTTTATTTAATTGTTTACTATTTATTTAATCACAGTATCTAGTACGGATAAATCACTGTAACTTCATCAATATCTTCATTAGAGAGTCTCCATCATCAGAGTTATCTCCATCAATTTCACGATCAATATCAGACAATCGCAGCGCCACCTTGCACAATGCCATTTCAGCTCTCAACATATGTAATAAGATAAGCAATATGATATAACTGTGATCGCTATTGGGTTGATGTAGTTCCCAATGAATCCACTTGAATTCAGTACAAGTCGTAGTAGTACCTATAATAGCCACTAGAGAGCAGCACGTCCTGGGTTGAGAGCCAAGGCAATCGGCAATCTGAGGAGTTTGTCCGGGAGAGGGTTAATTAGTGATTACTGTTTTAGTACGTTAGTGCTATAAAGTCACAAAATAATTGCTCAGAGATTATATGATAGAGATAAAGATGTTTCGCTAACTTACAATGTGGATTTGGTAATAAAATGTAGGAAAGTAATTTTAACACTGAAATAATTTTTTTTAAATATATGTGCCGATATCGTATTAGGTCATTAATAATTATTTATTATTAGATAAATACAATTATATGAAAATATGGTTTTGGTTGTTTTTAATGATTAAATATTACCAAACAAAAAACTTACTTCCCCTTGTAATTTTAAAATTTAGTCATCTTATTGGCTTAATTTTAGATTAAATAAATAAAAGGTTTTCCTAAGCACCCATTTTATTTCAAATTACAGGCAAGAACCCTACAGATGAATATCTGGAAGGGATGATGAACGAGGCTCCTGGACCAATCAACTTCACCATGTTCTTGACGCTGTTCGGAGAGCGGCTGCAAGGTACTGATCCAGAGGATGTCATAAAGAATGCATTTGGCTGCTTTGATGAGGACAACAATGGATATATCAATGAAGAACGCCTGCGAGAACTACTAATCAGTATGGGTGACAGGTTCTCCGATGAAGATGTGAGTTTGAGTATTTTTTCTGTAAATTATTATAGGCTAATAAGAATTCAACTTTTTTTTGAATTCTTGATTTCAAAACTCCAGATTATGTTCAAATTGACTAACAACTGATGTGGGTTGAGTTTGTGTATTTGATTATAACGGAATTTTATTTTTCAAATTATGCAAAAAAGTGAAATGAAGTCAAATAAACCCCTCTTTATACAGGCTAAGGCTTGATGGGGTTTTACAATCAACCTGATTTAACCTTTTATACATTTCGTCTAACACTACATTGCTAGTATTGCCTCAGGAATCTGTTTCTTACAAACTTGACGAGAAATTGCAAATCTTAATAAAAGTACCTTATTGGTACTTTTGTACCCTATTGGTAGCCTGAAAAATGTTTTAAGTTATGAAACACCTGGTCACTTCTTGTATGTGTTATCATGCTCAGGAGATAAAAGCACTTCCTAATTTTGATATTGAATTTATATTGAATATTTTTTTAATTTTTGTATTATTTTACTGGGTAGTGGCAGTGTTGTTTATTCCTTGGGCCCCTTTCATAAGATTTAAAATCTTAAAACCCAAAAATATTGAAAAAATTACAAGAGTTTCAAAAGATCCAATTTCACATGATACAAATAACTTTATTTTGAAAACAAAACTGTACTTTACTTTTTAGTCTGACTTTACAAAATTGGATGTAGAGAAAAAAAATATAAAACTGTATTTAAGAGTTAAAAATCTTATAAACAGCATTATTATAGGATCCAAAGTTATAAGTTTCATAATGTGATTATTAGTCAAACAATAGAAGCGGTTTCCTAAGATCCATCAAGTTTCTAATGATTAATTTACATAAGTTAAATTAAAGTTGCATGAAAATTTGAATGCAATTATCTTGTATTATGGCATTTTTTAACTTTTAATGAGAAAACTTTCCAAACCCCCAAGATTTAGTAATACCTGACATTGACCTGTTTGGAGGCATCATTACCTAATAGCCCTAAATGGCAAATTGGTCCAGATTCAAAGCTTGTGGGAATTAATACCAGTGCCTTTCGATTTTGAAGACAAGCACTATAACCACTCAGACTGGTTGAGTGGTTAATTCATTATCAAAAAAAGTTCCTAACTTAACCTATAAATATATTTCATAATAATTTGTATTTCGTTTCTATACATTATTTTAACCCATAAATTTCTCAGACGCAAAAACAATCACACTTGAATATTGTGACTTTTGACGTATGATACTACTGTTTTTTAATCAAACTAAAAACTCTTAAAATTTTTTATATTTTATAAAATATAAAATACACTATATCAAAAAAATTGTCTTACACTTTTTTTTTTTTAATGAAACATTCCCTGTTCATTCTTTCGTAAACCATTTGAATCAAAATTTTCTAGGTCGATGAGATGTACCGAGAAGCGCCCATCAAGAGTGGAATGTTCGACTACATTGAGTTTACTCGCATTTTGAAACATGGGGCTAAGGAGAAGGATGAGCAGTGAAGATTACATCTTATCACCAAAACTCTTATATTTATTGATTTGAAACTTCTTGCAAAGTCTAACATGTTACCGAATTGTGCATTTTATTAAATTATTTCTTTTTAACATCATCCTAGATTTAATAAAATTGTTGCCTCATGTTTGTATCAATAGTTGTTAAGATAATTTTTCATATATACATTTTTATACATGAAATACAAGTTGTTTTTATCCATCCCAATTTGAAAACTGTTCATTTTTCTTTCTGCCCTTGGGTAGTCTTTATGATTATTATCAGTACAACAATTTTTCTCTAATTTTCAGATTTTTATTACAGCTGTATTGGACATTTTTCAGTATGTAAGGTACAAAAAGTACCCCACATAGAACATAAAAATATGATTAAATACTATTGTTTATATACAATTCGAAGCAATGCCATTTTTTAAGTTGAGCAATTGATAATTACATTCCAGTAGTGACAGACTCACATAGGTATAGAGGGAATGTTTAAGAAGCGAATAAATAATTAAAATTATTTAGTAGTAATAATTATTAAAATTGTTCAATCCCCTGTAGCAGCAGACCTGCATACTAAGAAAATTTTCTTTCATTTATGAATTAACTAATGATTTCAGCTAAGCTTAATCATGGGTTAAGCTGCAGGAAGACCAGTTTACCTAATCTCCATAAGAGTAACTTGAGAAAAGAGTAAGTAGGTTTGCTACCATGAGAAACCAAAGGATTTAGATACAGTAAATAGTAGACCTTCACTAGAAGACTTGTATAACAAGTTTTATTACAATATTTCAAATAATAAGCGAGATATGAATTTTAATCTTTTCCTCATGAGATTAAAATTGGAGTCCTGAAAGTAAACCTTATGTGTTTACCAGTTACAGTTACAGTTCATCTTGTTAGCCTTCTCAATCACACAGTTTAATTAATAAATGTTTTAAATACTGTCAATGTGATCCTTTAAGCGGTGGTTTCTCAACTTTGACCCTACATGGAGTCTTCATCTGGTGGACTGTTAAATATTATTACAGATAAAAATTATATCATAAAATAGGGCGTAAATATTATTCAGAAGACGTCATCATTTATTATTAAAAACTTGGAGAACACAAACACATAACAATACGAATAAACATTAAAAACTACACATATTTAATAAATTTCACCCATACCGGGTTGCCACGTAACGCATAGACAAGCTAGTCCGGACTAGTTATTTGAAGGACTGCTGTTTTGGGATAAAAAATTCTTACAGTCCACAACTTACGTATGATCATGCCACCTATGGTAATCTCTCTTCCCTACAAAATTTGTATTATTGTATTGTTTTGCATTGTATGCGTTAAAAAAATCTGTAAAAAAGATACAATTTTGTAATATTTTTCAAAAATAGTGTGTGTACCTTAACAACCAAAGCAATAACTATTAGTTAATATTAATAATATTTTTTATTGCCATTAAAACAAATAATTGTCATTAGCAATGTTAAAAAAACAATTTTGTTTAACTGACTACTGAAATGAAATAAAAAGAAATTACAGACATGTTAACCTACAGTGTGGAAGAAAAGTCCTTTTACACTGAAAATAGTTTTTATAGGTAACTATAACTCATGCAAATTTATTAAGTTATACATCAAAGTGTACATTAGTATTAGTCCTAAAATATGTAAACTTCCATTGTCTCTTGAGAGCTTGATTTGACGCCATGTTCGTTTGCTCATTCGTTTCAGCATTTCAGGCGTGACTTGGGAAAACGCTACTGTAATTCCAGCTCTCAGTTCTTCATTTGCAACATACAGTTTTTTGCTTACCTCATTCTTGATGAAAACCCAAAGCGGGTTGTCAGCTGTTGTCAAATCTGGGCTTCTTGGAGGCCAGAGTATTGGTACAAAACAGTTTGGAAATCCCCGTCCAATCATTGAGTCCGGAAACAGTTCATTCAGGTGTCTACAGACGCTCAGTGCAAAGTGTGGCGGAGCACCATCTTATTGCAAATTTGTGTATCCAGTATTCCCCGAGCTGTCAGTATAGGTACCAACTATTTGTTGATTATCTGGAGGTAACTGTTTTGATTGATGGACGCCTCAAAAAAAAGTATGGGCCTAGCGGGTGATCAGAGATCATTCCAGCCCAAAACGTAATGTGGGGTGGGTTGTTTTCAACTTCTTCATAAGAATGAGGATTTTCTTTAGACCAAAAATAAACACTGCAGTTGCAAGAATTACGGCAAATGGCACATTCGTCACTAAACAATACTGTTTCACACCAAATTAAATGTACAAAATTTAATAAGTGGTAAAAAATATATTAGTTATTAACCCGTATTTTAAAGTATGATCCATGAATTCATCAATTCTGTAGAAAGCGTTGGTGATAGGGAATTTTTATGCTTTATTAATTCTTTTGGTAACTTATTAATTATTTATATCCCTGCCTGGGGTGGAAGGTTTTTAAAATGATTATACCTGTGTTGTTTAACTCTTAATTTATCACTTGTTTTTGTGTTATATTGATGAACAGCCCTCTCACTCATTGATTCACTTTTGGAAATAAAATACATCATCGTTTCCAAAATGTAAATGTTTTGGAGGGTGAGTAAATGAAAACTTTTGAAAGCTTCTTTACACAATTTTCTAACACTTAATTTACTATAATTCTAATTACTTTTTTTGTGTAAAACAAATACTCTTTTAAATTAGTTTTCAGTGTGTAAATGTTAATAGTTATTAACGTTTATTAATCTCTACAAAATATATACAGGGTGTTCATTTAAGTCGGGGACAAACTTCGAGGGGTGATAGTACTCATCAAAATAAACAAAAAATTACCTATAACCATTTGTCAAAAAATCCTTCGTTTAGCCGCTAGCCACCATTTTGTATTTTTTACAAAAATGAGAAAATGCACTTTTAATGTTATAATACAGGGCCCGTGCGCCACCGCGGAGCGGCCGTGGCTAAGAAGCGAAGTTCAGCTGGCACAACGCGGCTTCTTTGCCACGGCCGCGCCGTGGTGGCGCGTGGGTCCTGTAATGTAACACTAAACCTGCATTTTCTCGGTAATGGACTCATGGTCTCGTGGACGGATTTCGTTCACCAAAATACTGTTCGATTTGAAATTGAAATTTTAATCTTTTTTGTATTTTGTAAAAATTTTATAAAGTTAATGGGTTTTTTGTTATTTTAATTAAAAGGTTTTTAACCACCGCCATTTTTAAAATATAAAAGCTAATTTAATGATACTTTGAAAATATTTATCTCTTTAACCAATAAATATGTGTGCAAAGTTTGGTTTCTATATCTAAATTGGTTCTTGATATTTAACGTTTTTTGTAAAAAATACAAAATGGCGGCTAGTGGCTATACAAAGGATTTTTCGATAAATGGTTATTGGTGATTTTTTGTTTATTTTAATGAGTACTATCACCCCTCAAAGTTTGTCCCCGACTTTAATGAACACCCTGCATTACTTAACTTAATAAAAATACAGTAAATAAAAGGAAATTACGAAAACTCATGATGATAGAATAATATATTTTAAGCGATGGCAAACTCATCATATTCATATTTCAGCTGTATTGGATAAAAAAAGGGTTTTGTTGATGACGAAACCTTCAATGTTCTACTAGGGTTAATATTGTTTTAGTCTGCTCTGCAAGTTCCATTTGTGTATTTATTAGCAGGGTTGTAATAGTTTAAACCAAAATCAAACAGTACGATTTGATAAAAGTTTAAAACAAATCTAACAATACAATGGCTTTTCAACAAACCCTGAACTGGCCTGTGTGGACTCACATCTGTTTTAAAATAGTGATCGTTTACAGGTAGTATTGTCAGAATAGAAATATTTAACTTTTTAATATTTCATGCATTTTTTTATCATGCAATATTTCCATTCATTAAAATTTATCCCATGACTTCAATTTTGAGTTATTTCTTACTGAAAATGTGAATTTCTCTGTTTACAAAAATTTTTTATCAGTTGAAGTCTTTCCGATTAAGCGGACTTTCAAAACACACTAAGACTGACAAACTTTTCTCTGGACAAATGGTTGAAAAAAGAGTAAGGTAGTTTTGTTGTATAAATACCTATATTTAAATGAAATATCACAGAAAACATAAAATACAAAATCCACTCATAATAAAACCAATAATGCAACAAAGCACTATTAATTTTAAAAATTCATAAAAATAAAAACAGAAACTCTGATTTTATAAAATGTGTTAAAAACTCATAAACACACATTAACGAAAAACATTAAACATAAATAAATTCGATGATAATCTGAATATAACGGAATGTATTACAGTCTGTTTTTTCTTCACCATTTTTTAAAAATTTTTTTATGACCAAAATGTATAAAATCTCTACACTAACATTCATAACAAATCATAATTCATAGGATTGAGGTGGTTTCTTAAGGTTAACATAAATTCTAAACAATTTTACAACATTAAATTGACTTGTTTTTAAAATCTGATACTTAAAAGTACAATGACAGTACATGAAAGAACATATACAAGTAAGACAATAGAATGTCAGCTAACCTGAACAAAAACACAACCAAATACGAGAACATATCAGGATTACTCATTCCTCCTAAAATTGGAATCATCATCTCTAATGCTAACGGACAGACTACCTGTTCCTACTGTTGAGAACACTGAACAGCACTTCTGTGGAAGAGTCCTCTTGTCGGTTATCGTCATCGGAACTGGTGTCTTCAGCCAGGAACTGAGCAGCCTGACAAACACAGATTTAGTGTCACGCTCATGCTCAACCACTAAAACTTGTATGGGTCCTCATTCGGCCTATTTGTCCTCATTAACATACATTTGCATCTAATTTAAATACAGTAAAGTCTGGTTTATCCAAACCGAATCATTCGGATCGGGTTTCGAAAAAAAATATATAAATAACAGTTAGGATATTAATTTAGTGTCAAGTTTCTTCAAAAATTTAGTCACAACCGAGGAATCTTGCTGCACGCTGCAAGTGTTACTAATGATGAATGTGTATCATAATAAACGCAGACTCAGTATATTGGGGGTGTTTCCAAGCGGAGCCCTACAAGTACTTAGTGCATGCACGAGCAGTCGCTATTTGACATTTCAATACTGAACTGTCAAAGTGTAAGGGTTTAAGGAGATTTACATAGTTTGTTTGTTTAGGAATTATTTTTCGGTTAAAGTACAACTGAATCTGTGGTCATGAGTGGTTGTGAAAGGAGGAATATTGTTTTAACGTCAGAGGATCGTTTTCTTAACATGTTAAACGCTTGTGATATTTCGTGGCTATGTTGTTGTACAAAGTATTTATTCAGTCTGCAGCACTAATATTGTAGGTGCTATTCACGATCGATGTCTATGCGACGTGAATGTCTAATGGTCTCTGTATATTGGTGGTATATTCTGTATACATATACGCGATTCAGTATTGTTTTAGATCATCCGGATTTTCGACTATTCGCATCGGGTCCCCGACACATTAATCCGGACTTTACTGTACTCTAAAAACCCATAATATACAAAATTCAATCTGGCAACTGACAAACTGCTACTGTAAACTCAATAATCAAGACATAGTGGACATTTGATTAGATTTTTAACCCTAGAAGTGGTAAGTTTTTTACTTTTAACTGTAAGATAAAAATAATTACTAATATGTTCTTGAAATATTAAGTATAAACAAAAAAGAGCATAAAAAATGCCCCCTACTTATAACCACTGACCACAAAAGCAAAACAGGTGTCCACTGCAATCCCAATCAAGCCTACAAATGCCGTCAACTTCCACCCAAGCCGGCCACTGTCTATTTAAGGTGGGCCCCCCTCTCCGCTATACCACACTTTTGCAAGCCAAATTGGGATTGCTCATGGTCGGGATTCGAACCCTAGCACTTCCGAATGGCTAGAACATTAGGCTTGTCAGTGCAGCGCTTTAGCCGGTTCAGCCACCAGTGCATAGGGGTAGAAAGTGCTTACTTGGTTATAAGACAGTCTCGTGCACTTGGTGAGCAGGTACGGTTGTTTGCCCCCAGAGGGCAACATGGTCACGAAGGTGATAAGTTCACTAAAATTGGCGACAGATGCCTCCACCTGCCACTTCTTATTGAATTTGTAAATGCGTCGTGAATTACGACTTTACCACTTCTAGGGTTAAAAATCTTGTGCCAGTTGTTAAGATCTGTGTTAACTCCACCAACACTATGTCTTGAGCTTATGTCTATTTTTTAGTACTTCCAACCTCAATTATTACTGTATCAAGATAATCTGTTAGAAGTTAAAGGCACTGAAGTGTTAAATTGGTTCCTCTCCACAGTTTCTGTTTCTACTTAACAGAAGCATAGATCACCTTTTATCTTAGATCATCTTACAACAAATTTACCATAAAAATATATTTAAGAATACAATGAGAAATAGTAACTATAAATACCATACATATTTTCTTCAAGAAGCATAGTTTCTCCTTCACCAACAATATCAAACAATAACTACAATAGCAAGCAAAAGCATAAAATAATTGTCTAAATCTATGTAGCTTTTATTAAGAAAATAAATAAATGCACTAGATTTTCTATTAGTTCAGGAATGTAAAGGTTTACGACATACTGTTTTTATACTAATAGGGTAAAATGGGTAGGCTTAATAGGCTCTTAACCTTTCCCAAGCGTTTGACATATATACACGCCAACAATAATAATCACTTACGAGCATTTGCCGTACATATGCAACTTAATCTGGAGTTCATGAGCTTATGCCCTACTTATAAATAAAAAAATTCAAATGTAATTTAGGTATTTTAAATTTGTTTCTTGGTTGTCTATAGCCATAAATTATTGTTACCAACAATAAATTTGTTATTTCTTTGGTTCAATTTTTGTTCGATGGGTTGGTATTACTGATCTCGAAACATCTGTTCCACCGGCAGTCGAGTCATCCTCATCTTATTGTTTTGCGTGCTCAGACAGTATTTGTTTACGTCAGGTGAGATAAAGGTTGGTGAAATATATTCAGTCGATTAGACTGTGGTGGGTTGATTAGTAATTTTGAAGAAGACATAGAACTGCTATATAAACGGCAAAACAAATATGGTCATAAAACATGAAAGAAAATTATTTTTACGAAAAAATTGTATAATCAACATCAACTGTTAGAAGTGGAAAACGTCAAAATTTCAAAATCTATTTTTTGCCCCAACCAAAAAATTTTTCGCATAGTGTCCATCGCTCGGGAAGAGTTAAGAAAGCTAAAAGAATTGTATCCAAGAACAGCCACATAATTTGTTTGTTGGATTGCTTCTTTGTTTACAGGCAATCAAAGGAATGGTCGTGATGGTGTTGCTGCTGATAATAACATACTACTGAACAACTAGTTATATTATAAAAATAAATCTGCTAAGCCTAATCATTGCTTCATTGAAATTAGTATAAAGTTCTTCATTTTATTTGCTGTGTCATCCTTTGTAGAAATTACTCTCAACATTGTAATCATTGCAAACACATTAACGCTCATTTACTAGTTCTTTTTATATTTAGTTATTTAACACTGTTAAAAATCTTTTACTAGGCCGCTATGTTTACATGGTTGGTTTGTTTAAATTTAAACGATTTTATTCCTTTTGTTTGGAAATCAGAGTTGGAAACATGTTTCTAAGCGATAATTATTGTACAAAAATTAAATAAAAATAACTTCATGAATACAGTAGAACCCCTCATATCCGGTCACCTCGGGACTGAGCCCTTGGCCAGATAAACCTACCTAAAAAAATGAGAATTTATAATAATAATATGCAGTTGATAAATATAGTCATAATGAGATATATATTGAGGGTTGAAGTCTCCTATGTGATTGCTTTTTGAAAAAATACACACATTCATAAAACTAATACGAAGCATCATCAACCATCCCATTGGAATGTTTTCTCAAGTATTGTTGATCAAATAAATGCTTTACACTCTCTGTCTGTGTACCAAAGTCAATCAGAGTTTTTTTTCAATTTTGATGCAAGTCACAAATCATGCTTTTTCCTACATTTAGTTCATTACAGATTTGCCTCCATCAATACGTTTGGTCGCATTAAGCTTTTTTTTTACTGTTACCACGTTACGTTTTTGTTTCGAAACACTCATTTTTTGGTGGACTACTGTTCTGTAAGCTGAACATAAAAAGACACTACGACACAAAACTCTTGCCGAAAGAACAATCAAATGTAAATCAAGATGGCAATTAATTGCCATGATATTGGACTGACGTGAACAAGTAAACATAACCCAAAGAAGAATCCAGTGTTTATGACTTAGGTACAAGATCAGTATTAGAACTTTTACATACAAGGAAAAAAGTACTGAGATTATTATGTGAAAAACATCTTTACCATAGTTAAAAGCAAAAAAATAGCCACTCTTTCTAGTAGAGCTAAAAATAATGAGTAGCTCTTGATCGCCAGTAGTTTAACATGATCACTGATCACATAACTAAAGATAGGCCATTAATAAAAATCTTTTATGATAACCTCTTTAGGTAGTCTTTTAAGAGAACAAAACTTAGGTTTTACTTGAGGTTTTTTCCTTTAACCCCTTAATCACGGCGTAGTTGGTGCGTAAGTTTCAATGGCGGGGATTAATTACGCTTGCTGTTGGCCCACCATGGGGTTTTTGCAACTTTCCTTGGTTGCAACAACGCAACGTAAACAACTACCAAGCGGGGCATTTGACGTTTCATAAAAATCCACTAGAATGCAGCACCAAATAGTCTGGCACTTCTCATGGTCAATGTAACAGTTATAGCTTGATAAAAACTAATAGACGACTTTTATTGATGAGAGAATCAGCTGAGAGTGTCAAATCCGTCTAAACACAAGTGTCACGGTTTTCGGTGCAAGGGTGTTGCATGTGTTATTCTGTGCGTCGCGGAATAGAGCATAGAATACAACGGATAAACACGTGTGTCGTGGTTAGAGGGTTAAAAAGGAATGATTTTTCAACAATCAACAATCTGTTATTCTCTTAGGTTAGCGAGTAGCATATAAACATATCACTACCACTTTCAAATGCCAATTTGTATGTTTTTTTTCTAGTATTTGTATTTTCATATTTAATTAACACTTAAAATTTTAAAATCCATTGTTTTAGCCCCGAACTGTGTGTTAAGACTTAATAGTAAAAAACTTACGTCATTCACAGTTCATTGATGTCCACTACATGTTTCGCCTGGACGGCATTTTCAAGTGGAAATGCAGGGATGCTCTATCCGAATGCGCAGAGTAACATTTGTGGCGAGTTGGCAGTTGATTGCCGCGCGCCGGTTGTCTGTTTGTTTTTGTGTGTAACAGAGGTTATGTTTGTGTTGATCTAACTAAGTAGTGTAGTTTTGGTACACAATTAGTAAGTTAACTGTGTACCAGAAAACAATGCTTTTTACATAAACAAAGTTCGCGAATTCTAGAAGTGTTTGTTATCTAGAGGAGGTAATTATTGCGAATATATTTTTTGTTAAGAACATCTTATGTTTGCAAAACGAACAACATTAGTGTATTGCAGGTACATCCGCATGAAAAATGAAGGCGCTAAAATGTTAAGATAGATATTTACATCTTTATTTAAATATCGAAACAAATAAAGCTTTTTTCAATATAATTTACCCATACAATTGAGAGTCCAAATTAAGTCGATCCATAAAACCAAGAGTATAGTATTTATTATTCAAGGTTTATGAGGAAAACTAGATATTTTAGTTAAAAACCAAACACATGCATCACAAATTCAATACCTAGATTGCTTTAAAAAGTAACTAAAACACACCATATTTTCAAAAGTTTGCCGCAGTTTTCAAAAAAACACCCGGACCTCCCCTCTCCTGGGGGGTAATCCATAACCCCAAGACCCCCGGTTTGCGCCCCCCCTAGCATTTCACTCACGAGCCACCACTGAACATAACGTTACCAGATGTTTACTTAACGAAAGATTACATATTAACCTGTCACAATTGGGCAGATAATTGTCCAATGACAAGTTAGTCTAAACCTAAACTAGTCCTATTGGCGAGTGGTGAGTCCCAATATCCTCAGTTATGGGCTAAATAGAGAAAGCGGCTGGATATTCCAGAACCGGAAAAACCGAGGCCGGTTATGAGGAGTTCTACTGTACGTACACAAATACATACAATTCTAAAGAAACATAAAGTAAGATTTAAAATACTCAAAAAAAGTAATAAAACACAATGGATATATTTATAAATCAAAGACAATTCCCACTGCTTTAAGACAACACTTTTCCAAAAAAAATCCCAAAGCATTCCTTTACCTCTTTCAAACAGATCAACATGACAATAACGACCAAATATTTTTACAATTTATACAACTGGAGTAGAGATAATAAAGCTAAAAATAAATGGGCCTACTAAACTACTTACTTGAGTAAAAAATGCAATCCCAAAATAAATTAAGTAGGGTTTTTTTATTTAAGTATAGAACTAAACACTGAAGTTTAAAATAATCTACTGTCACTAAACTACTCCTCAGTTCTCATGAGAAAACATACTAATTTTAAAAAATACTAAATTAAATTCAACTGATATACGGTTAGTTGCTTGCTGCATGCTTATCATTTACGCCATTTGTATACCTGGTCCAGCAGAGGTTTGTGCAGGACGGTTGGTCTGTGTTGTGCTGCGGACGTCATCGCCTTGTTGGTCACATGACACACTATACCACCGAGGCAGAAGAGAAGGCCTATACCATTAATTAGCGTTAACTGGTCCCCGTTCCATTCCACAGCAAGGATTAGAGTGCACACTTCCTGTATACAAAATATTGCGTCATATTAAAAATTTGTAATACCCCCCGTCTCAGGAACCCAAAAACAAAAAATAACATGGTCCCAAATCATAATTTGCCATAATACGGTAATAGCTTCTTTATGGATAAATTCGAGTATCAATTTCTTTGTAACATTAATGGAAAGATTTTTGGGTGATACTTCATAATCTAGAAACAAATTTCCTATTTTTATAAACTAATGCAGTTTTATTTTCATATCAGGCCAATAGGCTTGCATTAACCCTAGAATTAAAATGTAATTCACGACCATTTACAAATTCAATAAGAAGTGGCATAGCATCTGTCACCAATTTAGTGAACATAGGAAAGGTATTCGTTACAGTGTGCTCTCTGGACGCAAGCAACCGAACCTGTTCACAATTCACTAAACTATGGCATTTATAGCCAAGTAAGCCTCTTTACTCCAAAGCACGGTAGCTGTATTGGCTAAAGCGCTGCAATACGATATTTAGCCATAGAACTATAGGGTTCGAATAGACCATTAGCAATAAATTTGTTACAATGTGTGGTATAGAGAGTCACCAAATAAACGGATTTGGAAGTTGACGGTATTTTACTTATTGGGATTGCAGTGGACACCGGTTTTGCTTTTGTAGTTAATGGTTATAAGGGGGAGGGCATGTTTTATGCTTTTTTTTGTTTACACTTAATATATCCAGAAGATATAAATCATTATTTTTATGTTACAGTTAAAGTGAAAAGCTTGCCACTTCTAGGGTTAACATAATACGCTTGACATGGTGGCACTTAACAAGGAGGTCACAAATGAACTTCAAGGTTTAAGTGATGATAAGTAGCGCTATACCCAAACCCAAAAAAATACAGCAGTTCAATCGGTTGAGGGGTAACACGTTCGCCATCATGACCCTATCGGAATAATGCTTTTTTACCTCCAACGGTTCACTTTTGGCTTGAGGTTCACCATTGGCGCTTTTGCAGGCTTTTACTAAAAATTCCACATAAAATAGTAAAAATATAGTAACTATAACATATTATACACCATTTTAATCTACATTAAATTATCTATAAGATAAAAGTAACATGTTTTATTTTTATCTTGGTTTTGATGGGTGTATCCAATTAAAATTGATAAAAAAATTTTTTTCAAAAGATTTTTCAAAGTTTGCTCCCCCACAAAACACAGAAAATAAATACCAGTCAAAAATTGAAGATAGCCAAGTTTTTCAAAATTTAATAAGTAAAATAAAAATATATAGTTTTATACACTTAAGTCACTGCTATCAATTTTAAAATGGTGAAATTAACATCAGAACACCAAACAAACGCGACGAGAACGTGTAACGCCACCATTGTAAACAAAGTGACATAACCGCGCAACTGAAGACCGATGTTTTAACTAACATAGAATTCTGACGCATAGAGTAAGCAAAACGAAACATACCTCGGCGGAAAGCGTATGATCTGTAGAAAACAACGATACTATATTCAATGTAGTTTTAACCGAAAATGTATTCACACCATTGCTTTTTGAAAAAGCTTACCTACCGTCGATTGATCGACGGTGAACCTTCGACGACCGGCGGTGGCGTCGATGAATCGACGGTAAAACCGTTGGAGGGTTAAATTTTAAATTTTTAAATTTTTTAAATAGTCATGTGCAAGATCACATGCACACCCTGTGTGTGTTTTATAATGACCTTTTATTACCTCTATGGCTGTATTTAATATTGTTTAAACTATTGTTCACGCCTAGAATATCTTTAACCTGTTAAAGTCCACGGTCGCGCATACACAACCGGCCGTCAGCGCTACTGCCAAACCCCGTTCATGTATACGTGATTTCTGACATTGTTTAATTTTTGTGATCTTTCTTTCTGTGGAATAATAAATAAGTTTTTATCATGTATATTGTCGTTTTCTGGACAAAACGGGCTTTCTCTAATGTTATATTTTGTTTTGTTCTTCCCCAGATGGGAACACTGAAAAACATCATCTGTTTACCGACGTTCTGCAGAAGACGACGCTAAGGCGTGGTTGCTTATAAGCAATATACGTTTTAATTTTTCTTGTGGTCTTAGTTTCCACAAACTAATAAATAATATACTATAGGTTATATGTATCATCATGTATAAATTATTGTTTTTGTAGATTTTATAACAGTTTTTAAAGCAAGTGACAAACTTTTCAACAATCATGAAAAAAACCCGGGCTTGGAGGGCCTTAAGAAAGGGGGGGGTTTAAGAAATACTTAGTCTTTAACAGGTTAATAGACCCAACTCATCCATATAAAGCATAAGTTACCCCAACGGGTTAACTTTTTAAAAGTGTAAAAATAATAATTTTGTTTCATACATGATACCAACGTGCTTTTTTCACAAATACAAACAGAAATTGAAACAAAAAAATAATATGGTTTTTAGACAAGGTTTATGTAAATACGAGTATCAGTATTTTCAACGCCGTCGTGAACCTGTTGAGAATGGGTTTTTATTGAATCTAAAATATAAAAATTCACCTTGACGATGCCAGCAATGGAGAGTGTGAGACTAGAGGTCTGGGAGACGACGAGGTACTCGCTGACCTCCATGGCTAGGGCTATGAATGCTCCGGCCACCACCAGGGACATGGTGTGAGACAAGGCGACCCAGCTCTTGCTCTCAAAGTCTGCCATCAACTCCCCTCCTGCAACACGGTGCTGCTATATGATGTTGTAATTGAAAACAGTAGGACTTGTAACAGATCTTGAGGTTAAAAAAATAGCCAAAATGATAAAAGAATAACTAAAAAATAGTCTTGAATAAACCAAAACTCGCAAAGAATTCCTAAAATCCAAGTTTTTTGGGAATAATATTGGGAAAAGATGAGTTACAAAATGTTATCATAATGATTTAATACTTTTAAGTTGGATAACCGGCCAGAAAAGCTACTTAATCATTTCATTAATTTGTTGAAACTTGTTATTTTGACGGTAACTACAATCTGTAATAAGTTGGACAGTAAAAACCTAATTCATTCAAAAGATAAAAATAAAACAAAATCCCCAAAAAATGATAAAAAATAACCAAGAGCAAAAAATAATAAAAAAATAACATGTAACAAGCCCTGAAACAGTAGTTTTGGAGTCCCTAGACAAGAGGGGTCTACTACTACCTTCAAGACTGTCTAATTTAATTGAATTTAAATAATCTTGGATACATCATAATTCACCGTCCAACTAAGTGTTTTCCAAGTAAAAGTTCTTCTTCCCTAATCAAAGTCTAAAGCTTCTTCTCCTCCAATCCAATTCAAATAATACAATAGATATCTCTAGTTTGCAGCTCTCATTAAACAAGGTAGCCAGGCAAAGTTACCAGCAGTTGTAGTAATAGTAGTTGTTGGCCTACTGGCTACCAAACCTAGTAGCCAGTTCCAAAGCATATTTTACATGAACGCTCGTACGGGTAGCCAGTGTCGACAGGACTCGGTAGGGAGTTGGTATCCAAAGTGCTATGTCACTGACTACCAGCTTGTAATAACACCATTAGAATCAATGATCACAAACTGAGCTGTGAGTTTCGTAGTGAGCAATGTTGCCAGACTGCCTCGTCTAATGAGGGCCTAAACACTAACTTTAAAATTTGTCTCTCCAATGTTCTATTCAGCCCAGTGGGGGGGAGGATGACAATAGTTAATAAATGAGTTCTAATTAACCCCTAATAACTCATTCTTCAATAAGTTACCAGACTAACAAAAGTTTGTCTGGTAACAGGGAGCTAATAATAGAATTCAAGCTCTCTCAAAGTAAACTCTTTAACTTTTCAACTACACTAAAAAGGAATGCAAACTGAAAATGAAAAGTAATTTCTTGTAATAACTTTCATCTGATTTCAATTTAATATGTTTTGAAATTTTCACAGTAAAAGCCCTTTAAGTCATAGACGAAAATACAATACCAGTTGTCGTATAAAGCTAATGAATAGGAATTTAATATTAACTATGTTGGAAATGTTGCTATATGCTGAGCACAAACCTTCAACAAAGACTGCCAGTGGAAAAATGGTTACCATCATCCATGGCTGGACGTGATACAACATATCCATCGGGTGACGCAAACCGAGCTCTGCCTTCTGCATCACAAACTGTGTTAGCGTCCAACGCAGACCACTGTAAAGCCACATTCAAACTGTCACAACGTTGTAACATCTTATACTACTGAGGCCATTCTATAAAACAAATATTACACTGATTATTAAAAAAAATCTATACAAGTCTTAGTAACTTCATTGTGGTATGATTCAAGTTATGCCTTTTTGCATATTCACTATGTATATGAACTTTTATAGGAAATTTATTATAAATACTGATAACAGACGTATAATTAGTACAATCTTGGAATGAAATTCTAGGATATTGCATTGATTATTGGTACCATAGCAAATTTCCATGAATTAATACATAATAGACTCGAGTTTCACATATAAATTAATTATATTATAGTACATGAATATTGTTACCGGTACATAGCCAAATGAGTTAACAGCCTTTAAAGAATGTCAGATATTCAATAATTAAAAATATATTTTCTGGAAAAAAGCTTAACAATTGATAATTGTTTTTCTTTTATTAATTCAACATTCTTCCGTGAATAATTAAACAATAGCGAGCTACCGCAACCCCAACAATGTCTGGGTCTTTGACCTTGATTCAGTCTAAAAAGGCACACAAAAGCTCGACTGTCCATCTCGGCTCGTTTCAGCCATTCCGCTTCCTTCGAACGCGCCTGAACTGTAAAATGTGTTACGTCAAATGTTGATTGTATAGTTACATGGACTGTTGAGTTATCGTGTGTCAAATTAGTGAGGTTTTACTATATTTTTAAATATTACAAACCTTGAAAAGGAAGCAAATAAGACTAGTAGGAACCCGAGAAGGTCAAATTGTGTGGCTTTGTACGTGAACATCCCCAGACCTCCTGAGATCATGGTAACTATTACAATGATGGGCCACGACTGCAACAAATGTTATTTTGGGTTAGGCTACAGTTTTATACTTACATCCTTATACATAATACATGATATAGTTTTTGCAAACACTAACACAAACCGGTTTTAACATTTGAGGTGTTAATCAACTCATTTTGTAGTTTTGCAATAAACTTTTAGAGTTTTTAAATTATTTTATTGTAGTACTATTTTTTTACTTGTTCTTTATAGAGTAGGCCCTAATGGTTAAACAAGTCGAACATTTTAATCTATATTACTGTAGTGTAACTTAGGCAATTAATTAAATAACTTGTTCTCTATAGAAAAACAAATACTATGAATATGAATAAATGTTGTAAATTAAAATAAGAATATTCTAGGGGAACCGAACTAAAGTAGTACACACCTTTTTCTCCAGGTTGAGTAGCAATGCAAACCCAAGAATAAATATAATTGTAGTTGATTTTGTCATAACATATCTGTAACATAAAGTAAAGAATAATAAATATTCAACTCAAGATTTTCAAAGTTTCAAAATTAAAATTTTCAGTAAAGAACTCTGCCTTTTACAACCCAGAAAATTTTAATAATAGGTCCACATTAATATTATTGTGATTAAAACAATACTCCTTTGATAAACAATTCGCATTGCAATTGAAATAATTATAAACTTCTCTATAAAGTAGAATTCTCTTATACCAAGTTTAAGTGGACGATAACAACCTCAGTTGGTTAACACCAAAAACTTGGTTAACACAGTTCTGTGTAAGAATAAAACATACCAAAAACAAACTGTAGAAGTAAACAAGTTTATGCTGTTTTAATACTGGTATAGCCGATGAATACAATTTACATTAAAGCTACATAATAATTTTATTAAATTTATAGAACAATAATTACATTTAAGTTATAACCTCTAGTTGTCAGGAGACCTAGTTGTAATGTAAATAGTAACGTGAGTAATGTTCTAGGAAAACTTCTATTGTAATGGTAGGCTAATATTGATTAGAAGGCCTTCTAGCCTAGTTTATTTTAATTTAATAAAACATCACCTCAAAGAATTTCTTTGCTTATTTCTAGAGTACCTAATTTCACTGATCACAATTTTACCGAGTATTATACCTAAAATTTATTTAGAGCCTACTTGTATTTTAGATTTTGTGCATTTTCTACTCCAGAGGTATTTTTTAATGTTTAGTTAGGGTAACAGTCCAACCTTGGTGTTTTTATTAACAATCTTCCAACTGGTCTAAGGGTAGAACGCAGGACTCTGGTGCCTAAGGTCCCGGGTTAAAATCCCACCAATGGCTTTTCGCTAAGTGATAATGTTGCAATCTACTAGGTCTTGCCTGACGTAATGTGTAAATTGGTTCCAACGATGGCCCGGACTAAGTCCTCGAATGGTGGGACAGTAAAAAAACTATTAATCATTGGCTTTCTTAGAAAGAATCATTAACAAACAAATATGGCGACTCAGTCCATAACCGGAAAAAACTCAGTTAACGAGGCGAATATGTTACACTTAGTGAAAAGTCAAAGCAATTGGGTGGCTTTAATTTGATACCTAATCAGTATTTATTATCATCAGGTCTTTAAAAATCCGAAAGGTGTTTCATGGTTAAGTTATTTAGGTACACATCCAACAACTAAATAACTTAGGCCCTACCTCATACGAAAACCTGTTCATATACTCACAATGAAACTGTGATGTGTTCTATTCCCCAATTGGAGAATCCTATATCTAGACCACTTGCAAAACCTATCGGTAGGATTTTCAGTACATGGTTTTTGCAGTCAACTGACACCCTCTTCCGTTCATAAACACATTGCCATATGTGACGAAATATACTTGCAGACCAGAACTTGATCACAAGGTGGCACACCACCACTGACAGTGGAAAGTGGTAGATCTGAAAGATGTTACCACTTAGTGAAAATATGGTGCAATATAATAGGCCTTAATCTCTTCATTTGATACATAATCAGTATTTATTATTAAAAGGTGTTTAAAAGTCTTACTAAGCACTAAATCTGTATTTAAAAGAAATCAGTCTGTTCATTTGACTTGTACTAAGAAATAAAATGTTATAGCTCATCTTATTTGAATAGAGCATACTCATACAGACTGATAAATGGCCTCATAGCTGTTCAACACTGCTAGCTGAGTGCCATAGACATAAAACCATCTTCTGAAGACAATTTCCCATCTAGTATTTTTGTGAAACAACGGTCTGTCAAAAAGCTGATAGGTCCTTCAGATCAACGTCAAATTATGACTGAGTGTATTTGTTATGTGTTATATATTTACAATATTAATGAAAGTAGAGCATCCGGCTTAAAAGTAAAAAATGGATACAGGACCACAGCTCCTTTTCAAACGATCATACCAACCCTGATGTAAGTTGATCCAGTTGTCAGTTTTTATAAACTTCAATTTCATTTTTTGCCATATAAAAACCACAGAAAACAAACCGAATGACAATCTTATTAATTTCTTAATTCACACAAAACTATCCATAAAGAGCATATAGACTTTTTGCTATCAGTAATGAATGATAGTTGAACTTACTTGTAATAACCATCTCTGGTAAAACGTCAATCCTATTGAAAGTACAAAGTAAACAACCAGCATCACAGAAGTTGTAAATGCAGTAAAACACAATGTATTCTTTCCAGATAAAAACTGCATATTATCTTTTGTTGAATTTTGCTGTAAAACCACCTTTGCCATCTTCAGTTGAATTATAAGGTCTTAGTAATTGAAATTGGACTTATATTTTATCAGTGGTATCAAATATATCAAAATTAAAGATATATTGCTGAACTACATAAAAGAATTTAAAAGGTACTATTACTACTTGAGGTAAATGTATCAAAGTTTTGTAATTTCGAAAACGTTATCTTAATTAGCACTGCTGAAAATGAATTTGGATGCTGATTTCAACTACCTATGTCATAAATTCAATAGACTAGAGCAGAATACACAAAACTACCCCATTATCAATTAATTATTTTATTTTGTTTACGTTTACTTTGGAAATGAAGAAACATGTTGACATAAAATGGTCTGCTCTGACAGTGACTCACTGAGACAGTGTAAACATATGGTTTTTATCAACAGTGCTAACGTCATCGGCAACCATAAAGTAGCTATAGAACATGGTTTAGTTGACAAAGAGCCAGTAACCATTTATTAACATAGATGATAGAAGAACTATTTATAAACAATGTTATTAGTTATAAATTATTGAGAGCATCGAATATGTTATCAATAAGTAAAAATGGTAAAACCAAGTAAAACAAACTTTCTTAAAGAATATATTATTTATTTATTCATTACAAGTTTATGCGATATTAAATAAAATTTATTTACAGAATAATTTCATAGTGTACAACTTGCAATCATTCAAATTGGTAATTACTGAATAAGGACATTTTTGATACTTTTAACTGAAATGGCACCTACTCAGGTTGGGATTTTAAGCCAAGTATGGATGAGAGTAAAATGACTATCATGCGATCTTGTAGTCTTACTACTGACTAAGGCTGACAAAAATGTCCTTAGACAGAACTGTTAATTAATAGCCCAACAACAGATAATAGCATATCTAAGGGACCTACGGTTTAACGTGGATTCCTCACCACTGACTCTGAATTACGAATTGGTTTAATAATGAGGATGGTTCCGCTGTGAGAAATGTAAAATCTATTCGTGTTTATCGAAGGCGAGAAATGTTTTCGTGAATGTTATATCATAGATGAACGGATAATCCGTTCCTCTCTGGTTATATCCACTAAGTACGGTAAACACGTGTGTACCTACCTTAATTAAGTGTGTCTTTTCTATATTGTAAAACTAACTTGTAAAAAATAAAGATTCCACTAATTTTTAAAGCCAAGTTTTGTATTTGCCATTTTCATTTTTCCCGCTGAGTCCAAAATATACAAGATTATGAACATGTCACATTACATAAATACGTGCCATAAGTTTAATAATTTCTGCTTGTTATGATAAATGTTTAAAGGAAAAATTTGTAACCAAACACCACTTGTAAGTGAAAAGACGATGCAATAGGATGGCCTTAATCCCCATATAATACATATATGTCTGAAAGCGTTAAAAGTTCAAATAAGTTTAACCACAAGTAATTATATTAACATATTTAAAACTAAAATCATAAACATAGTGAATTAATAATTTCGATGTACATAATTATGGCAAAATAAACAATAACTTACAATACATTTTTATGTAAATTTAGTCTACTTACCATGTATAATTTTTGGCAAACTATTATTTAGTTTACCAATATTGAACGAAGTGTGCCAAATATAACTTTAATTCACATTACCGATACAATAGTGTAATATACATTATCAGCTATACATTAGACTTTAATTAGATTTTAACTTTGATTGTGGCTAACTTGAACGTTGTACGTGTTCATCGATGGTGGTGGAAGGAAGTAAATAATTAGGAAAATTTTACTAAATTCGTTCTTCTTCAAGCCGGGGAGCCGTGTCGCATGGTTGTTTGTACTTTGCTATCAATTTATTCTTTATTTTCAAGCACAATGGCAGCAAACAAGGAACGTACTTTTATTATGGTCAAGCCCGATGGTGTTCAGAGAGGTCTCGTTGGAAAAATCATTAAAAGATTCGAAACCAAAGGATTTAAACTCGTTGCTATGAAATTCACTTGGGTGAGTACCAAACGTGCTGAAAGAAAATCATTTCAAGCAACGTTACTTTGTTCCGCTTTTCTTCTACCAAGTAACTTATCACGATTTGTGTTGTACCAATTTTCATTTTTCTAACTTTTATGATAGGCCTCATGTTAAGAGAATTTAATATGAGAAACCGTTAAGGAATTCACAAAACCCTATGAGTTGAGCTATCTAAGTGACTGGTGTATCTTCGAACGGAAGTAGTAATATATTAATACACCAGTTGGTACATAAATATAAAAAACCCCACTTTTTCTCTTGGGTTTGAATACTACATTCTCAGAGGTAAAGCCATCCTTATAATTAGCCCAGTTCATAATTCAGAAGCAAAGTTTGGTCATATACCCACTTTGGGTCCATCCTATATTCATATACTTGGCTAAACTTGTGGATGGTGGAGGGGTGAGCGCAGTGCTACTTTTCATTTTATTAACTCATGGAGTTTGAAATATATCAGCCTTCAACTACCTCTTGTTTGGAGTGTCATTAGTGGGGTGGAATGTAGTGGTGGAGGTTAAGTGACCTTCAGTCTGTCTGCACCCTTGTTTTGTGACGAGTTACAGTGCATTAGGCTAAGCACAACCCTAAAGACATTTAATTTAGTAATAAATTATGTATTTTGTTTTAATTCACAGCCAGTACTAGCAAAATTTCTTTTATAGCATCCTGTGTTTTAAATAATTAATTGAAAAGTTACATTAATTCTTAAAGATGCTTATAGTTTGAGAGTTTTAGTTGTTTTTAGTTTAGTAAATAATTAGGCCTTAAGGTTAGAAAAATAGTTAAACAAAAGTGGTACAATATAATTTGTTCCAAATTCGTGAAATATAAATCATTAAGAAGGCACTCACTCCTCGAATATACGTGTAACACAGGTCACCTCGTCCAACAACCAAAATTATCTAAATTAATTAATCAATTTGATAAAATTACCTTCTTTTTATTATTTCTTGAATTTTGTATATGTAGGCTAATTTGTAATCTTACATCTATTGTTACAGGCTTCAGAAGAACTTTTGAAACAGCACTATGCTGATCTGTCAAGTAGGCCGTTCTTCCCTGGTCTTGTGAAGTACATGTCCTCTGGCCCTGTGGTCCCAATGGTAATATAATTTTATTTTATTTTTATTGCTATTTAGAGTTAAACAGAGGGACTGCTTAAACATTTTTAGATCATTATAAATGGGGTAGGCCTGGCTCACCTAAGTATTGTGGTTAGCTCACCGGATTAGGCCGCTAACTTAAAAGAGTATATAACAATAATCGTCCATAATCAAACCCACCAAATTTGGTTTTTTAAATTAACTTGATCATTGAAAATTGTAGTCAAAGTAATTTGACCCCTTGATAGACCTATTGGATGTTTGACCCTGTTTGATATAGGGTCTCATGTAAAGATATATCTGAAAACAAAGGTTTATGGAGCTCTTTGTTTGAAATTTATTATTGGTGATGGTGGATTTATGTTATTTAGATTTTTATTGCGGACATTTTCTATCACAATTTATGTGAAACTTTGTTTTACATAAAACTGTGATGGAAAATGTCCGTAAGTTTTACATAAAATCGTAATGGATAATGTCTGCAATAAAAATATAAATAGCATTTATGGAGCTAATACAACCAATATAAGAATTATGATAGTGAAAACTATATGCCTAATATTACATTACAAGACATTGGCTTTATGAAATGTTATACAGTAGAACTCGATTATCGTAATCAGCGGGAGAGGGGGCACGGATAACTGAAATCACGGTTAATCCGAATGAAAAATAATTCAAAGTTTCACGTAAAAACCGCCCTAGTATTATTATTCATCATTAGTTGTCAGCACGCTAACAGATCTTCGTCACTGATAACTTCGAATGCGGGCATTTGTTATCGCATACAAACCATTATCTTATTTACAAAGTTTATAAACAACTTAATTTAATTAAAAATATTGCAATATACAGACAAACAACAGTTAAATTGAAACAATAGATTTAATGAAATGAATTGAAAAACTAGTTCAAAACTGTAACTCATCGACAGAATAATCAAAACTGGCAACTAAAAAATCAAGTCAGCTGAGCTGTTGTTCAAACAAAACACGGCTGAGGGGAGGGGTGATGACTCATCGTTTCTGGCAGTCTCCTTCCTTATCTCTCTTCCTTTGTCCGTCTTCTCTCTCCCCGCTCACACACATGCGCAGTATCTATTGCGCAATCTAGTGCATGTGTCGTCATGGCCACGGGCCAATCAGATACTGAGTTGTGTTGTGAACAGCTGTGTAATGAATTGATAGTCTGGCGCTTGCTTATTTCGTCAGAATGTTGATCGATATTTTATTTTTCATTCAAGTTCGTGTTTACCTACTCTAGTTAATAACGAGAATATTTTCAGTAAAATTATTATAATAATGTTCAGTTTGTTACAAAACTAATTTTACGTTAGTATAGAGTATTATTATCACGTATTTGAGATTTAAAAAGTTTCATGAAAATTGACAATGAAAACTTCTTTTAAAATAATAATAATTTTTTGCCAGTTTTACGGTTAATTTACAATGGTTAATGAGGTTGTTATAATTCTAGCCCATCTACTTCTCATATTGGCCAGAAAAAATTTTTATTTTTTTGTATGAGTGAACAAGAACTAGAATTTTCATAAGTTACCCAAAATATTCATATTTACCCCCACTAATTCGCTATTGTGAGGTCAATGTGAGCCACTCCATGTTGCAATTATATATTGATGCTAGAGGTTATAATTCTCGTAAGAGAATGCTAGAGGTCTCTTCACGTAAATTTTGGCCACTTGTGGCTAAGGCTGAATACACTTTTTGGTGTGCTACTAAAATTGACCTTGGTGCTGTCAATTATGTAAGAATTTTATTAAATTAAATTTAATTCACTATTCCGTGAAATGTCTACAGTTACGAAACATTTAGGCTAAATAGTATGGTTACTATTGTTTGTAGGGCGTTGTAATCTATTTAAGGATGAAATTGACATGTGATCATGCTGTGATCTTTTAAAAGATTTATCTTTGTAATAATTTTTTTTCATGGATTTTCTTTCAAGGTCTGGGAAGGGCTGAATGTAGTGAAGACTGGTAGATTTTTGCTGGGAACCACAAACCCTCAAGATTCAAACCCTGGAACAATTCGAGGTGACTACTGCATCCAGACTGGCCGGTAAGTGTGTCTTGGCCTTTAAGTTAAATATTGTATTGAGGCATTCATTGTGGATATTTTTCTCTTTAAAATAAAATTCTGCGTCTTAGAAATGGAGAAATATATAACTTAATGAAAACTGACCCTGATACTGAAATTTTCTGACCTAATTCTGTGAATTTAGTATTTTAAAGCTTATATTGACATTCTAAAGCAGTAGTTACTACTAAGGGTTAACTGGCCAGTTCCCATAATAATAAATACCGGTTCATAAGTACAGTCGAGATTTTGGTAACTGTTCGCATTGAAACCAACTAAGCCATTATTGTAACTGCTTGCAAAAGCATTCTGTGAAGTATTGAATAATGATATTTTTATAACATCCAAGTAGTTTTTACAGAAACAATGTAGAAAACTGATGGGTTATTTCAGCATTTCTGAATTTTTTTCAACAGCAATATTATTCACGGTTCGGATGCAGTCGAATCAGCCAACAAAGAAATTGCCTTATGGTTCAATGAGAAGGAACTTGTCTCGTGGACTCCTGCTTGCCAGGCTTGGATCTACGAAGATTGAACAAATCTATAAGATCAGCTTTGTCACCATCTTGTTATACTCTGCATTTAATAAATCACAAACCAATTCCATATTTTAGTTGTAGTGTTTCTTACTTATCCTTTGTCTATTCAATTTTATCATCCTATTTATAGATTTTCAAAGTAATTTGGTTACTGAATAAGTCATGAAATTTATTTTTTATGGTTAATGGTGGGTCTGTAGAGAATAGGAAAACTATTTATGGACAGATATTGATAAAACTTAGTATATGGTCAAAATAAAAGTTGTTTATGAATAGGAAAACTCCTATTTATTACCAGTGTTATTACGGATATTGATCTAACTTTTTATTTATTATTACTGATTTGGAAATTTGCTGAGTGTGCAGGTCTGCTGCTACAGGGGTAAAAGTAAGTTTAAGGTTATGTATTTTTGGATTATGTCATATCAACCTCTGAACTGCTATTAATGTACAATGTACCTTTTCTTATTGCAGTTCACTGTCAATTTTTTGTTGACTACATGTTTTGTCATTATAAATTGGAATTGTTCAAAACGTGATTGTGAACTACAGCAAGTCCAGGTATCTTGCAGTACATTTTCCCTTGTATCATTAATTACTTATGGTTTGTTTTATTACGACCAATGGCAAGGTGTATAATGTGTGGTTAGTTATCTAGGATGGAGGAGCATATGGGATTGGTTAAAACATCAGAGTTGATTTGGTAAAGTATTGTAGAAGATGCATCTGATTGGACAATAGAGGTTGTTTGTTCCTGTCACAGCTGTAGTAAAGAGTATAATTTAAGATAATACTGCTAAGATACATTGTGAAGGTTTGAAGAGTCATATTGTATACAAAATCACATTAATTTTGTGAGCAATGCCTAGTAACGTAATTTGATAGGAGATAGAAGATTGTATTCAAACTGTCCTAAGTCTCAATCAGACTTTTGAGTAAGGCTTACAAGTTAAATGATCACTTTTTCGTCAATTGCTAGTGTTTTAAAACATTTATAACAACAGAACATATCATGCCACATGAGTATAATTTACTCCTTTATTAAATCCTGTTTGCTAATACATTTATGTTCTACGAGATTCCAAAACCTTGATTTGTGCTAGGGAAGATCGGTTCCTTAAACATTCTTTCAATTAATCACATTAATGGAAAGGCGTATCTGTACAATGTTCTCAGGGAATGCATAATGTTTGTACTTATGAATTCATGATTACAGATGTTAAAAGCCGCAAAAAAGTTCTGTTAGGCCTTAGGTGTGACTAACTGGTCACTGACGTACATAATAAACTCCTCAGTTAAACTGTCTCTAGATTTATAGATTAAAGTAAATCCTTAAGGTGGTGCGAGCGAAAATATAGACTTAAAATATCATAATTTTTAACTTCTATTTCTTGATTGTCTCATAAATATGCTTTGGCATAATTTTTCAAGTATTTAATAAAATTTCTAGTTACAGGGTAATTAATTCAGAAATTTGGCGTTTTTCGTACAAGGAGTGTGGGTAAACGGCTTATGTTTTTGATCTGAATTTTGGGAAGGTGGATGAATAACAGACTTTTTTTCACGTAACCTATTTGAAATAAGAAAAAATAGTTTTCTACAGGAAATGATTTTTAAGGCCACATTTTTGAACCGATTGTCTTATAAAATATGTCATTTTGGAGGTCAAAAATGTTTAAAAATACAAAAAAAAACAGAATTCTTCTCTTAAAAGAGTCACTCAGAAAGCTTCCACGAATCAACCACATATGCGTTACGAATAAGCGACACTAACGCCGACCTTGCGGATTGTTGTCCAACAGTAACAGTCTTCACAGTTGTCCCTAACGCCGCTCACACCGCCTTTAAAATCACTGGAAAAGCAAGACAATTCTACATGGATTGTAGAAAGTCCAGAAAATGCCTATAATAGAATGGCTTTCACTTCACTCATAGAACAACAAACCCTGTTACACAACCCATTATAAACAAAGGATACGCAGACAAAACTGGAGCTTTGTCCGAATAAAAGAAAATGTCTGCATTAGCTATTTATTAATTATAACACAACTTCCAAAGCAACAGTATCACAGAAGAGTAAATATACTTAGAAACAACAAAATAAACAAAGCATTGTGCTTAATAAACTGTAAGAAATAATCAGCAAAGAAAAATTTAAAGAACTAATACAATAGTAAATGATAAAAAACTTTTAAGATTTATACAAAAAGGAAAATGATTTGTCACTGCTTTTAACAATTACTTACACAGACACTTATATTGTACATTTGTTTAAATATTGACTATAAGTTCTCCTACTTTTGGAGCAACTTAAGAAGTAGTATTAAAATATAAATATTTAGACGTTTATTAAGACTAGATTTGCATACCCCTACCCTAAGCACAATATATAATTAACGTATGTGTAAACATGGCATTCAATACTAGAACATGAAGAGAAATTTTTGAGTCACTTTCAATATAGTCTAGCAATAAGAAATTGCATATTCTAAAGACAAAAATGTTTTTAATCCACAGATGGTCAAGGGGTGAGCTCACTTTTTATTTTAAGTTTCTACAAAACATGGAGCTTGTAATATATCAACCTGAAACTCGGAATAGCTGCTGTTTGGGTTGTCAGTTGTGGGAATACGGTAGGGGAGGTTAAGTGACGTTAGTCTGTCTCGCACCTTTGTTTCATGACAAGTTACAGTGCAGTAAGCACAATCTGCACTGCTAAAAAGGTTTTTTTAGTAATAAATTATATTTTGCTTATTTATTATTTTTTTATTGTTATAATACAATGAGTATTAGCAAAATCGTCTTTTAAAAGCATGTTTTTAATAATTAATTGAAAAATTAATGTATAACAAAGTATTTAGTTTTGGAGATTTTAACTTTTTTTATTGTGAAAATAGTTATTTTTTTAGTTTTGTACATAATTAAAGGCTAGAAAAATATAAACAAAAGTGGTGTGATTTAATTTGTTCGAAATTCATGAAATATAAATCGTTAACAAGGTATTAAAGAGGTGAACTTGGCACTCACGACCATTTGCGCTAAAAATGTGACCCCGACCAATGGTAGGTTTAATTTAAAAATAAATAACATATACTGGCCTTGTCACAGCAAAACCTATCTAGAGCTTTCGAACTTTCCAAAAACCAGTCGAAGGTTGGAGTACACTTAACATCTCTCTCAGGGGCACGTTTTCCTAAAATTCTCCAGGAATATTAGCAAACTGTGTACTAATTCAACTTACTTCCATTGGTTGTGTTGCAAGTGCAGAATCCTCTAGTGAATATGAAAGCTAATACTTAAATTTTTATTAAATGCTACGTGGATTTCCTATTTCATTTCGCTTACGGGAATTTCTGTACTCCCAACTGCAAAGTAAGAGCTGAGCGCGGGTTCGTCTGCACGTAGGTAGACACGTTTTATCTTTTAATGATGATTTTGGTTGGTGCTGCTACCTTAAGGAGCTTTTAGGAACTACTAATCAAGTCTTTCCACATTAAATAGTCATCAAACATCTGTCATTAGCTTTGCCAGGGATTTTAAATCTCGCCCACACTCACAACGGCTGCTCTCCGAAGTTCGCAGCGGCAAGTACTGCATCAATGCGTTAAAAAGATTTATTGAACTCTTAACACAGTCAATTGAGTATTAAAAATAATAAAATTTATCTATTAAGAAAGATAAATAAACCATTCACGCCTTCATGAATATTATGTATACTAATTGAAAAAAACCATGACTTTGAGAGTGGATTGAACACTACTGCATTTACATGTTCCACAAACATAAGGTATATTGTAAGGTCCTTTTGTAAGTAATAAGTTTTTTAAATTTACTTTGCTCAAATTCTGCTCCCCTGTCCCAAGTACACAATAGGCCTACTATACAGCTAAAAATGTATGTCATATAAAACAAATGCATTATATAGGCAATTTCAAATTATTCCTATCAATAAATTATTCTAATGAAACTTCTAACTGTAAGATGACATCAAGTTAAAAAACTAAGCTGAAAGTGACACTTAGTGTTCCTGAGATAAAAAGTATTTGTAAGTCTTGGTTTATGTATGCTCATCATATTCAAACATAAAAAACAATGAAAAAAATAATAATTTTAATAATGTAGTACTTAAATAGAGTAATTGAATTAAACACTTCACTATCCAACCTACACATCCTTGTTTTAGAATGAAATTAAAATAATCCTTTTACTTAAAGCAGTAAATTAAAACATATCACATAAATTAAACAATATCACAAAAGCAATTACACCTCAACTATGATTTAACATCAATGGAACTAATCAATTGAAATCAAAAACTTTCCGTATTTATAGAACTGACATTGTCAGGTTGGCACACCAGACTCTTCTGATAGGCGGGTAGAGAAACGCTGACTTTTCCATCGTTCCGGGGGGATCCAAATATTTGTTTCATTTCTGAGAAATCGCTAATAATCTTGGAATCATCTGCACCCTCCGACCACACGGGCTGATGGTTGTGCAGGGCGTGCGTAACGGTCACCGCCCATCCGATACTTATGCACCGTCCTCTGCAGCCGGTTCGATTGTACTCCGCACACTTCCAGAATATCTTATTGTCCTTCTGCCGATTACAGTGGTAGACGTAGTTGTTCTGCACCAACTGCAGTCTCCCACGCGAGGTCACCCGGAATGTGGCTGAATCAGAGAAATTAAAATATTTTATGAATGTAAAAGGGCAAGAATTAAATGTATGAAAGAATGATAATAAGCAGTGTGTTTAGTAAGTCAAAATTTATTGATACATTAACTTTTGAAGAAGGCCAAACTATTTTGAAACTTCAATTCAACACAATTTCTTAAACGTAAGTAGAGTTATATGGTCACCACAAAAACATAAAAGTTTTCAGTCAATATAAACAATCAAACGAGATCCTCGCAGCATGCTGGTGTGAGTAGAACGAATTTCATAGAACTTATATTATTCCCATCATAGTAATCAAGTATGCATGTTTGCTACAATATGGGTTGTTTTACATGTTAATCTGCTTATAAGACTGTTAACTAAGCAAAAACATAAACAAAATTTTATAAAATAAAGTCAATAACTAAGCGAGTTAAACAAATTTATTTATTCTCCGTAAGAATTACAATGAATATGTAGGTTTGCTGCTGTAAGAAACATTAAATTTGGGGTTTTTATGGATGTCTCGATAAAACTTAAGAGATGGACTTGCATACCAATTTTTGGAAGAATACTTAAGTAAATAAGCGAGTTAATGATTTTTAGCTATTCTCGATAATATTAACATTATACAATGTACTGTGTTTACCATATTTAATTTGACCTAGCTTCATGATAAAAATACTAAATTTGGGTTTAGTTGAATCCAATGGTAAAAAGAAAGTTTTTTCAAGATCTTTTTCAAAAAACACATAAATAAATTTGAAAAAACCATTTTTGGGGTCCAATACCCCCCAAAATTTTAGTGAATATAGTCTGATTGCGTTGACAACTTGTCCAAGATATTAAAGAAAGGGATAATTCTACCGAATCTTTAAATAATCAGTTTAATTGCAGCCTTTATAGTGTTGACACATGTATGCTTATATATTTACACTCGAGCACAGGTAATACGACCCCAAGTAATTTGAACGTCCTTCTAATCTGAACAATCTGATGGGGGAAAAAGGTAATTGAGTGTTAATTAAAAACAAAGCAATGTAATTTCATTTATAACATTTTAGTCTACAGCACGGTTACACTAATTTTACATTATCGCGTACACAATGTTAATAATATACAAATACAATAACTTTCTTTTTAGACCATATGAATTCAATTATCATCTTTTGACGTAATAAAGAAATCCTGTTAGCCAAGTTGCGCCATCGTCTCATAACATAAACATCAAGCATTCTGATGTAGCAGTACACTGTTGTTCGAGATAATGTAGAGCGATGTCTAGCTACACTCATAGTACATCACAATAGATTCGATTCTCATAGTCTATTTCTCTCGCTTATCGTGGAACTACTTTTCGAACATTTGAGTTGATCTCCAGCAGTGGCCGTGATCGCATATAAAGTAGGCCTACAGACGGCACTGTTTTATCATTGTTCGTTTCTATGTGTCAATGTGTGTCACGTGTTTCATATTTATAATGATGCGTACATAACGGCTAGAACATCTCTGCAGGAACACTTGATGCCTTTCAGGCAAAACATCTAGTGTCCAACCCTGTTTTTGGACTATGATGAGATGTAAGTTAACTGCTCTAAATACAGTATAAAGTAAATCCCACAAAAAATATACTGACTCTATTTCAACAATTGCTTAATGTTTTAAAAATATTATTTTTAACTGTCTTAACTTTTTATGGCCTTTAATATAACTTATTGAAAAAAATTACCTTGAGCACTATCCATTGGATCCTGAGAAAAATTTGCAATCAGCCTTTGACCTAGGGACAAAATTATACTTTCAGTAAAAATTAATATTTTTTCTTACTCATAGGCTTAGTTTCTCATTCAACAAACATTATTTTTCTCATTATTATACCTTAGACAATTAACCTGCCACCGGCCCCGTCCATCTGGCCAACGCTGTGTCTCCTTTAAAAAAATTTTTTTAATGAGCTTAGACACATTATTACTACTGTACATTTATAATGATATATATTGGTAACCTAAAAGTGTTAAAATAGAACAAAAAGTTATCTGGAGTAATAAATAAGTGGGAATTAATTGTAATATCAAAGACACGGTTTCCCTTCTAACAACATTATGATATTATAACTAGTTTTCTTGACCGCTGCAATATGGTGGCACCAATATGTGGTTGCTCTTTACAAAAGGATTTGTCGCACACATTGCATTTGAATGCTGTGAAAAGGTTTTTTCTTGTTGGGCAGAGTTAACACCTTGGTTTTCGACGTGGTACATCTACAATGACAAAAAGGCTTTTAATCATCCTCTTCATCTATCCAACTAAGAATAATATCATCATCTACTTCCCTCGAAATTTTAAGGAATTGTTGAACACAATTCTACAAGTTTTAAATATGTAACAACTATTTACAAAACACAAATCGGTCTGAAAACATTCATATACAACACAAAACATTAAAACTAATGGTCCTTTGTATAGATGGCAACTAACAAACTAAACGCCTCACTTTCCCCCTCCCCACTGGATGTGTGAATCATCCCTTAATGATGCGAAACATGTGAGGCACATTGTCCTTGAGGCATTAACCGAGTCCTGAGATGATAGAGAAAGTATTTAAAAAAATTTCTGAACAGAAAAAAAGACCTGATGATGTTAATAATTAATTGTAGGACAATGTACAGCAATAAAACGTTTCTTAGGGTTGGACTGAATGAGGAAGGCTTTCAGCAGCTAACCTCACAGATTGCAGATAGTGTGCACCTCATTTTGAGAAGTAGTTGTGAGCACACGCGGTCCCTGGAGACCCTATCCAGGAAAACGTTAACTATTGCTACTTTACCAAGTATTTTCTTAGTATTTGTGCACAAATTTTCTGTAGAAAATGTTTTAGAGCTTATATGACTTCAAAACTGAAGGTTGCTGGTTCGAATCCCACAAGGGTCAAATCTGGACCTAGTTGCCATTTCGTATTGGGATATTAATTAATTATGCTTCCTAACAATAGGTCGACTATAAGTTGTAACAAGACTGGGGTTTGAACCGTTCCCCATCAAAACGTAAAAAAATGCCAAGAGGCGTAGAAAGATACAAAAGAAACAAAACAGTAAAAGAAAAACACATACAGCTTGTAAAACGATTTTATTTCCACTTTATATCTTACAACTATAAACACTAGAGGTAGGACACGAGTAATGTATAAAAAATTTGTAATAGAAAATTAAAATAAAATAACTTTATTATTATATTAAAATACAAAGAGAGGGTTTTCACTAACAAAACAGACTGTATGTGTCACAGGCCAAGGACAGCGCCGGACTGAGGTCTAGCAAATGGTGACAGGGGGACTTGCCCGAAGTTACTTGGCAGCCCTGCACTCGTACCAATATACTCTGGGAAATATGTAAAACAAATTCCCCTGGGGTCCCAGCGGGCTAAGCTCAAGTACGTAAGGGTTAAATAGTCTAGTCTTTAACACACATAATCACAGTAACATCCGCTTTGACTTTGAAGACAATTAATTGTAATATCAAAGAAGCAGTTTCCCTCCTAACAACATTATGGTAATATAACTACTTTTCTTGACCCCTGCAATTGTGGCACCAATACTTGGTTTCTGCCGTGTGCTCTTTGCAAATGGATTTGTCGCAAACAATACATTTGAACGGTGTGAAACGATTTTTTCTTGTTGGGCAGAAGTTACACCTCGGCTTTCGTCCTGGTACATCTACAACGACAAAAGGATTTTAACCATCCTCTTCCTCTATTCAACTGAGAATAATATTGTCATCTACTTTTCTCGACATTTCAAGGAATTGTTGAACACTATTCTACAGGTTCTAAACACTATTCTAAACAACTAACAACCTGCATAGACTGGGTTAAGCGGGTCTCAATTAACCGAGGCTACTGTACCATCTAACAAGGGGACCCATGGCTGATTAATTTAAGTGTAGACAATCTAAATGAACTTCTAGAGACAGAGACACTTATGTCACAAAACGAAATTTTGATAAAAGCTCTGATGATGTTAATAATTGTAAAACAATGTACAGAAATAAAACTTTTGTGACGTAAGTGTGCGCATGAGGTCCCTGGAGACCCCATCCATGAAAACGTCATCTATTGCAACTTTTTCAAACATTTTTCTTGGTATTTGTGTACAAATTTCCTGAAGAAAATTATTCAGTTGCTTTTGAGCTTATATAATAATAATAATTTTATATATTATATAAATATATTTCTTCGATTCATACACCTTCTAAACATTAAAAAAAACACACATACAGCTTGTAACGCACAATTTGATTTCCACTTTATCACTTAAACTATAAACAAATTTTCCTGGGGTCCCAGTGAACCCCGTGCACGCACACAAGGGAATGTAGTCACTAACAAACATAATCACAGTTATATCTGCTTTGACTTTGAAGACAATTATTGTAATATCAAAGAAGCAGTTCTTCTAAATTTGGTTTGTACTTACTATTGATGAATTTTTCAAAACTAAACTAGTAAAATATTAATCTGAAAATGATTACACAAGTACATTTTTAACTAACAGGGATTATAGTAATAGAATATTTTAAAGAATAATTTACCTGGCTTATTAGTAACTGGTTTTGTTGAGTCAACATCGAACAGCCTAGCCAACCTTTCATTTGAATTATCTGGGAACTCGCTTTCAACAAAATCTATTGGCTCTAGCGGCGGAAGAGCTGGGAGCGATTGCACTGATGATTCATTCTTAATTGTATTGTTTACAATTGTTTGATCTGCCTCAGGACGTTTCCTCTTTACCGGCAAAGAAAATGTCGGACTTGGACAAAGTATTGCTTTTTTCTTCTCTTCTGATTGAGAAGGTGATTGTAAAAGCTTAGTTTCCTTGCACTCTTCTTTTTGTGGATTAGAAGCCTAAAATTAAATTAAGAGTATGAAAACATCCATCCTACAACACACCATAATTATTACAAGGAATAACAACTATGAACAGATAGCAGGAACAGTCAGAATCAGATAGAGAGCTGGTTGATTTCAAATAATTTAATCTAAAGTTTTTAGGATTGACCTTCGATCCCACATTAAATTTGCATGAGCATATTTTATTAGTAAAACAAAACTTAGCTCAAGCATATTTGCATTAAGAAAGCTCTGCGATGAATTAGAGCGTGATTTTCTCATAGAGGCATATTATGGACTCTTCCACTGTCAATGGTTTACTTGCATGGGGTTTTCCTTAGCATGCCTAAGAGGTATTTACTATACAAAAAGGCCATAAGAGTAATTGCTGGTGTAGATAGATTACATAAGTGCTGGGAACTCTTCAAAACTTTCACAATTCCTACACTATTTTCCTTATTTATATTTTAATCTCTACTTTACATTAGAGCTAATTTACAACATAATAATTATAGAAGTGATGTACATAGTTATGAAACACGATTTAGTAATAATAATCCTCTACCCCAATTTAGATTAGAAAAGATCAGTAAAAGACCATTAACTAATAGCAGCAGTAGATTATATAACAAATTACTAAGACTACTTACTTCTAATGATTTTGAAATCAACAGTAAAGAAATTTCTCTATAACCAACCTTTCTATTCTGTGGATGAATTTTTACATGGAATGTGGACCAACAAACATTTTATATTTTAGTACTTAGCAATATGACGTGCCAATGTATTTGTATGAATGTAAACTACAATGTATTTACTGGTTGGATAAAATTCTTATTTGTAAACACAAGGAAAAATTAAGATTTGATTGGGGTCGTTCCAAGTTAAATCAACCATCTAACTTTTTAATTTAATATTTTCCTTAACTTACTTTAGGTCTCTATAAGCAAATAAAAACTTTACTGATATTATGTAATTAGATTATGATTAGATGTTATGAAATTAGATTATGTAATGTAGATTAGATTAGATTATTATTTTAAATAGCAACCTACTGAGGTAGGTATTTCACGCTAAGTATGAATGAGAAATGAGTGTAAGATGATTGTGGAGCAATCTTGTAGTCTTGTTACTGACTAAGGCCGACATGTTCCTTAGACAAAACTGTTAATTAATAGATCAACAGCCAATGCAATTTTTGTAGATTGTCTAAATCACAAAACTGTTATGAAGTTGTAGGCCTAAAAATGTTTAATAAACTGCCTCTAGAGTGAAGAGCAGCCCCATACAGTTTGTTCAAGAAGAGATTGTACACATTTTAGAAGTAACACCCTTTTACACAATAAATGAATTTTTTGAATGTCAGAATATAACTTTATAAATGTCTTTTGATTATTATGTTTGTAGGTATATTAGAATAAGACATTTAAGTGACCTTGTGATGTATCCTTATCTTATGTTGACAATTCAATTATTGTACTGTTGTGTCTCTTGTATTTTTTTTCTTTTTGTATATGTTGTATATATGTAACCTGATGTTGTCCATTGCTGCAAAGTTTGACGACAATAAAATTTTTATTCATTTATTTATTTAATGGCATATTTAAGGGACCTACAATTTAACGTGGAATCCGAACCACTGCCTCTGAATTATGAAGTGGTCTAATGATGAGGATGGTCTTTGCAAATTATTGTAGAATTAAATAGTGCGGACGTTAATTCATACACAATAGAACACTAGACCCACCGACCATTGCTCACAACTATCCACAATTTGTAACCTCCAAGTAGCTGGATTACAGGACGATGCCACCGTCCTAGTAAACAACCAAATTGGAATAAAAACTGATTTTTAACATTGTTTTGTACCTTTTTATGAATTACTCATGAAGCTTAACTTGGGGAAAAAGGATTTGTAATTTGTTACACTATGGTTGAGCTAGAATAGAGTTATACATCATTTTTCCAATTTTTTGAATTGGTATGCTACAGAAATGGAGCCAATTCTGAAACAGGTCACTAGTTTCAGGGTATGTGAAGCACCCACTTATGCAGCATGCTGCAGCAGTTAATTAGGTGGGTTTATCATTATCATGTCATGATAAAGGCTCCACATGTTTGAACGGAATCCGAAAGAAAACTCCATCCCCAAATGATGAAAGTCTCATTTCTGTTTGTTGATGCTATTTTATGTCAGTTTCAAGAGAGTTATGATCCCTATACTTACTTCATTTCGTTATTTCGTACACATATTACACGATATACACGTTGGATATACTAACTGAATGCTATTGCTTTGTTTTGAGAAGCAGAATCGCTTCCAGTAATCTGAATACCAAATTACTTGGATCTTAATGTCATAATTTGTGGCAAATTTATCACATTCTCTTAACTAGGCCTACCTAGGAGGAATTTATTCTTAATAAATAAACATGGTACCAGTACCAAACTTAAACAATCAAATAACCTGGCTATCATTGCTGGTCAGTCCTTTGATCTGCAATAGTTCCGCTGTTTTCAGAAAGTCAGCCAATTCCTCTTGGTAGACATTCACTTCCCCTTTGTACATGAATTGTAGCAGCCCACTAAGCTCTTTGTATCCAACATCTTTTAATATTACAATTGGATGTTGACAGGGGTTCACCTGCAGCAAAGTAAACCGTAGAAAACTTATTCTGTGACACAATACATTGTAGCCATATCTAAACACTTAAATTCAGACAATGCTATGGTTATCTGAATTTAAAGCATGCCAGTACTATACTCTACTAAGAAGCCACTAGTTAAAATATTCATTTACCTGCTTACTCACAAAAACAAACAGATTTCATAGGTTTATCATGGTCTAAATATATGCCAACTAGTTTCAGTTTATACTTTATACCTATTGCAGTTCATTACATTACACTTCAAATATTATAAGTGTAATAAGTTATTTATCAATCACAGCAAATGTAAAGATACTTACTTTGAATAAATGTTTGAAGTAAGGGCTGCAAACAGAGAGGACAATTTTATGTGCCTGAATCAACTTTCCATCAGCAGCAGCAAGAGTAACATCAACAAAATCCTCTTCTTCCCACAGTGAATGAAAACCTGAGGTTAAATTGCTAAAGAAATTATTCCACCGAAGAGAAAACTGTTCTGAGCTATCTTCATACATGCTTCAACCTGTGGTGACTCCAGAAGAAATCTATAAACTGAAAAAATAACACTTAAGTTTACCATTTACATTTACAAATACATTTAGGTATTCAGCATATCAGAATTCAAAAACATTTGGTACAAACTATACCATACAAATAGGTAGAGGGAAAAATCTAAAGTAGATGGTTAAAATTAGCTAGGCCAACAAAAGTTCATAGTTAATAGGTCGAACAGTATTTTTGTATTAAGTCATTATTCAATAATTGGATTAGTTAAAATAATTTTTCCTATACCACACCATTTTGGCTAGGAACCACTGAATTTTGTCACATCTAGATACATTATATATAAATCTTGGATGGGCCCTTAAATCATGAATCATTTCATTTTATAGAAGAAAGATTTGGGGGAGGTGCCAATTGAGATTTTCAGCTTAGGTATTGCTTCCGTTTTTGTAGACCCAGAGTTTGATAAAATTCACTAAAATAGTATTTACTTGTTTGTTTTGCATGCCATGACTATTAAAATAAACTTATTATATTAAATCCTAAACACTGAGTTTAATAACTACTTATATAATAGATTCGTGTTCTCATATTTTATGAAAACTAGCTGAGCAAGTTTTAACGTTATTGCCAAAATCGTAAAGGTAATTTGTTTTTAAATATTTATACATAGTGATTATAGAAATATAGTTATATTACAATTTCTTTTAACCTTACAAATAATGAGCATATACATTTAATCTTACCTTGGATTTCAGAAATGTATAGTTGCTATACAAATTCTCAATCAATAATAACACAATATTCTTGCTAGCAAAAAAATATGTTATTATTTCTGATTCTGAATGTGGTGAAAGGAATTCGATTTTTGTATTTTTCATAATTACAACTTTTATTGCCAACCGCTCTCTCCAGAAAAATATGTTTTATTTTTAACTTCTTTCGCCGGTACTATAGTAAAAGTGTTCAGTCACGGTTTTACAGTTATAAATGAGATACTTTAATTAACTTAAGCGCTGATATAATCAGTAAATTGGTTTAAACCCTACAATTGTATGTTTTATGGTTGCAATTTTATTAAGTTCAGGTATTCTCCCAAGTCCAAAAGTATAACATGAAAGTTTCTCACGACAAGTCTTTGTCATGTGTCAGAAAAAGAAAACAAGTTTAATTTAAAGTACGAGATAAAACTACCATAGTAGAATTTTATAAATTAAATTAAATTTCATAGAATAAAAATATCAAAAATACAGTTCCAAACGGCAATTAGCATGTTAAAAGTTAATTTTAATGCAAAGTAAATATACCTTTACGCAGAAGATAAATGTAATTATTTGTAACAAAACGATAAATAATAGTAGTCTATTGTAATTTAAAATTATAATGAACGATATAGTCTAAACTAATATAATCTTGTATAATATACAATACATACTACATATCTACTATATACTATATCTTGTATATATACATACTTTATGAAATAGTACTATTGCCAGTTAAACAATCAGGGATCATCCTAAAAAAAATCATTTATATAATTAAAAAAAGTATTTGTAAAAGTATTCGTTGTTTTAAAGCTACCTACAATGGTAGGAAGATGTAAATTAATAAATAAGTTTTCTACCCCTTTTCTCTGCATTTTTCACCAAAGGACATGAATTTATTATCACTAAGCAGCATTTCTCATCGAGTGCGCGAGTCTACTACATAGAGATATTTTCAATCAAGCGAAAATTTAAGTGTCATTTCAAATAAAATTTAGCTTTGTATGCAAACGTATATTTTTTCTCGAGTATATCTTTAAATTTGCCATTTGACCTACATTGTCAAGAATTATGAATTATTATTATATAGTCTGTGTGCATTATTATTATAAATATAGTCTTAGTAAAATAATAATTATAAATAGATGATCGAGATAAAGTATATGCTTTCAGATACCTAAGTCTAACGAGGATTCTGATTATCGTTTAATCATAGATTTAACTTATAACTAAAAGTCATTATTAGGCCCTTTTTTATTTAAGATGTCTACCATAAATAAGTTTATTATAAACAGTTAAACATAAAAGTATAATACATTTATCAGAGATGAACAGATAGTAGAGTACTTATAATCTGTTCCTCTTTGTTGTATGTTGTCTAGCGTGTACACAGCTGGTAAAATTCATTTTTTTCATCGTGTCTATTTAGCATTTCAGCAATATACCCACCCCACTTCTTGTACGACTTGACTGTACGTACAGTACGTGCTAGTTATCTTGTTCAGATTGTGGCGTTTCGCATTGTGTCGAAAGACGACGCATTTGTTGGCGATTTCCCTGCTTCATTTTTCATGAGTTTCTTTTAAAAATGTAGGGATTTGACGTACAGTAAGTTCTAACTATATTTCATTCATTTTAATTTCTTCAATTTGCGTGTTCAGTGGTTTAAATCTATCTTGTGGGGTGGCAGCATGATATGGAGTAAAAGGCTTGTGATCTACATTCTGTGTTTACATACTTGGCATAAGAATTATTTTTATTTACTTTGTTTAGTTTATAGATTCGTGTATTAATTCTATCATAATTTTATCTTCAGCAAAACGGCCAAGTTACTACTTAACTCCATAAAACTAAAATTTTTGAATTAAATTCCATTAAACAAATTTAGTTATATATTATGTTTTGACAGATCTCCAGTTCTCCTAACTCAGAGGCCTAGTTCTAATTAACGTTTTAGGGTTGTGATTTGTTCATGGTACTGATTATCACATTTGTTGTAAATATTTGTTTTGTTTTTGATTATTGATTGTTTGTATCAGTCACTTTGGGATAAACCTAAATAGTCTGCAAAAATAATATATCAGCCTGGGTTTGTTAGGAAATTTATAACTACTCCTAGGTATTAAGCATTTTTTAAATTTTCCATGCTTTACTTTTATAACTTGAATATATCATCAGGCCTACTTACATAATACAACTTATTACTTACTATTCACTTGATTGTGAAGATCTGATATTTTTTACTTTTATGTTTATCAATTCCAGAGGCATTTGTAACGTTTTTTGATATGGGGAAGATCCTATCCCTAGTCTTGTCCTGATACAACACTTATTTCACTTACTTCAACACTTATAACACACCTAACACTTCAACACTTATAACACTTATGGATTAGGCTACTTATAACCTGCGGCCTCTGGCTTAGCTCAATTAAAACTGGCAACTGGATCCAAAATCTGACCGATATTAATAGACCTAATAAAATAAGAAAACCTTTGAATCATGATTATATTTATTAGCCGGTGGTTCAGTGTCCATAGGTTTTAAATATAAATAATTATTTATAGGTATGTTAAAATTCCTTTATGGGATACAAAACTCCCACTAAACCCCCATTTGAATAGACAATTTGATTGATATCGAACTTGATCAAATAATTGCACTTGAATATTTTTCATGTTTGTACCAAATTTCATTGCGATTGAAGTGGTGGGAGAAAGTAAAAATTTGTATGGCTGAATGAATGGGTTTTGCTAATTTCTTCCATATGATTACAAATTTAGAACTGGCAGATCTTATTTCATTTAAATTTCCCACGGGTTAAAACATAGGCAACCTTATGTTCCTACTCTATTAAATTCCATTCTAGTTTGAATTATATTGTACCATACCTATACTTTGTTGTACGGATTTTCAGAACTAAAGTTTTAACTTCAATAAATTTAAAAAAAACTTGAGTGTTCACCAGTGCCGGAGACCCATGCCATTGGAGCACAGAGGTAATGGCTGAGATTACCTCCGTGCAATCTCAGGTTCAAATTCCTTATCACACCTTCAGATTTGTAAATGTTAAGCCTAGTAATTTTAACTTCCAGAATAACAGAATATTTGGCCTCGTGTTTCATATAGGCTATAAAAATTTAATAGGAAAGATTGCCTTTTATTTACTTGTAATTTTTTACTTTTTAATTTAATGGAGTAGGTAACTGCTGTTAACCGTATATTACTTATAGTTTTGACAGTTGAAGCGTGTTTATCCAGTATGTTGTTATTTTGTACAATCTGTAAAAATGTGTTGTTGTATTACGCTGGCAAATAAGTAAAGTAAGCTTATTCCTACCGACAAAATCAGAGTTTTAATCCAGGCTATTTGTAATTGTTACAAGCATTACTCAACTAATTAGTTTTTTTATTGAGTTTCCCCTAGGGAAGAAGTTAATTTAAGTGTGACTACACTTAAATCGAAAACTGTGATAGTTTTTCTGTTTATTTTGATAATTTTTTGAGGTCTCCAGAGACTAAAAACAATGGGAATTTAAAATTCTATATGTATTTAGACATTATTTCAATACTCTCTATTGCCATTTCTGAGCCATAGTAAATCTATATGTCATATTTAAATCGTACATGGAAGTCCTCAGCTCAGCTACTCACAGAGATGCAATTTTTTTTTATTTTTCTCAAAAACAACTAAACATAAAACTTTTAAATTGATAGGCCTAGGCCCTGTACATTATAATAATTATTGTGAGGATGTCATAATATGGAAAAACAATTTTATTAGTAAACTTAAAGAATTTTGTATTGGTGGCCAATAAAAAGTTTTTACCAAGAATAACTTAATTTAAACTAGCATTGTTATAAAAATTGTACAAGGATATCTTTTTTGCAACAATTTTTCAACAAATCTAACGATACCACACTTGAAAATTGAATGAAAAATAAACAAGATAGTAAATCTTTTGTGGTATGAGGCCGTTGGAATATGTACAATATGTGTGATTTTTTTCTGGCAACATTCTGTACAAGAATGGAAAATAACTGATATTCGACATACTCCAACAGCCTCAATTATAAAAAATAAAAAGTGTCATATCTTGTTTATTTTTTATTCAATTTTCAAAAGTTACATATTGTTTGATTTATCTCAAAATGATGAAATAAATTTTACTCTCGTTAAAGTGTGAATGAGAACTCTGAATGAGAATGAGAAAATCTGATACGAGTGTAAGATGAATGATGTGATGATGAGGGGCAACCTTGTAGTCTTGTTACTGACTAAGGCTGATATGTTCCTTAGACAGGACTGTTAATTAGCCCGACAGCCAATGACTTCTAAGGAACCTACAGTTGAACGTGGAATCCGAACCACTTTTGCCTCTAAATTACTAACTGGTCTAATTATGAGGATGGTCTTTGCGGATGAACATAGTATTCAATACTGCAGACTTTAATCCAATAAAAATACAATAATGATGTATTAATAATAAAAATCTTGAGTGTGACCTTTATTTTTTGAATGCCTCACATAAGATATAACTTTTACTTGAACATTTACGTTAACTTAGTCTTTGAATTATAGGATAAAAATCATTTTGCCTTTTCTTAATATTGTTATTATACATCTCTATCATACAGTGCATACATGTTTTTTTCTACAAGTGTACATAATCTATTGTGACTTATTGTGTTACATTTTTAACTTAGTTTACAATTTTTCAAGTTTGTAATGATTGCAATATTAGTAGCACTTTGAGATTTAACAAACAAAAGAGATTTAACAGTGCATTTTGTAAACTGCAATCAACTACTGATGATTCAACGAGTTAACTGAATTAGAACAATAAATGGGTGAACAATGAGATACTTAAAGGTTGATGGATTTTGGTGTTGTAAAATTCTGTTACAAATCATAAAATAGCAAAGTGTTGATGAATCTGGAAAACCCTGTACACTATTGATGACATATGGAACTATGAGTTACTAAACAGAGAAAATAATTCATCTGTTTATTATTTACTATTATATTCCACTAGCTGACCCGGCGAACTTCGTAGCGCCTCACAGTAAACACATGTTAACTTTAAGATTGGAAGTCGAATAGCAATACGGCTTCATTGTAAAAGGTTATTTATTCTGGGTCGCTGCATAGTGAATAACAATACTGAAACGATAAAACATATTAATATCATTCCCATAAAACAAATAAATCTGAGTGGATTAATTCACAATTTTCAAATCCAATAAAAACCCAAACGAAACCTAACTGTAATACGGCTTTTATAGGAAAGATATACAACAGCTGATTATTATAATAAACGTAATAATATAAACATTGTAATTATCATATAAACACGTGACTTTAATCAGACAGAAAATAAAAATATAAATACATAATCCCCCAAAACCGTTAACTATTAACGTGGTGAATAAAGCTGTTCATTTTTTACAGTACACATTTACTTCATAGTTTAACATTAATGACTGATTCAGATGGCATTGGATAGTAAAGCATACGGTATTGCTAATGGAAAGTAAACCAATCAGCTGTAGCTAAGAAATCAAATGTTTTCATTGTAGACAATTTGTAAACAAACTTACTCTCCATAAGGTTAACATTAGAAATTTAAAACGCCATAAAATGGAAACTTATGGGGTTTTCGAAAATATTTTTTCACTAAAACCTTCCCGGACACATGTAGAGCAACTTCCTAAAATTTCATGGCGATCTGATGAGTAGTTTGGCAACGCATAAAGGGCATACATACATACAGACATACATTCAATTTTATATATAGAGATTATTTAATAATTAAGGAATTTTATTACCATTTAAATCTATTTACTTTTTCAGGTCAAGATTGCCTTGAGCCTTCTCAAGTTGATATATTAGCCTGTATGTGTTAAATTTTATACTATTCATTTAGAGTCTTTAGAAATTAAATGTCATATGGACAGTTTAATATGAATGATCTCAAACAGTTTCAACAACTAAACTCCAAGCAATAGTAAACAAATAAAATTATACAGTATAATAAATATAATTGACGTGGATATGTCTTAGCTCTGGGGGGGTGTTGGTGATTTTTAAGATGGAAAACATGTAACAGGTTTCCATGGAAACTACTTGAACTATTGTATTGAATATTAAATATAAAAAAATTAGAACAGCTGTTTAGATAAACTTAAAAGTACCTGGTGACTGAGCTTTGCTCGGATAGAATATGACATGTATTTTACAAGTTAATTAGCAAAATTAAAACAAATTTACTGCTCAATGAAAACATTTATGTAGTTTAAATAAAACCGTTTTCATACCCCTTTTAATTAATTAATACTGAACAAAAATATAGCCCTCGGGTGGGGATCAATCACGCAACCTTGCATACGTGAGATCTGAGCGTTACTAACTGAGCTACGGCGTCGGCCAAGTTCACGTCGTCGTTTAAGAGTTTTTGGCCAACCTCAATTGTTTTAGCTAATCTTATACTGAATTTAAATGTCCATACAGTTTGTTATTATTATCCTGTGATCAACTGATTTTGCTAGAAAAAGAATAAGGATTGAAAAGCAAAAGAGAAATTTAATTTACACCAGTTAATTGGTTTGTTACAGTGGCTTCAAGCAATAGAATGAATACGTTTTCCTTCAAAACACAAAAGATTTTGGAAATAATTTTCTCTGCTTTTATTTCGCACAGTTATTTTACCCTTTAGTTTTTACATTGCTTAGTAATTTGATAATTTTTCATTTATTAAAGAAAAAAAGAATTTTCCTGGACATTAGACCTATCTAGAACTTGTTTTCTACTCAGAAATTAGTTATTTCCAAAATTTAAAGAAAATCCTTAGTGACGTTTTCGAGATCCGTGTGCAAATATATATATACAAACCTTGCTCGTATTATAGTATTGGATAGATTTTAAACTTAATATTACAAGAAAACAAGAATTTTCCTGGACATTAGACCTATCTAGAACTTATTTTCTACTCAGAAATTAGTTATTTCCAAAATTTAAAGAAAATCCTTAGTGCCGTTTTCAAGATTTGTGTGCAAATATATCCAAAAATGTTTATTTCAATGCTTTTATTTTAATGTCACACAGATTCAAAATCAATGGGATTTAGAAAAAAGATGACTAGTAGTATCTTAAAATGTTAATGAGTAGGCTACCACCAAAGGAATCCAGCTTTGACCATAATTAACAGTTTAAATATACTTTTTTGTAAAAAAAAATCATGGGCTTTTGGCCTGTGCGGTGAATTAAAGATATCAAGGTACTGAAGCCTTGAGATTTGCGTAGGCTAGCCACTGGTTTAAATCCAGTAACCTTGGACTTTATGGGTGAGCTACTATGCCAGTAAAGCACAGTCATACACGATATAGAATAGGACCGTGGCGTGTTCTGTAATCCAGCTACTTGGAGGTCACGAATTGTAAATAGGAGTGAGCGATGGTCAGTGGATGTAGTGTTCTCTTGTGTGAATTAACATCTCCACTATTGAATACTACGTTAATCAGCAAAGACCATCCTCTTAATTAGACCAATTTGTAATTCAGAGGCAGTGGTTTGGATTCAACGTTAAATTGTAGGACCCTTAGACATGCTAATGACTGTTGGACTATTAATTAACAGTTCTGTTTAAGGACCATATCAGCCTTAGTCCGTAACATGACTACAAAATAGTAGTGCCATAATCATCTTACACTGATTTCACACCCTTAAAATGCTTGCTTTGCTTAAAATACTTACCTGGGTAGGTTAACATTTCAGTTAAAAGTTTTAAACAAAGTTTTAAGTATAGCGCTCTGTAATAAAGAATTTCAAGACGGAAATGTCTATGAAATAATATAGGTTACACATTAATGCTCATTGAACCTTACTATTAGATTATGGTTTATTCTTTGTCAATTTTTATAACTAAAATCCATATCAGTGGTATGACTGTTCAAATAAACATAGTAAAAACTGTAAACAAAACTGTTTTTAAACTAAGAACCTACATGTTTGCTGTTTCAAATGTTACTTATTTTGTGAAAATTTCAATGTTTTACTAAAAATAAAATTAGAGTGAATTTAAATGTTTCATGTAGAATATTTTTTACAGGAACAATGGTTGTTAGTCGTAGCGATTCTAAAAGACGAAAGAAAGAGGGAGGTTCACTACAGGAGAGCCCGAAAAGGTATGTTATAAATCTAGTAATAACTTATTAGTAAAAAAAATGAATATTTAGGATTGGGCTTCATGCTTCTTAACTAAATTACAGCCAAATAATTATGTGCATAGATTGTAAAGGTTGATCTTTTGGAATCATAACTAACCATTTCACTGTGGTTATACAGAATTATATTCTGTTTAAATAGTCTATATTATGTCATTTTCTGCATAACTTGTGCTATTAAATATAAGCACACATCTTAAATAATTACTTCCCTCTTGTTTAGTGAAAAAGAGATAATTCCTTTAACTAAGAGTTATTTTGAATTTACAAAATAAATCTATTGCTTTTATGGAAACAGGTACATGTATGAGTTATTTTGAGGTTTATTATGACAATTGAATACTTAGATACTTCAGGTAATTGTGTAGTCGAGTATTACAAAGCACTTGAGGACAAATTATTGGGGTGTTTATCAACAAGGACCAAGCCACAAGACACAGATAAAAACCAACAAGATTGAAGAAGAGCTTTTTAAATTTGAAATGAGGATGAGTTTTCTAGAACTGGCAAAGTCGTAATTCACAACACATTTACAAATTTAATAAGAAGTGGCTGGTGGAGGCATCCGTTGTCAATTTAATGAACTTGTTAGACACCATTGCTTCGTGACCGTGTTGTCCACTGGAAGCTGATACATGAAGTTGCTCAAGCAGTTCACTTAACTGCCACTAGGGTACGTCTCACAGCCAAGTAAGCGCTCGCTCTGACTATACACATGTGCCTGAGTGGTTTGCGGCTCTAGCTGATGAGTAAATGTCGCAAGCCTTTTGGAAGTGGATAGAGTTCGAATCCAGACCATGAGCAATCCCGAGGCGGCTTGCAAATGTATGGTGTAGAGGAGAGGGGGCCCACCTGGAATAAATGAGGCGGACTTGAGTGGAAGTTGACGGTATTTGTTGGCTTAATTTGGATTGCAGTGGACACATGATTTGCTTCTTTTTCGATTTTATGGTTAATGTGGGGTCATGTTTTGGGGTTTTTTGTTAATACTTAATTTAATAAGATATACACTATTAATTTTATGTTACAGTTAAAGGTAAAAGGCTTGCCAGTTCTAGGGTTAAATTATAAGGTTATTACAACTTTTGAAATTTAATTAGTAAGTTATTTTCCGTATTTTTACAGGACCAAAGTACATGCTCAGAGGAAGTTTGCTCAGGGCTCACATTTGAACAGTCCTGTCCTGACTCCTGTTAAGGATAAAGATAAGGCCAAATACAATGGCGCTGCACCTTCAGCCGAGCTGCTGCCGATCAAGCGACCGAAAACTGAGCAGTTCGTCAACTTCTTGTGCTTCAGAGGTAGCTAAAAGCTTTATAACCAGTTTTTTATTTCCATATTTTTTTATTAACCCATTCTTGTCTGGCAGAACGGTCGACGCCTGAGGCCATCTGGGCTGAACGAAAATTGAGCCTCGTTCACTACGACCGCGTGTCACTATTAGCGTGAAAGAATTAACAGTAACTTCATGAATTATATGTTTTGATTTCTTTGCTCTGTTCCTTATACTCTTTAACTGCGTATACAATCACTTTTATCAAGAAAAAAAAATTATTACTGTACTTTTTCACCAGTTCCAAACTGTAGACTTAAAAACAAGTAGGTACTTTTGTTTCATCAAATTTTACTTTATTTTCAAAAGATTCCTTTATTTTACTTGGCAGATCTACTTCTAGTTACCTGCAGTAATAAATAGTTAATGATAAATCTTTAAATAATAATCATTATAACTGTATTATCATCAATAAATACAATCACTAAACGAATTGTGTGAACGAGAAAATAATGTACTGTCAATACGGAACATTTGACACTAAATAAGATGATAAAAGAGGACGCCAACACCATCTATCGGATGAGAAATGAACTAGAACCCCTAACGGCGGAAAAAAGAACTACGTTGAAATATAAGCAGGCAACGTACATTGTTTGCTCATAACCACCCCGCGCCGCGGGACGCACGGCGCATGTCATTAGACATCTGTCTAGCGAAAAAACGCTGACGTACAATGTACGTCATTAGACGGGAATAGGTTAATAGATTGTGTAACAACATGTGTAAGCCTACACCAGATAACATTTTGTGTACTATTTACAGTATGTAAATAGTTATTTTTATAATGTATAGCTAATTATCAGAAGGATAAAATGTTTGCAAGAAATTATACTCAAAATTCAGAAAGTTTCATCATTTAAGATTTAATTAGTCTAAATTTTCTATAAATTTTCAATAAGAGCGCTCAGAAACTCAGAAACCTTGTCAGTAATACTTTTGGTGTAACACCTTTTACTCAGGTTTAAGCTGTACAAATATGTTTCTGTTCACTAATGATGTGTTATACTCGTATTACCTTCAGCATAAAGTGTTGTTACCTGCAAGAGAGTCTATGATTAAAACAAATCATTGCGACTTTTAAGATTAATTTCACCTGTGTTTTACTTACTAATATAGACTGTAGATCTGTGTAGACCATACGTGGCAAGCTTTTCAAGTGAAGGTGGGTATGAAGTAATAACAGGTCTAATTGGACAGATTAAAAAAATGATTGGCAAAACTGCAATCTGAAGCATCGTCATTGCTGCCTCGAGTTTGGAGAATATCTCGCTACGGACTAAGATATCAAATAACTAGCAGGTAGATCCACAATATCACCAAGATTGTTCAACCCAACTTGGAAATGTACTAAAGTTTTTAACTTCAATAGCTTAGTATGGTATATTATCTTTATCTATGCATGTATCTTAGATTGTGGAATATTCTAGGTTAGGTAACTTTAGGTCCAGAAGTTAAATGTAAAAACCCTTTTATCTTTAGAGTTTTTGTTGTCAATTACTAACCAGTGATTAGTAAATTTAGGTTATTCTATTTATTTGTATAGGTAGTGATATGCTACCCAAATCACTGGAGTTTTTCAATGAACCATCGGTACCGGAACCGTTGGCGGGAGAAGAGGATTTGAAACGTGATGGTGCCTCAACCTCGGGTGGACTGTCACGCTCTGGCCAAAGGACAAGTGACAAACATGGTGATCAGGTCTGTAATAAAGTAGAACCCAATAACTAAACAATGATATCATCACTATTTGGGGATGTTGAGTTTTTTGTGAGAACTTGTGGATATGATCAAATGCTTGATATGATCAAATACTCATGTATTTCAGTTTTTTATTAAACTATATTGATTTAATACATCTTACTTTAAAATTTACTCATACTTAATATAATTTGAGTGAATTCTTTTCTCTTTTGTAAACCTTTTTTATCTTTTGTTAAGCTTTTTTGCAGCTTTGTATTTATTAAGTTAGATTTTTGAATATTTTTTATAGTTAACAAATTTAAAAATCCTGGGGACAGTAATTTTGAATTATTAGGGTGGATAAGAACAAAATTCAAATTTTAGAAACCCAAATTTATTTAGAATAGTTCAAAAAACTAAATATATCAAATTTAGAAAAATATAATTATGCATACTTAATATAGTATGGTAACGGTATATGTTATCTTTTAGAGATCCAAACAAAACTGATGTTCATCTGAAAATACAACTGTTATCCTTTTCAAAAACAAATTCAACTTTTACCCGCATTTTCTATCAAAGTTATTTCTCTCATTTTAATAACACTAGTTTTAACTACTTGAATATCTTATAGTGTTTTCAATATCAGACGAAAGGAGTGGTTACTGGGAATCAGTGATGACGTCGGCGAGTCCCTTATCTCTGCTGACTACAGCGTCCTCGCCAACAAATGTTATTTGTTTACACAGACTTGCAGCTCCTGCCTTTGTCTCCGTACATTCCTGATTTTAGTCTCGTCTTATTAGAAATATAATTGATTCACTTTTTTGTTTATTTTCCAAAAATGATACCCATGAAAAAACTTTTTTTCTGTATTCTCTGGATTTTAACATATACTTGACAATCCTATCATGGAGGTTAGTGAATTAATCATTTGGATATAGTCTGTTTTGTGCCCTTCTAGATGATACATACATTTATACCTTTCAGTCATTTGTAATTTATTATAAAATTTTATGTGAAAGTCTGCAAAAGTTAAAAATAATGGTGTGACATGTGACGATTTTGATGCAACATTTAGGGTTACCTAAATAATTATTGCATTCTGGATGAAATTTGTTATTAATTTGTCTGTATTTACTTGACACAACAGGCTGGTGGAGTGGCAAAAGCAGAGGCAAGGAATAAAAGCAGATCAAAACCTATGGCAGCTGTCCAAGCGTTGAAGAAAAAATATCAGGAGCAGAGAATGAATAAAGAGAAGAGATCTTTGACAAAATTGGCCTTAAAAGGTAAATTTTTTTAATTTTATTTATTTAATCGTATTTTTAATCTCGTCCACTGTGTTGGTAAATAAAAATACTTTGTTATAGGTCCTTCCAACTCAAAAGAGTTGGCCCTCAAAAGAACATCCATCACCAAAATTAAAATTTCTTGCAGGGGACTGTGGATGCCCATAGACATCCATACATAATTTTTATAGAGTAAAAGATGTGGTACAAATATTCTTAATTTTAAATGCCTTTGAAAAATAATGATGCAGCTTCTAAGGAAAGGATCGCGAATTCATTCATAGCAGTGAACGTGTTAATCTCATTTTTATTTCTGTCAGTTAAAGGTAAGAATATGATGAGGACAAGATCTGCTGGGCCGCTGGAAGAGAAGCCTGTGGCCTCAGTGGTCAGCCAGAAGAAGTCTGTTCGCACTTCCCGCCTTGTCACGCCTGGCAAGAACAAGGCGATGACTTCCCCTCGCAAAACTGTGATGAGAAAACATCCTGTGGTAGTTAAAAGGTATTTGACCTGTTCAAAAATGTATTATATTGTCTTTAAAAATTATTATACAACACGTTTGGTGCCATTTTTACGTTTGCTCCTATTTCTGCCAATTGGAAGTTGATCTGAAAATATGAAGAAAGCAAATGGACTGACATGCAGAGTGTTTTGTTTTTCTTTTCCGCTGATAAAAGAACAATAACTATCCAAGATTAACATAATATAACCGATTTGAATTGTTCTTCTCTGCGATCTCAGCTGATACAGAAAATCATAAAAAAATTATAGTGAAGTTTTTTTGCATATTGTCCTTTGAGTTTTACAAATATCAGCGTGTTTTGATCAAGGGTGTGGTTGTGTTTAGAAGTTCCAAGTCAGTGACAAGAGGCGGGCTGCGAAGTGCAGGAGAACTGCCACCAGGAAGCGATGAGGGCATCAAAACTGAAAGGAAGCCGAGGAAATTCATCAAGACAAAAGCTTCAGCTGTTAAGAAAAGTAAGAGTTTAATGTTTTGTTGTTTTTACTGAATCACGCATAACTGAAATATAATTTCAATATATCTGTGAAACACCTGAAATATTGAAATATCTTAAGAGCCTGCAACCTCTGTCATCTTGGATTTTTAGTGCCATGAGAGTGATGTTAAAAACTCTGAAACATGACTGTTCATACATACATTTCAAATTATGACAAATCTGATTAGTTTAACATCTGAGTATGTTTTCATTATAGACTGTTATTAATAAATTAGGTGATTAAAACTGCAATGATCTATCGTGGAATTTGTCGATAATGTTTTTTGGAATGGTGATTTTTTTTACATAGGTAAATTTTTTTTGTTTTCTACGTGCTGTGTAAATAAAATAATCTTATCTGAAAGGACATGTCACAGGGATTTTTGGAGTTTAATATTTTTCTAATAGATACTAATAATAAGTAAGTGCAAGTACTGCAGAAGAGTTGCTAATAAATAACTTGTTGTGGTTAATTACTTCAATGAAATATATGTCACATTATGATATTTGGTGTAATGAAAATTATTCCTTTCAGGTATTAAAAAAGCAACTGTTGCCAGTTCCTTATCTGATTTTTCATCAGACGATGATCAGCCTCTTGTGAAGAAACAGAAAGTGATATCTAAAGCATCAATTCTCGCCAGCCGAGTCACTACACGCTCTCGGCTGACGAAGCCCTCTACGTCGCAAACCTTCAGGTTAAAAATCAACTCTCAAGTTTTTTACTATACTAGAATTTATTTTATGATTTCTCAGAAGAAAATTTGTATCTTTAACAAATTAATTAATTAATAACTTATGAATCTCATTATGAAAAACTATTATTCATTTAAATTCCTGCTAAGCATAATTTTCTTGTTCTTTTAACATTTTCCTAACCCATTGGCATACTTCAATGGAACATTTCCGTCACACTGCCAATTTCCCCAGGCATACTTGGACGGAACTGTTTGCCCATTATTGCTAGTAGTTTTACGTTTTTCTGAGGGAACGCAGCACTTGCTGGATCGATAATTTGTGACTTTATATAATCCAATAATCTGCCTGTAATTTTGGTTTCCTACGTTGGCTAATCTGGTAAATTAAACCTAAATATTAGTCAACAACAGATGTGTAGGTTGTGTTTTTGATGTGATTGCTGTGTATAAATTTTTGTAATTTATCTGAAGATTATTTTTTAGTCGTAAATAATATTGCACTTCACCTTTAATATAAATACAATGGTTGAAATACTAAATGTTAAAAATAAAAATATTTATGTATATTTTTTAAATTTAAATTTTATTTTAGCAAGTGCACATTATAGTAATGAATCCCTGAAAGTTTCAAGTCCATCTAATCATGAATAAGGAAGTTATAGCAGTTTTAGTAAAAGTCTCCAAAAGTGCTAAAATAATAGGAATTCCCAGGTGTTGACAGGTACCTAAAATAGTTAGGCCAATGGGTCAGTAATATAAAAATGTTAGTGTTGCTAAACAATAATTATACGAGTATTTATTCAGTTCCAGACCACCTCGAAAGACCAAGGAAGCAGCTACCTTATTCATGGAGATGCTGAAGAAGGATCTTCGCAGCCCAGATGAAGAAGACGACAATGTTGACACTATGTCTGTTGACTCCTACGGCGACACTCCCAAACGGACAGGTAGGTTTGATAAGTTTTTGTTTGTCATATTGAAACTTATATAATACAGTAGGGCGTTGAAAATCCGGAACATAAAAAATCCGAACCACACCAGAGGTTTCTGCAGCTCATATTTTAAAATTTTGCGGGAGAAACTGCCAGCGCAGGGAGGGGAATGAGTGGAGCGCCGATCCAGGTGAATGTCCTTCATTTAACTTGGTGACTCAGCCCTACTCCTTATCCCCCACCTAAAATATTGTTGTTGCTTTTGCGGTGTTAGAGACAGTGATATTATGGTACGAAACGCAGCCTGAATGCAGGCAGTGTTGGTCAGTTGTTGCTTCTTAAGCGAATGAAGAGGTCTTGGCTGCCAGGAAACCTTTATAAAAGCTAACACAATCAAAGATTAGCACCCTTTTTGATGTACAATAGAAAAATTTTACTGAATTGTATATTGTGATTTCGTACACATTGTGATTTTGTATTGTGAATTTGTTCATTTCTTTACTTTTTTCCCAAAAACAAACTTGAGTAAATGTAAATTTAATGTACGTAAGTTCAAAAAAACATTATTTTGTTTCATTTAACTGTGTTTTAGAACTTCGCTATTAATATTGTAGGCCTAACTATTATGTGTTCAAGAGGTATTTGTAGGTTACGTTCTACCTACGGTCCAATTTTGGACCTAGGACTTAAGCTCAATCTCCAGGTGTCCTTCAAATTAGTTAGCAGGTCTGTTGTTAGCTTATAGAAGTATTTTACTTTTCCCATTCATAGTAGGCCAGTAGGTCTATGGAGAATAAGTACTGTTTTTGACAACATATTTGAATTTTGAGTGTATGGTGGATATTGTGTATCTTCTTTGAAGCTCAATACAAAAAATTATGTTGATTTCGGATTGATATGTGTGCAATTACTCTAAGACCATAAGTGGTCCAAAACCTATGAAATATTATATAAGAGCTTGTTCTTTTAATGCTTACTGTTATTTTTTTAATAAAATTAAATTAAATTTGGAAATTTAAGAAAATCGCAAAGCATATAATTATAAATTAAATGGTTTAAATACCTTTCTATAACAATCTTAGTAGTTGAAGTGGCGCAACTATAGTTTCTATTTATAATATAATTATAAATAGGTATGATGTGGGTGGAGATGGATAAGGTAAAATAATATATACGTCAGGAACTTCATTAATTTCAGTTACTTCTGAAAGAGAGTGTACATGTCAGCTCACTGATACCGTTTATTTTTATTTGTTACAGAGCGTAGAGAGTCGAAAGATAGTATTGAAAATTCCAAATCAGAAAAGAAAACTCCAACCAAGATGGTGAAAAAGGAAACCAAACCAAACGATAAAAAACTACCAATCAAGATTAACAGAAAGTTACCTGATAGACCTGCTTCAAGGCTTACTTGTCTTAAAACAAGAACGCTTAGAAGGAACTCTTATAGATTAGTTGCAAAAGAAATAGAATTAAAAAGGTTGAAATCTACAAGAGCTAAAATAATGAATAAAATGCCTTCAAGGTCATCATCGAAAGATATTCCTCAAGATGACTCAGAGGAAGCTGAAAAAACCATATCTAAAGGAAATACGTCAGAAAGAGACAACAGGAGAGAAAGAAGATCGAACCCAAACAAAGCCTCGGAAAATACTAAGCAGCAAAAAGCAGTTACCAAAGAAAGTGATATTTCATCTTCCAAAGTATCTAAAAAGAAATCAACTGAAGTAACGTTTGATGATTCCGATGAGGAGCCCCTGGGCAAAAAAGTTAACCAAAATAGTTCACCTAGTGCTTTAAAAGGACTTAAAAAGAAACCTGTAAGTGAGAAAAAAGAAATTTCAAATTGTAATAAGTCAGAAGTTATTGAACAAAAACTAACTAGAAGAAGATCCCTTTTGAATACAAGTCAAGATTCTACAAGGGAAGATTTCAAACAGTCAGTGCAATTTAATGCCAAGGATCAACCATCTTTAAAGGATGTTGAAAGTGAAAGTAGCGGAAAAGCAAAATCAGAATCAACACCTAAACCGGGTAATAGCAATTCTGGGACCTTGAATCTAAAATCTAAACTGGTTGCAGGCGCTGCAAATGAAGCCAACTTGAAGGTAACACCAAAGCCAAAAGAGACAGAAAAGAGTACTGTTCAAAATAAAAAGCAAATTGAGAAGAAAGGAAAGAAATCAGAATCTAAAATAATAGAAAGAGACAAAAGTGTTCCACCTCTGGGTGACAACGTAACTATTCCGGAAAAAGAAAAGAAACAAGCCAGTAAAAGTGGGAAAAAATCAAATTGTAAAAAATCTTTGGATGTTAAAGGCGATGAAATCAGTATTAAAAATATCCCCAAAAGTGAAACAAAACTGCCAAAATCATCCTCTGACAACATTCCCAAAAAAGATAATGATTCATCTTTAAATATTAACAGAGACAATCTTGATGAATCTAAAACTGTAAGTAAAAACATTTCAGTTAAAAATTTGCCTGAATCAGATAAAGAAGTGATTGATACAAAGAATCTAAATGAGTTGTCCTCTAATACTGTCTGTGATAAGAGTTATATACCTGCTGAAACTGATACGCACACCAGTGAGAGTGGTGGTTTTGAATTGTCGGATAAAGGTGTCAAAACCCATGATAACATACCAGCAGCAACAAAAGAATCTGTTGTTGATTCTAGGATTGGTTTTGATAATTGTAAAGATAACACACCACCGTCAATAGAAAAACCACCTAAAATCATGCAGACAAAATTTGAACAAGTTTCAAATGATAAAAGTGTGTCAAATCCACTACATAATGTTGAAACTACTAAGAAGAAACTTGTAGTCTCAAAAAATAAAAACCCTGTAGAAATATCTCTTGTGGGTGGTGTGGATAAAGTTGAATCAGCTGATAATAAAAAATCGAAAGAAATAATTGGAATCTGCAAGTCTTCTTTGACAATGAAAAGCAATTTCGGGGAAATTGGAATGAACAACCCTCCAGTTAAGGTAAGAGATGAAAGTATTAAGAAGGAAAGTTTGGCAGGTAACGGTAAAGAAGTGACCGTTGTGAACCAATCAAATCTTGTTGGAAAGCAAGATTCACAATTAAAAGTACCGAGTATCAATAACAACCTAAAGCAAATGAATCCTTCATTGCTGACACTTAAAAGCAATGAGAGCATTGCAGAAAAGGATCTTGCCTTGCAGACCACAAATATACTTGATCCCTCAAGTAATAAACATATCAAAGCTGGTGTACTTGAAAAATTAAATGAAGAAGAACCAAGCGAAGATTTCAGCAGTCCAGATAGTGGTTCAAAGAGAGTAATTGAAGATAACATAAAAATAAAGGGTGTATTATTATGTGAGTCAAATAACAAAGAAATAGAGATAAGTACAGCTCACTTGGGTTCAAAATTACAGAATATCGAACCTAAAAAGAATGAAATTTTTAATTACTCTCAAACCATTGGTGGTCTAAATGACCAACTTGTCTCCAAAGTGTGCTATCCAGCCGGTGCAACTTTCATAAGCAACATGAACAGTACCAGTAATAATTTTAATATTGAAACTAGAACTCCTGTACCAAAAGATATGGGAGTAACTGCTGCTGTTCCTATGCAGCTGGCTGCAACTGTTACAAAGCCTCTCCCGCTCCCTCACGGCGCCGACATGGGCTCCGAGGGAAAACCCAAAGGGAGAAACGTATTGTCGGAACCGACAGGTAGAATCACTGTTCCAGAACTGAAATGTACTTCTGGAAGCCCTGTTCTTGTGTCTGGCGGAAAAATTCCTGAACTACATGGAACCAAAGTACAAACAAGAGATCTTAAAACAGATTACAACAAATTAGGGACTAAGGAAGAACATTTTATTGACAATTCGTCCAAACTCGGAAATCTAGACATGTCAGATAAAATTAGTTCAGCTGTTGAGACACTAATGAGTCTGAAGAATGTTCACAAAATTGATGACAAAAGTTTCTCTATCCAGTCAGGGGTTTGGAAAGTCAAAGGTGGACAGAATTTTGATTTTGAACCCAAAAAAATTCATGAAACAGACCTCAAGCGCCCCAATGAAAGTGAACATAAGCATGTTGACATGCATGATTCTAAAAAAATAAAAATAAAAGAAGGTGAAGTTAAACGTGTTACTATCCAAGAACCTGAATTTAAACGCTTAAATACAACAGAGGGTGATGGCAAACGCATAAATCCTCTGGATAGCGACTTTAGACGTTATCACATGCACGACCCCAAACCGAAACCTGAACATCCCCAAGTATTGAAAGGATGCTCAAATCCAAAATCAATGTTAAAACCTGGTACCTTGATTGATATAGCAGGTATCAGTCACAGTCCAGAAATAATGACACCTTTGAGGCCAGGAGTTGATGGGGAGATTATTCCGATGAATAGGCCTATAAGACCATTTGGACAAGAGAGTGCTGACACTTTAAGGGCTGGTGTGCAGGGCTTTAAGCCATATGAACCAAGAGTTGAACCCAACATTTATGGATATAGATGGCAAAATCCCAATTCAGAAAAAAGTTTAAAATCTGAACAATGCTCAGAAAAGGAAGTAGCTGATTCAAAATCAAAAACATCTGTTAATGAATCGGCTTGGAGATTAGCTTTTAAGAATGTAAAAGATCCTAAAAGCTCTAGTAATATTCCAACTGAAAAACCTGCTGCTAAAAAGCAATTGTCAGTCACTGCTCTGGCCAGAAAACACAAGTCAAAAACTGAAATCGTTAGCGATAAAAATATCCAGCCCCAACCATCAACCTCAATTCCATTTTTGAGGCACAATAAGCCTTTTTTAGGCCCTAGTCCAACCAAATCTAAAGATACAGGATCTAGTAGTTCAAATATAAAAAGAAATATTGCAGAAGTAGATCCAGATAGTTTGAGAGAGAAAGAAGCTGAAGTAGAAGAGTTCTTGAGGCAATGTGGTGAATTTTCGAGATCTAAAATAAATCCAATAACACCTACCAAAGTAGTTGAAGATGGAGCTATCAGAGCACCTTACTTGCCTTCACAAAGTGATTCTTCAAACGTAGAAGAGTTTACTGGCACAAATTCTGAACAAATTGCAGGAAACCATAACCTCACCGATGTCAGGTACACGCATAAAAAATTGTTACCCCAGCAAAACCAGTCTGAATCCGTTCCGTTTGTGAATGAGGATCTTAAAAGAGCTGGTTCTCCACTGAAATTTGAGAAACGTCAAAATCAGCCTGTGTCAGTTGCATCAGAAGTATCCGTTGTAAATAGAGGTAACCTCAGTGTCTTATATGCACAAGCAGATCAAGTTCCAAATAAACCAATTTCCTCAATCAGTAATTTCAAACAAGACCAAAGTTTGAATATTTTTCAATCTGATTCTGTGCGGAGATCTAATTCACCTAAGTTATCAATTCAGAAGAGTTCATATCCAGGAACTGATAGCCCCAAAAAATTTGAAGATTCTTCATTGAGTAGTTCCTCTAGTCCTGCTCCAAATTCTGGAGAGATGGCGACATATTTGGGTGGAACCCAGAGAGCCAGTTCGCCTCTGAGCGCATCCAAACAGTCATTGCCGGACAAAGCTCATCATTTCTCACCAAGCCGTTCCAGGCAAAGTGTAGTTCCTGATAACTTTTTCAGAGACAGCAATCTGAATAAGAGGACAAATTCTCCTACTGCATTGGATTCTTACTCTCAACATCAAAGCTCCCCCAAAGGGAATTCTATAAGCCGTAATTCAAATTCACCCGTATTTGGTAAATGCTCGACCACAAATATATTTAAAGAAATTCTGCCTGCTAAAAGAAGTTTTTCTCCAACACTTCTTTCCCAAACTCAAAGTGATGGTGATGCTGTTCCTAATCTGTTTTCACAAAATCAGAAATTCAGAAGGTCAGTTTCACCCTTGAGTAACAGGTCTGGCTTTTCGAAATTAGGGAACGCCAATGATAACAATAGTGAAGCTACAAAAAATATTAAGGTAATAGAAGAGAAAAAGATAGAGACTTGTTTTGAAGAATGCTCCCAACCCAGTGTTAAAATAAATGTTGCAAACCAATCAGAACAAAAAGCCAACAGCCTTGCTTTAAATTTAACTCAACCAAGTCAAGTTGTTCAAGGTAATAAAGAGACAATTGAAGAAAGTTTGTCTGTTAAAAAAGAAGTTATTGACTTGGATGAAGTTAAAAGTAGTAACTTAGAATCTTTTGACGACAGCAATATTTTGAAACAGGAAATTCAAGGTGGCAATGAAAAACTGTCATCGTTTCAGGATACAGAAAGTTGGCATGGGGGTTCTGGAATGTCAGAGGCAAAACATCGCTTACCATTGCCTGTGGAACAAACACTGAAGAAGCTTGGTCAAACAAGACCTCCACAGAATAAGAAACCTACACCTCCGAAAGTGAAATGTTTAGAACAAAATGCAAAAGATATTCCATCTCAGGGTGAATATATTTCAGTGCAAGAAGATACTGTTTCTGTTGGAATCAGTTTAAAAGAAAATCCTAGCATTTTTGCACCCAAGTTGGTTACTGGAATATATTCACATAATCAAGAAGGTGAGCTGGATTTGATGCAAAAAAAGAAAGTGAATATGTCTGCTGAAGAAATAAAAAGGTGGTTGAATGAAAGTTCAACTTCTGAAGTGGAACACAGACCAAATTGTGGAATTCTCGAAAACAATACTTGTGAATGTGAGTACAGGAATACTTTAGCTTCTAGCCTGCAAAATATTGACACTGTTAAGTTTGATGGGGTGCCTAAAAATGAAAATATCACTGTGAACAAGACCTTGCAGAATGAATTTGATATGTTAGAAAACAACCATAAAATTCTTGACTGTAAAGTTACCACGACTAGCAAGGTTTTTGAAGCGGAACAGTCCTTAAATGTCAAAGGAAAAGGTGATGAAAATGATGTTTTGGAAGTAATCAAAACTGAACCTTTTGTACCTGAAACGTCTACTTTGAAACAAGAGGTACCGAAAAATCAAGAAGTACAAAAAAGTTTTGTTTCCTCAATTGTTAAAAACACTGTTTCAACCCAGCCGAAGGAGGACACTTTGGTTCCCATGACAAACTTTTGTATTCCAGTTTCCGTTGCAAGTTCTACATCAACAAACATTAAGCAACCAATCGCCACTTCACCAGTGAGCAAACTGAGAACCTTCAGGTTACCTAACAAAAATGTTGAAACAGAACCTAAACAAAACACTTCAGACTCTGTGGACATATCAACTCCAGCAAGAGATGATGCATCTTCATCCAATGATTTGTCCTCATCAAATGAAGAGACCCCTGAAAAATCTCATAATGAGCGAAAATCGATATTTCACCAACGCAGATCAACGCTGAAAGTGAAAGAAAGGAGAGAACTTATTGCACCAAGCGTCAATGCTTTCTCCCCTGAGAATGAAAGCAGTGTGTATGCATTTGATCCCGAACTTCCACCTACAAGCACGCCGTTCCGAAGATCGAAAAGTAAAGATGGAAAATCAGCAAGTACGACAACTGATGATGAAGATCTGACCCCGAGTAGTAACTCCATTGCTGTTCAAGTCAATTTTGACAATGAAGCTGTTCTTGAGTGTTCAACTCAGACGGATGTGCAGGAAGGCGATGATGATGACACACACACATTTTACATTCCTCTTCAGCAGAGTGCTGCGGATACCAGCAAACCACCCCTAATACAGGGAGTGGCTGTGAAAGTCGATACTGAAGGACCTGATCAGAAGGTCATCATGAGGGCAAAACTGGTCACCAAGCCACTGTCAACGTTCAACCAGACGTCTTCCTCGCCCAGGTAACAATCAATTGATCCTATTTACCGATGAATCATTTGTCCTGTTAAACTTAAAACGAAAAGATCGAGGGCTTAAGTTTTCTGTAATAAAAAGTGATATTCTGTTTAAAAACAAAGGGATTTAGTTATTATAGAAGATTAGAAAAAAATTGTATTTTCATCCAAAGAGGATTAACCCAATGAGGTATTAGTTAAGTAGAACATGAACAGACCTTCAAGTAGCAATAAAATGACCCATTTTGTAGAGTTTTAAGGAAGGTTGCATAAAACTGCTTGTGTATGAGATTATTGGAATACACAATAATGGCTACTTAACTGTGTGTTATTGTCAATTATAAATTTATATTGAATTAACTTGCAACCTAAATAAACTATAAATGACATGGAAATTTGCTGACTACGCAGTCCTGCTGTGACATGGTTATTTACTTGTAACAATTTAAAAATATAAAAAACAAACTGCTCCAGTCAAATCTTCCTATTTAATTTCGTGTATTTTGTTTAAATCTGCATTGAAAATTACATCTACAAATGCTCCTGTGTAAAGTTTCCGGGAGATTAATATCCTCTTATGAAAATTCTGTGAAATGTTTCCAAGATTGATGTTTCTTATAATACTTGATATTCAAATACTTAACTGTACAAACTGTTGTTCTCAGAGGGCTGATCGGTACAAGATCAGGTAAACCGGAGCAGAAGGTACGTCCGTTGTCCGTAAAGCCACCAGTGGGCACAGTGCAGCCAACTGCAAGACCCAAGCCTAAGCCACAGCCACCCGTGCAGGACGACCAACCCAGCACTAGCAAAACCAACACCACCTGTTCTCCCCAGGCTGCCAGGCTAGCTAAACGGTACGACAACTACAGGTTAACATTAATAGAAGGTTACATTCAGAGTTTTGTTTAAGAGAAATAAAACTAGAGCTCTCAGAAGAGTAGAGTTGAGAAAACGGGCAGGCCGACAACCTTGTTGTAGAGCATTACACTTTCATTTATGTTACGATGGGTCAAAATAAACGGAATACTATGGAAATAAACGGAATCAGTGGACTGAATCATACTTTCTCCCCTAATTCAATTTAAACAACAATATTTAATAAAACCATCATATTCTTTAACGTTTATCTAAATATCATTTAATAAGTTTAATTTTAACATATTGTTTGTTTCAAACATAACTATCCCACTCCCTAATACCAAGCATTTTTGAGTGATCTGTTTGGGTGTTGTAACCTTACGCTGTATACCAAGTTTCATGGAAAACGGTTGGGAGATAGGGAAGAAATTGATTTTTAGATATTCTCTTCAAGAATAATGCGCTCTCAGACAATGTACTGAAACAGGTTTGTTAACTAATGTTTATTAGTCTGTTGCAGTAAAAACTATTGTTACATTGAGTAATTTCTTAAAGAGAGGGGCAGCCTCTTTTTTTTCTTTATCAACTTCTGTTATTTTTATACTTTGCCCACTTTGTCGTTATCTGTGCTTGGGATGTATCAAACGAATATCGGGATGAGCCGACAGTACTAGATGGACAGTGTTGATAAAAACCAGTTGCAAACAAATAAAGCTGTAAGATGCAAGACTTGTTTGGATTATTTATAATGTTGAAGAATATTTATCATTGGCAGAATATTGCATTTTAGCCCATAAAAAATGTTAATTCAATGTTGAAGCAAGGAAATATAGTTGAAATATTATATGAAAGTTGAATAAGTATGTACAAATTTTATTTTATTTATACAGTAGAACCCCATCTAATCCGTCACCGAGATCATGGTCAGAACAAAAAAGGTCGGATTGAAAAAAAATTAATATTTATAGGAAAATAAATAATAAACATCTCTTTTACACACAAGGGGCATATTAACTAAAAAAGTCTACATACACTAGAATAGGTAGGCCTATTAGTTCTAAAAGGAAAAGGGACAAACAAATTATGTACTGTAAATTTGTTGGTTATGAAACACTGGAATGATGAAGTATGCCTAATGTCGTAAACTTGTCAACATGTCATCTTATTACCTAAATTATTTCTTGTATGTGGCGAATTTGTGAATTTGATAACGAAAAATAGTCTGTTATTTCAAAATATTTAAACCTAGGGTAGACGATTGAAATGGAGAAGTGTATTATTTATTTTCCCTGCAAATAAGGTTGCAAAATGAGTTATGATTTTTGAGATTTGCTAATAAATATCAGATAAACATTTCTAGAGTTGTCACTGCTGAAATCAAATTTTATACGCAATAACAACGAACCACATTCAGATACTAGGCGTAACTATCAATGACAATATGCTTTGTATTTTAAAATGCATATCTCGTTGGGCTTTATCGTTTACTGGAATACGTAGTGAACGAATCAAATAATCATACTGCATCCTTGGACCAACCAGTGACGTTCTCTCTTGCATTCCAATAGTTTATGAATTGCGTAATTTCGTCATCTGCTTCAACACTCTTTCGATCTAATGTGATCCGTGTCGTCGAGATAATCTCAAACAGAAGGTTAGTTTTTATCATCCAGTCATAATGTTCATTTTATACTGTTTACAGTCGGATATTATCATTTTCCGATATTTGTTCTGCCTTCAATAATTACCGTTATTGTGATTAATCCCAGCTAGATACCAGAATGAGTCGTGAAAAAGAGTAAAACAACTTCCCGTTAGTGATAATGTCGATGTTGACCTACATGTCCATAACCATGTTTTTTTAGTAATATAAAACAAATGAAAAATTTTTATACAATCAAAAAAGTAATAGAAAACACACAATAAAAATGATTTATTACAAATTCAATATGGCCTAAGAAGATTGTTCAAAAGATAGTTTCTCTGGTTAGTGACATGCTTTTTTACTAATTAAGAATCCTTATTATATTATTAAAATCTATTCATTATATTTTTAAAATGTTATCATTATATTATTAAAATCTATTTTTAATTTTTTTTACAATATATCACAGTGAAGCATAAGTTTTAACAATTTACGCCTTGTCTGTGAAGGATAAAAAGCAAAGCAGCAGTGCCATCCACCAGTGCGGAAAGCCAGCCGGCGAAGGTCGTCCCTGCTAAGCTGGTGGAGGCCCCGACCTTCTACCCAACAGAGAAGGAGTTTGAGGACCCTCTAGAGTACATCAGCAGCATCACACCTCAAGCTGAGAAATACGGCTTGTGCAGAGTTGTGCCTCCGTCAAACTTTAAGGTATCCGATGAGTTTAACGACTTTCAACAAACCAACAGATCATTTTTCCATTTTAATCGTGAAATTTGAATCATGTATTAATTTAACACGTTCGCTGTGGATGGCAAATTAACGACTTCCTTTTCACACTTTTTACTAGACGATAAAATAATACTACTTAAGCTACAGAGTCCACACGCTTATTTAGCTCTAAATTATCATTAATAACTCCTTTAATGATTCCCAGTAGATTGTCAACAATTGATTGTAAATTTAGCAAATCCCCAGAATCCCACACTTTTGAGACTAACCTGTCTATCTTCTGAAAACAAGTTGGGCAGTACCACTTAATGTCTCCATGTAACTCATTTATAAGCCCTCACTTCTGGTCAAATATAATTACACAGGATAAGTAAATAGTATTTATGTTAAAATACATTCATAATAACTATCCATTAAAAAGTCATTTAACTTCCCAATTTCAGAGACAATCTTGAGAAGTCACTTACTTGAATATTATTTACTTCAATAAAGTCGAATGCTTTCAAGTAAAGAAGAAGTTGCAAAAACAAAGCAAATACAACTTTAGCACATAACAAATAAAATAATTAATTAGATAATTTAATTCCAATTACACACCCAGATAACCATCTCGTCCAGAAGCAGTGCTGCCAATTATTAACGTGGTTTGTCTGTGATACATAAACAACTTTTAGCACACTATTTCCAACTTCCTATCCTTTGCCAATATGGTAGATGATTTGAAAATATTCGTGAATCAGTCCATAAGAGATAAATTAAGAAGTTGATGATTCATTTTTGTTTAGTCACTGTAATTTAAATTGTTATGTTATGTTATTTGATTTTTTTATGTGTAGGATAGGACAAAAATATAAAATTCAATATTTTACAGTGGCATTAAAAAGGATTAATAAAGGAGAAAGTGAACACAAAGTTTAGGGAATAATTTAAAATGGGATTGAAGAAGTAGAGCACCGAAATAAATCTTCTTAATAAATATTTCATACACTCTATAAGCCATAGTTTGACATTTCGATACTTCAACACTTCTTGAAGTCGTCAGAATAGTAATTATAAAAGGTTAGTTAGGCTAGGTTAGGTATTAGTTATTCTAAAATCCCGTTTCTTGCTTCAGCCTGAGTGCAAAGTAAGCGATGACATGCGGTTCACGGCGTACAACCAGTACATTCACAAGATGTTGCACCGCTGGGGCCCCAACGTCAAGGAGATGTTGGCCATCAAGAAGTACTTGGCCACCCAGAGCATCGCCCTCACGCATCCACCATGGGTAGGCCTGCCTATACACATGACACACAACATACGCACACAATTCATTACACACAACACAGTTTAGCTAACAATGTTGTTACAAATAATTTCTATTCATGTTTTGAGAATAGAATAATTAAGTTTTTTCCTGTATTCATAGAGGTTTTCTTCTCATGAACATCTATAAATGATTAAGAGAATGTGTGAGATAGATGTTCCCATCTATCTCGCTGTGGAACATACAGATTTCTACAGGTTGACTTGATGTTTTTATCTTCCAGTACTTGGTAACTTTAAGGAGTAAAATTCAGTGACAGAAGTAATGTTCTGTGATTTGTGGAATGTAAAGTTTGTTAATATAAGTCACACCGAAATCCTTGTAAAATATTAGAATTATAGGTATTGAGCTCATATTTTTTAGGTACTTTATTTTCTCTTCTATTCATATTCCTAGGTATTAATACCTCTAGAGTTATCAGGCCTTTTAATGTTATGCTATCTAGGCTGAGTGATGTTAGTTTAACAGGATCTGTGTACACAATTAAAATCTTACGCTTAGGGATTCCCAAACCCATAGAGATCCTGTTATATTTTATTCTTTAGGTCCTCCCAGGAGTAATTTATTTATTGCTGTCACACCTCCATAAAGAATATTTTACAGATTGGTCTCCTTAAAAATTCATGTACAACACTTAAGTTCTGATAGATAGTTCAAGGGGGTTTATTGCTGGATAGCCAGAGAAAGCAAACTGTTTACCTTGATACAATTATGAGTGCAATTTGACTAAGGATTAGGGTTAGATATAGGCATATTTTTAATTTATTAACTATTTCTCATGTTTAGTAAAGTTTTATCATTGTAAATACTTTTATTCAATATTTCTTGCACAATATCAATAAATAAGTCAGATTCTACAGATATTTAATCAAGGAAGAGGTTAGTAAAATCAAAACAATAAACAAATGAAATGCAAAAATCACAGGTCAGCTGAAAACGACTATGTAACTTACTACAAGGGCTCTTGAGTGGCATTAGAAAACATAATACTATAAAAATATTTCAGATTCTTTTTACAAAAGTTAGGATGAGTGGTGTCCATCTTTGGTTTTAACACGTCTGTTTAATGAGGACAGCCTGTATCTGTCTGGCCAGCGAACGGTTGCTGAATTATGATCAATGTGTAGATCGGAGGCATGGAGGTGGATCTTCCTCGGCTGTACCAGACGGTACAACAGTGCGGCGGGCTGAAGGAGGTGATAGAGAAGAAGAGGTGGCACCGAGTAGCCGATGCCATGAAAATACCTAAGTCTGCCCAGGATCGAGTCACCAAACTGGACGACATTTACTGCAAATTCTTGCTGCCTTACGACACCCTCTCACATGGTAAACTGCAGTTCTATCAGCCCTTTTATGTCGTTTCCCAAGTCATTTGTTTTGAAAATACTTTGAATGAATTACGTTTCATTACTTCAGATGATATTAAAGAAAATATGGGTCTACTTTTTCTTCTAGTGTAATAAGTGTGCTGAGCTAGCTAATAAACTATTATCTTTGTTGTCTGCAAAAAAAGTCAAAGAAATCATGATGACAAGTTGAAGTATATATTTTGAACCTGAGAAAATACAAATCGATATGTGGATCCGAATCATCCGTATTCCTGATCATCACGATCAGGTTTTGAAAAAATTATATAAATAACAGTTAAGATGTGAATTTTATCTCAAGCTTCTTCAAAATTTCAGACGTAACCGCAGTACCATGCTGGGCGCGGTTAGTGTTACTAACGATTAATGCGAAACATGATGAACGCACAAGCTGTATTTTAGGGGTGTTTTCAAACGGACGCTACACGTACTTAGTGCATGCGGGTGCTGTCACTATTTGACATACCAATACTGAACTGCCAATGTTTAGGGGTTTGAGGTGAAATGTATATTGGTTGTTTGTTTCGGAATTATATTTATGGTCAAAGTGCATACTGAATCCGTGTCATGAGAGATTGTTAAAAGAAGGTTGTTTTAACTTCAGAAGTGTTTTATTTCATACCTAAAACTTACAATAATAACTTTTTAAATTTTAATAAAATTTAAAACAAATTTTTAACACATTAAACGCTTGCGATATTTCGCGGCTATATTGTTGTACAGAGGTTATATACAGTGTGCAGCACTAGTATTGCAGGTGCTATTCAAGATCGTTGTCTACGCGACGTGGATGTACGTAATAGTATATTTTAGTTTAGTTTCAGATCATCCGGATTTTCGGCTATCCGGATCGGGTCCGTGCTACATTAATCTGAATAAACCGGACTTTACTGTACATTTAAGCCATAATAAATGTTTGTATAAGTATTACAAGAGTTATAAGTGTTGAGGTCATTAATTTTTTTAAGTTTAATTCAATATTTTGGCAATTTTTATGTTAGTTATTTTATCTATTGTCTAATAATCTATGGCTTTTTGTTTTTTTTTAACATAGTGGAAAGAACCCAATTGTTCGAGGGTGTAGAACAAGATTGGATAGAGCGTGAGAAACGAGTGACCAATCAGCAAGAATCTTCAGCAAATGACGAGGACGAAGAAAGTGACAGTGATTCGGACTCTGATATTGACGAGTGCATTGTGAAGGTGAGCTTATTGTGACTAGATATATTGGACCTCGATCTAGTTCAATTGCAACAAGTCTTTCTAACAATTTTCCTGACAGCTCCTGAGGCAAGACATTTTACTCTAAACATAGAAATGTTACTTTTACTAAAGTTTAACTTAATTTTTTTTACTTTTTTTTATTTATTTCTAAACCAGTGGTAAGTGACTCCTGTCACCTCTGGCTATCCTAAAGTATGTGACTCACGCCACTTTGGACTAGGAAAACTATCAATCAGACTCAGTTTAATTTTTGTGTTGCAGGGCCGCAGCATGGCACTGAACGGGTTCTACCGCATCGCTCGCAACACCATGTCAATGTGGTTTCCCAAAACCGACACTCCGTCAGCTGCAGATGTTGAACTCGAGTTCTGGAAGGTAATGATAAAGATGTTTTAACCATGAATTTGTTTTAGTGATAATTATTACTTAAATGCAATGTAGCTGCAGCATTAGATGATGAGGCTCAGAGGCTGTCACTCAGTGTGGTTCAACATCGATATAGTTGACACAATTTTTATAGGCCTACCACACTTCTTTGTCAAATTATATTAGACTTTACAGTTTCGATACAAGTTTATGTTCTAGTTTCGTTTCAAGAATTTGCTACAGTTTTTTGGTACACGTCTTTGGTACACCAATTTCGGTTTGGACTACTTATTGTGGCATCAACAATAACAATCATAATTTAAACATTTTGCCTACCCGGATTGATTAATAACTAGATTAGGTTATAATACCTGCAGTCTTCAATCCACAGTTAAATGTTCCCTTTACACAACTAGTTTCTTAGTTGACGATAAAAAAGTCTCCTGATAATGTCCTCAATGAAAAATTAAATTTTGGCTCCAACATATTATTTGACAGGATCGAAGAAATTGCTTGTAGTACGCCAAACAAACACGATCAACAACTTACACCACCCCAAGGTCAAAACCGTCAAACAGGTATCGGCTAGTCAAACCGTTGGTTATCTGCGTCGTCAAGTGTTTAAAAAAATTTTTTGTATGTCACCAGACAATAATTTTAAATTTATAAATCATATGTTAAATATTATTTATTTACAAACAAATACATCCTGAAGTAACCAGAAGACAAACTTGAAGAACACTTGAAAATGGGAACATTGTTCCCGAAACTAGTTGTGTAAAGAAACATTTAACTGTGGATTGAAGACTGCAGGTATTATAACCTAATCTAATAACAATCAGTTCAAAATTCCTCTGGCAGTATATAGTCAAAGTAAAACTAAAAGTTTTTCATATTTTCATCCTTTTTCATACCATTTTCAGCACGTAGCATCGCGGCAACATCATGTGTGTGTACACTCGGGTTCCATAGACTCGGGTGCCATGGGTTACGGATTCCCGACAGGCAAGAACAGCTCCACATCCCGTCACCCGTGGAACCTCAAGATGCTCACCAACAACCCCGGCTCTATCCTCAGGTTTCTGGGACCAATAATGGGTGAGTCAAACACTGGGTCTGGGTACCTATAGCTCGCTTGACACTTGTTTTTTATTTCAATATTTTTAGATTGAGCTTTTTTCACCAAATTTTTTTTATTTCGTGCCAATTTTTAAAGTATAATTTTATCAACTAATTAATTTTGTGAATTGACAATGAACATTTTATTCCTGTTTTTGGTTAAGATATGAAAGTAGGCCTATATCATGAGATGTTTTGTTCATAAATACTTCTTTTACTATACTAGTGAAGTAAGTAATACTTGTTTTTATGACGTAAGCTTCAGCTAAAAGAGGAAGTTGGCTCTCTAAGTATAGACTGATGAAAAATCTCAAGTTGCGCACATTTCTTGGTTAAACCCTGATGTAGTAGCTCAGGGGTAAATCAAACATTTGTAGTTTAAAATCAATGGCCTGCAACTCCAGTCAGATCATAAGCAGTCACCTCTATGTGACAAACACTGCTACGATAGCTTGCTGTCTTTAATTTTACACGCCGAAAGCCATTATTATTAGTGGTTCATTGTAGCTGTGATTTCAATAAATGCATTTTAAATACTCAATTTTTCTACCATTGTTTTGTTTTTATTTTTAATTTTACTGTCACGTTGTTATTATACTGATACAACAATACCATTTTTGTAACTATCTAACACAACTTTAAATGATTTAACAAAAAAGCTGATATAGGATTTTACCTTTTGATAACTTTGCAGTATGTTCGCTTCTGTACATTGTGTCTATATTTGATAATTTTAAACGAAATACCCGTTAAAAGCTGAAGTTAAGATGAATGTGGTGTTCCACAGGTGTGACAGTGCCAACGCTGCACGTAGGAATGTTGTTCTCCGCCTGTTGCTGGTACAGAGATCCTCACGGCCTTCCCTGGATAGAATACCTGCACACTGGCGCCAGCAAGATTTGGTATATACAACATTTAATTACAAATTTAGAAAACAGCTTCAGCTTATTTTAAATAGTCTAATTAACATTTCATAATTAACTACCACACTACCAAGAAAAAATTTGTAAAAAAGAAGGAGAAAAGGTCAACACTGAAAAATTTTCTGTGAAAATTGCTGTAAAAATATTCATACTATTTTAATTTGCAGTGTTTGATAGCAGTATCATTGGTGTAGCAACTTGCCACACCAACTAATTTCTTCTTATCTCACATTTTCTTATCATTCCACCTCCCTATCGCCCATTCGGCAGTCACCTGTTTAATTAATTTACAAGAGGTGATGACAGTCACTTTTTTCCACTGTTTTTTTACCATACTGACCAGTAATTTAGAGACAGATGTTAAAATATCAGAAACCTCCCATAATGCTATCTGTGAGGCATGGGATGTACATTGTCAATTTAGTTTGTCACTATGTTGCTAGGAGTGCAACAGTCGCCTCTATTGCCAAATTGATAAATCATTGCACAGCCCTTGCCGCCGGCCTGATAGGGTCGGGACATGTAACCAACCGACCAACGTATGTTAGCCTGATTGGACGGACGTGGCAGTTAATGCATTAACAAGTGTTGATGTTTCGTAATTGTTCTCTAGTTCAGGTTGAATCTTGTCGTTTATTCAAGGAATTTGGAGGTCAGGACCTTAACCTGGGAAAATTTCCTGCAGGTAATTCACTGCAGGATTTGTGCAGGTATACGTCACTGATCACTCAAACTAGGTATTCATGCAAATACATTCCTGTAGGTAACACATTATGTTCACTTGAAGTAAAGTTACACGATTGTTTTTTATTGAGACAAATTCTTGAATATACCCCTGTGTACGTTACTAATCTGACAAAGGCCTGCTAGATTACCTCTAGGGGTAATGGTGAGCATAATGGAAGTCATATTCTTCTGTCATATTGGAGAGGTTAGACTCATAAATCATAATTAATAATGACACGTCTTTTCTACGCTAAATTGCGAAGATAAGCTATCACGTCTCACTGTGACCCCCTAGTGACTGAAAACTCCCTGAACTCCTCTCAATGACTGAAAGTAGTACAACTCGAGCAAAAACTTCGACAATCCGAAAACAGTTTGGTCCCAATTAGTTTGGATTACCGGGACTCTGGTGTAAGTAAATATGGGAGTAGTGTAGTTTTAGTTTAGTTAGTAGATCAAAAATGTTTAGTCACTAGAATTATGAAGGTAATTTTCACATTGTCTCATGTTGTTCCAGGTATGGTATCCCGGATTCGTCCTCAAGCCAGTTTCGAGATGCTGTCATGAGCATCGTTCCTCGGCTGTGTCAGGACAAAACTCTTTGGCTAGCCTCTGACACTGCTATGGTAATTATGCCATATCAGCTTTATAGCCCAATCTCATATAACTGTTGAATATGTGTCGAAGCCTGTTCAAGATAATGTCAGAGTCTACATTAACGAACACATGAACAGGTGTTATCAGGTCGATATTTAGTTGACCATATTAATTTCAATGTTTTGATTGGTGAAATCACTTACCGATGTTTGAATACCATTTCCCACGTTATGTTCATTAATTGTACGACCATTATACACCAACAGTTTGTGAAATTGAGAAGTTTGGGGTCTTAAAATAAAATTCATAATTTTCTAAAATTCAAATAAATTTTAGTATTTAGTTGAATACTTTTAACACTAATATTTAGATCCATGTTCTGAAAATTATAAAATATGTCTTACGTTGCCAATCCAAATTTGTTTGGATGCTGTTGATGATGTTGGATGATTTGTTTGTCCAATGCTTAAAATAATGTCTGTCACTTAGTTGTATAGTTTCAGCAACTGTGTCTCGAGTGGAACTTAGACACATTAAACATTAAGAAACACAAAAACAACATAAAACCTGTACAGTTCAGACTACAGATTTCTAATAAAATATGGCAAAAAAAGGATTGAACATGGCTAAATATGAAGGATTTAGTTTTTGAATGATGGTAACTCTGTTTCAATTAGCTACTTTAACTTGAAATTCAACGCATGTTGTCATATATAGGTTGTCCTTGGTTGTTTTAGAATTCTATGATTGTCATAAGTAAATTTCAAACAAGCTATTTTTCAAATGATCGATGTTTTTATTAAATTTTTAATACTCTTGTTTAGAAAAAATTTCATAACATGCTATCTTTTACGTTAAATTAAGGAAATTTTCTCAGTATAGGCAAAATACTGTTTAAAGGTGCTCAATGCATGCAATTCTTAAATTAATTTCCTGTTACCCTGTTTTCTTATGTGTGATCCGCCCTGTCTGCCAGGTTCCGCCTCCGTTGCTGGTGGAAAAAGGTGTTTCGCTGAGTCGCATCGTCCAGGACCCTGGACAGTTCATCATTGTGTTCCCTAAGGCCTTCACCTCGAGCATCTGCACAGGGTACCTCGTCTCGGAGAGCGTCTATTTCGCACAACCTTCGTGGTTATCATCTGCTCAGGCTCTGTTCAATGTTAGTTTTTACAATTTTTTCTGTTACACTAGTAAAAAATTACACTAGTAGCCTATACTTGTAGGATCATACTTTGTAAGTTTAAAAATTGCTCTGTGTATGAGGTATGTCTGTATTCAGTTTTATAGGAATGGGACCATCTATGGACGAATTTTGATAGTTCATGAGAAAAGTATCGATAACTGTATTAACATCGTGAAATTTGATTGTTTTGTGGATAAACTATGTTAAAAGGTCATGTTTCCTTGGAAGGATGTAATAAAAGTGATTACAACTTAACTAATGTCAACTGAGGAGGGATTAGGGGAATGAGATAATGATTTACAAAATATTTAAACTGAACTAGTCAACTCCCAATCGTCCAGGAGCGGCTTGACCGGTTCGTGGAGTCTGAAACTAAGCTTTGTCAGTTTTAGGATATTAAAAATCACAACCATTAATTTTATTTATCAGTTTAAATACTAACAAAATGATAATCTATTGTAAGAATGTATGGTCAACTCAAGACAGTTTATCAAAGCTGTTGGCACAATGTCGTAACACTCGTAACTAAATGCAATCATATGATGTAATGCAAAGAATAAAAAAATTGCAAATACTACTAGGGACATAGATTATAACCTCCTCTTGACAATGGTATATATAAAAGTACATTTTCGACGTACTGTGAGCAGCTACAAGAAGATTAAGTCGCACTGGTTTTATCGCCGAATTTTGGCGATTGGCAGTCTAGAGGGTGTAAAAATCATAGGAATCCGGCAATTGGCAGCTGGAGGGTTAAAGATTCCCACTAGTTTTTCACCCAATTATTTCCTCCACAGGACATGAGAGAGAGTAGTGAGCCGACGGTGTTCTCTTTGGATAAGCTTCTCTTCAGCATTGTCAATGACTCGAGAGCCAGTGCGGATGTCCTCAACCAGGTAACTGTCTGCCCTTTGTAACTTTTGAGTACTATTGAATACCAAGAATTTTGCGCTATCAAAAGTTAATAATTAGGTCTGATAGAATGATAACAAATAGATAACCTATTGTAAGTGATTTTCGTTAATATAACAAACTATTTTTGTTGTGTCATAGAGTAATGATACTAAAATCAAAGTTACATGTGCTATTCTTTCTCATATTCACCTTGGGGGAGCATTCTGGTCTGGGGGTAAAGGCAGGACTTCAGTCCCAGAGGACCGAAGTCCTCAGTTAAAGTCTTATTAATCATTTATGACTTTTCACATGCAGGATATAAAAAGAATGTCATTGCCTTACAAACTTATAAACTTAATTGAATCAATTGCTTGTTCACAGTCATTACATTGTTTTACCATTTTATGCTCAATTCTTGAAATTAGAACAAGATTTTTTGTCTAATCATTTCTGATTAGTGTTCTTCATCAGGTCAGTTACTGCATGTCCAACCCATAGCTTGTTTGTTTATGACCTTTGTGATGAATTAAAGACAGCGAGGTTCCGCTGTTACTAAGGTCAGCCACAGGTCAACACAATGTTACAGCTCGTGTTGTTACAAGATCGCCCCCCACTGGTTTCAAACCAAGCATTCCTCAGCCAGTTACTGCATGTCCAACCCATAGCTTGTTTGTTTATGACCTTTGTGATGAATTAAAGACAGCGAGGTTCCGCTGTTACTAAGGTCAGCCACAGGTCAACACAATGTTACAGCTCGTGTTGTTACAAGATCGCCCCCCACTGGTTTCAAACCAAGCATTCCTCAGCCAGTAATCCTTCTTCAGTCAAATATGTATCCATAATAATTAATCTCTCACTCAATCTTCTTCCTTTCTTTCTTTCTTTTTTGACCTTAACCTTAAAAAAATGCATATTTTTTCTTAAAAATTCTTATTCTACGTGTTAAGAAAAGTCGATTAAAGATAAAAAAACATCAATCTATTTTTAGTGGTAAAATTTGAGTTTAAACTGTTTTTTCCTACTTTAGTCTACTTTAGGGATACATTACAATGAAAAAATAAACTATGTGTAACATACTTGTAAACTAATTATAACACATATATAAACTAATTATTAGCAGTTTATAAAAGCCAAACCATAAATAAACAACGCGCCAAATAAACTGGACAGTACAATAATGAACGACGCCTGTCACGAGATGTCAACAAATAACTATGCCGCTGATTCGGTTTCTAGTCATCTACAACATTGCTTACAAACACAAATTCATAAGAAACAGCTCAAAAGTAAATGTTGACACATTCTAGTGGTAAACTAATGAACTACTACGGAATATTGTGGAAAATATCAACACGGAATGTCGTTTTACCGCAAACCATAATATTATAGCAAAAACCGTTTAAGGAAAAAAATACTCTCACATACTTTAAAATGGTACTTCTTGATATTTCAAAACAAAGATGGTGATCATGAAGGTTATTTTAGTTATAATGACTTTTTGTGGAACATATTCGCTCTACTTATCCAATAAGTCTTAAAATTGTCAAAAAAGGTGATTTTATGAATTCATTAACTAAAACTAAATCCCAGAAATGTAAAACGAAAAAAAAACTAAGAACATGAAATAAATTAACTCGTAAGCATTGTTTGAAGACAGTGGCCGGTTGGTTGTACCAGGTACCAGGTTGATCTTTGTTGTCTGTCACAGATCCTGAGCATCGTGGTGTCGCTGCGCGATGGCGAGGTCGCCGGTCGTCGCCAGCTGGAGGAGCTTGGCCTGAACACCAGTGAGCGCCTCAACAGCAAGCGCAAGGGCAAAGCTCGGCCTGCTGGCGACGGAGAGGAGGATCTGGAGTGTGAACAGTGCCGCATGACGCTCTATATATCCTGGGTGAGTCCGGCTCTAGACTCTAGATCGGAATAACATTTTGATATTTGGTGGATATCATGTAAGTCAATATCTGTGGTTTTTTGAACATAGGAAATTTTTATTGTTTTACTAGGCAATCAATTCACCTCAAACTTTCAATTCGTATATTTAAAATATTGTTTTGAATGTACAAATGAGAAACCTCACATCTAGTCCCCTGTCTTTATAAAGCGAACAAAATACTTATAAAACCCTCTATATAATGTATATTTTGTGTGTTTGTTAGTAATTTTCTTACCCGCGAATTCTCAGTGTAAGAAACCCCTATATAACGAACATAACCTCTATATAACGTATTCCCACGGCCCAGTCCCCTGTATTACGTGTTTTATTTTTATCTAGACCATCATTCGGGCGGAATTTCCCTTACTTCCGCCCGCCGCACATAATATTCATAGAAGAGTAAATCTATTGCACCTATTATTAAGACCGTGTCGTATATCGTAGCAGTGTTTCGTTTGTGATTGTGATTAACACGTTTGTGGCCTCTCAGTGTGGAATTCAAACGTGAAGTAATAAAAACAATAGAAGAAAACCCGTTCATGAAGAAAATAGACATTGCTAAGGAGTTTAATAACACCAACAACTCTTCAAACAATAGTCGAAAATAAATAGAATAAAAAAGCTAAACGGCCCGAATTACAGGACGTTGAAAGTACTGTCATGTTATGGATGAAACAATGCCGTGACAAAAATCTATCCGTTTCGGGACCTCTACTTAGAGTTCAACAATTGGCCGACCAAATGGGCCATAATGGTTTTCGAGCAGGCAATGGCTGGTTAAGCCAATCTGTAGCAGTAAAACATACAGTATAACATAACATATGCCTAAAAATCTATTTTAAATATAGGTTGGACACGTTTAATATTCTTTACTTGGAGGTTACGACTAACCCCTACATTACGAATTTCAGCAAAATTCAACCTCGATTTAATGAACCACATTTTTAAGAATACCCTTATATAACGTATATCTTTCTTAGTCTCTTGAAATTCGTTAAATCGAGGTTCTACTGTATGTAGGTTAAGTAGCCTCTATTTAATATAGCCTCCAATGGCCCACTAACACCTGGCTGATCTGTTCCGTCTATTTCAGATGAGCAACTCGCAAGAAGGCAGTGCCTACTGTCTGCCCCATGCAGTGGAGTTGCTGTCCAACAAACGCAGCCTCGTTAAACACTGTACTTTGGTCTACGCCTTCTCTGAGGTCAGTTATAAAGTTCATTAGATTTTTAAATTTACCTTTTCATGTTTGATTTCCTTTTTTTTATGATTGTTGTGAATTAATACATAAAATAAAAAGCCAGCGTTTAGCTAAAGTAAAAGTAACAAGTAGTTTGTAAGCAAGTGTTAATTATTCAAATTCTAATGTGGATTTGTTTATTTATAACATAACTTTTCATAATATTTATTATCTTTTCAGGAAGAACTCGAGGAGTTGGTTGAGAAATTGAAATCAAGAGTAGAGAATAAAACTCAGAAGAAGTCAGTAGCTAGAAGTAGTAAGAGTTGAACTAGTCATTATTAGATTATTTGTATTTATTGTAGCTATTTTTGTTGTATAGGTGGTAATCGCAGGAAAATATCGGCAAAGTACGCTTAGCTTTTTATAGAAATTTACCAACGCTTTGTCTTTGTATCTCATATACATAAGTGTGTATATATATATTACGTGTACGTATGTAACAAAATCTAATCAGTAACAATGGCGGGTAGTTTTCCAGCTTCCATATTGCGAGATTGTGACTTTATTTATCAACTGTTTTAAGAGCGTGTGTTGAAATATTCTCTATTGAAATTTTACGTTATTGTTAATAAATGCATTTATCTAACTAGTCTGCTGGCTAAAACAGGTCAGTTTTTTTGAATTTATTTAAATTTACATACGACTGTTGATGTTATAAACTTGAAAAAGATTTAAGAATTTATGGAGTTTTATAACGTTATTGCAAGCAGTATTTGTGCCGAAGATATTATTTTAATAACATATTTCAAATGTCAGCAGCGTTGTTAAACAATTTTGATATCAGTAACATATTAATTGATATAATATTTAGATCACTCGTGTAGGTAATTTTTAAACAGTAATTTGGGATGTATATAGAAGTATAATAACTATTTGTATTTTATTAGTAATGTATAGATATAATTGAACTTTTTGACATCCAAATTCAGAATGAATTTGGCAAGTCGTCATGATACAATACATAACAGGTTAGTTGTTTTCTGGTGTAAAATTAAATTTGTCCTGTGTCTTAAAATATTGTTAATATATCGATAATAGTTACAAATAATTTGTAGTGCAGCAATCTGAAAAAATATAAAAATTACAAAAAATTCTGAAGCTAAATAATTTGGGTTTACGCTCAGAAACATCTGTTGTACTGTAGGATATTGCGAGGAATTTCTAGCGAATTTGTCTTTTACTAACACTCATGTAGTGAATACATGTTGCAGATAAAGGAATGGGACATTGGCAGTCTTTTAGGAGTTAATTACTTAAGTCAAAAGTGGGATTTATTTTCTGTGGGTTTTGTTTTGTGCTTATTTATCAGCAGCAGATTTTATATCAGAGTAGTCTTGATTACTACTGTAAAATGCTACATTTTCGTGGCAAAAGCTACATAGATTATATAATTTAAAAGGCAACAAAGATCCTCTAAAGATAACCTAAAGAAATTTTGTCACGAGTCCCTTTATTGTTGCAGCACATGTATCAATTATTAAAAATGAACTCTGAATTATCTTGAAATTTGACTTTAGAAGTTTATTTGTTGGATGGAAATTACTTTTTAGTATCGTCATGAGAATCGTTCAATCTATGAAGCAGATACAACCTTGTACTGTAATAAATCCAAGTCTGCTTTTAGATCATTTAAAACTTCTGTTAGCTGGGAAGAGTAGGTTCAGAAACTTAATCACAAGCTGTCTACTTTCTTTTGTATATGACGCGAATCTTAGTAACGATTGCCAATGGTACACAAACCAGCTTTTTAAATTAGTTGCCTTATTTTTCACCCAAGTCACCTATGTGATTTTTTTAAATGTTTATAAGAAACACATTCTCTTAAATTTCAGAATGATTTTTTAAAATTTAATGTTGGATAATTTTTGTCAGATATGTATTATATTTTTAATTTTGATTGTATAGTTTGCTGTATAATGTATTTTTATTATATTCTATTCTATTTATTGTATCAGATGTTTTATTGTTTATTAGGTTAGTTTTCTTTTATTCTGTACATCTATTTTATGTCTGTAATATCTAAATGTATTTTATTATGTTATTATAAAGTTCTATCTTTATGTGTGGGATATTATTTGCAGTTGATTAATGAAATTATAGTTTCCTCATATAAAGAAATGAATAAAAAAACAGTTGACTATTTTTATGTAAATATTTTTATATAATTTTAAAACATCAATTTATAAAAAATGAATTTTTGATAACAGTACAAAAGTAATTTTGAATTCAAGCAGGTAAATATAACTTTCAAATCTGGGTTTAGAAGCATTAATGAAATTTTCTCCAATCTATTGGTTGTGTCCCAATTTTTGTCGGACAAATAATTAGACTTAAACCTACGGTACTTAACATTCCTTAACATTTATAATTCAGTTAAGATTTTTTTAGTCGTAGATTGTTGTAAATTAGATCTGTACCTTGGTAAAATTCTATCTGTAGGTGTGTGAGTATTGAGAGATTTCTGTTCTGAAAACTTTTCACAAATGAAAATTGGGTCTATGATATAGAAGTTGTAAAATTCCATGGTTGTGGTAATTTTAAGGGCTTAATTAGGAAAAGTGCTGAAGTAGAAAAGTTTAGGATGCACAGCGTAAGTTGCAAGATGATTGTGATTACGTCCAAAGTTTTCTTAAACATTATTATGAAAGAAATTAATTAGAACCAGTATTGAAATAAAAATTTCAAATTTGTTAATGTTGGCTGGAATATCCTGAATAATTGACAATAACTGATCTAATTGCTAAAAGCTGTACTTGCACACCGTAATTGTAGTTTTATAACACCCACATTCAGAACCTTGTAGTAATTCGGTTTCTCTTTAAACCAGAAATGATTTTACAAACATATTTTAGTTGAGACTTCTCATATCAGAGATGATTTAAGATATACATTATTTATATACTATATTTCACTGTTTAACAGTATTTTAGCTGAATCACACTTTTTAGCATCTGTGAAATGCAGTTTCACTAATGTAAATTATTGTATATTTATTGGAACTACCTTATTTAAATCCCAAGTCTTTCTTCCATTGTTAATGTTGTTTATATCCAAGGTTGCCACACGATTCTAACCTATCACAAGATAAGTACAACTGCAACTGACTAGTCTTGAGTGAATAACGTTAGTCATTTTAGTTTTTTCATAATTAAAATAATTAGTCTTTATTCAATTTTGGGAAAACGCTTTCAGGTGGTAATTTTTGTTAATAAAAGTTTTATAGAAAATTTTTAAATAGTATTAAAATACATTTCTTGCTCATCATATAGAAAACACTGAAACTGTTCATTTCGTTTATGATTATAAATTTAAAATATTAAAAACCTTTTTGTTTTCTCAAAATTTCTACGTTGATATATGGTTTCCAAGTTGTGGATACGTTATTGATGTTTCTCAAATGGAATTTGAGTTTTTAAATTAAGGTATAAGATATTGTAGCCTTTCACATCGCTTCTCTGTCGCTTTTACCCCTTGTTTGAGCCTTAAATAGAACGTGTTTCTTCAATGTTAATTTTAGATCTTATAAAAATAATTTTTATTAACCGAGTGGCAATTATATTTCTATTTAATGTAGATTGGGTGTTTATTATATTTTTTTATATTTTAACTAAGTGTATTCTGTTTTTCAACAATATTAGGGAAATTTTAATAGCTATTAATTTATTCAAATATATATTGCTGTAAAATAACTAGAGTCAATCGGAGAAAATGTATTGTGCAGTTTTAATACAAATATGTCTGTCTATTTTGGTTATTACTGAAAAATGTAACTTTATAAGTAGATGAATTCAAGAAAATAAACCCTTGATAATTTCTGTCCTGTGATTTTATTTCTGTCATGTTTTCCAAAGTGATGAGCACATGTTCTATTTTTCATTCAATTATTTTGTTGAATTTTACTAGAGTAATAATTTTGTTGAACTAGCAGTGAGAGTTGCTTATCAAAAATAGAATAACTTCTAGTTCTTTTTGTTACAGCTAAAAAATATATATAACTTGCACCATTTTAAATGTAAACAAGAACAGTAAGACCGCTTGTTTACAGGGCTAAACATTATTTTTATTTATTTCACTCACTAAGAGCTGGATCCAACTACGATATTTTTAATCTATAATATTATAAAGAAGAGGTGGTTTCTGTATGTTTGTTTGTGGGTTTGTTGTGGCAAGTAAATGCGAAAAATACTGAACCGACCGGTTTGAAATTTTACAGAAAGGTAGATCTTAAACTCATGCAACACATAGGCATATTAGTTCCCTTAAAATCCCCTCGGGCTACGCCCCATGAACGTCCTAAATTTCAATGTTTACATTTTCAAAGAATGAAAACATAAAATTACTTGAATGTCAACAGCTGTGAACACTAAAATTTGACAGTTCGGGAAGAAGAAGAAGAAAGAGCTGCCGTGACCGTCCTAGGTTTCAATGTTTACATTTTCTAATGACAACATCCGTTTGCACTATATTTTGACAGTTCGGGAAGAAGAAAAAATAAAGTAGATTTTTCAGATAAACTGCTGGATCGAAATTAGTGAATTATTTGAAATAGTGGAATGGTAGATTTTAAGTTTTTTCCCGACGACTGTCTCTATTACACTAATCCTTATCCTCTCCCAATATTTGAGAGATGTTACTTTGAAATGTTGGAGACACTCGTGTTTTGTCATTTTGTAAACAATGAAGAATTAATTAACAATAAGTTAAATGTATCAGTAGAACCTACACCTTTCAGCCTTTTTAACCCGTGCGAAGAACGGTTACTTTGGCTAGTCTAATATACAACTGACTACATAGTTTGACAGTAGTTTTAGTTGGTAAACAAAAGTTGAAAGCACTGAGAATATATTTACCCTTTGAGGAGTAGTGACATACCGGTCTGTCATTTTGTATCATGGCCCAAAGGGGGTAACGATGTTTGTTTCATAACAGAAACACCAATTCTTTTTGACATGGATGTCTTAGCTCTTGGGGGGAGGGTGTTAGCAATTTATAAGACGAAAATGTGAAACAAAATAACAGCTGTTTGGATGAACTGAAAACATTCCTTTTATACATATCCATGATCTAACCTATTTCCCACAGGGAAGTAAATACAAACTTTTGTTCTGAACGATGGCAAGGATTATATAATTGATTTTTAGTGATGTGAGGCGTGTGGGGAATGATAGGGGAGTATGGGATTGGTTAAAATATCATCACAGCTGAATTGGTAAAGTGTTCCTGAGTGTGTATCTGATTAAACATCAGAGGTTAAGCATGGGCGGAGTTAAGAGAGGGCAATGCCCCCCCAGACCTCTTATTTTTTTAACAATCTTTACAGTTCTATTATACTTTGTTATTTGATACAGATATTTTGTTAAGTTTTTACAGTAGTTTTAAGCAAATGTTTATTTTCTCTATTTCTAAGCTATATTGTGCCAAAAACTAGGAAATTAACACTGTGCCCCCCTCTAACTCCGCCATGAGGTTAAGTATGCCACTGTCAACAGCTGAAATAGAGAATGTGTGCACCAGGTATGCATTTGCTGTAGTTTAGTTCTTAGTGGGTTTTTCTGCATCTTACAAAACCAAACGCTTTACGTTCTGCATATTAAGTTTACCTTCTACCCTTATACATAGTATATGGAGAAAGTATTGTTCGTCAAAATGTACAAATTTCAGTTGAGAGTGGATATATCCGTTTTGGGGTCCACAAAAAATCCAAAAAAGTGGGTTTCGACGTGATGTCTGTTCATTCATGTGTGTGTCTGGATGTGTACAGAGCCACACTCTTCCCCGTTGGTCCAATTTAGGTGAAATTTGGCATGTATGTGTATATTTTTTAACACGATTATTCTCATTAAAATGGTCAAGACCACATTTGGTAAAGATTTGTATTCTTACATTTACTTGGACAAATTTGTAATCCAAATATATCGGTCAGTCAGAACAGGTGGTTTAAGGAGTTTTTGTGTTTTTCATATGTAGTTTTTAAATATTTTACATTTTTCCTTTGCTATTAGAATCAGCTTTAAAAACTACACAATTTAGTATTGTTAAGCTTTCCTCTATCTCCAATGGTTATCAAAATATTAAAAAGTCTAAATACAGTATGTTGTATTTTGGGGTTGTTGTATTGGGGCAGTATGTTGTATTGTGGGGGTATTTTGGGTATGTTGTATTTTGCGTATAAGGAAAGATTGATATTTCATTTATTAACCTACAATTTTTGGATAAACTTGGTATTTATCTTCATGAAGTCGAGATCCATCCATTTAAGCAAAAATCATAGTTTATGTGTTTATCATAGCAGTTAAATTCCATATTCTTTTCCCCATACACCCTAATCTAACCCATATTATCTTATGGAGCATAGGCAAAACTCACTTATTTATCAACATATATTGATCAAACATGTCATATTATTATTGATTTGGAAATTCGCACTACGCACGTGTACTCCGACGGGGGTATTTTCACTAGTTAAGACACTTTTTACGTAATAACCTCAATCACGACAGGTAGTCAGTATTTCCTCAAACTACTAAACAGCTGAGTCATCAATATGGCGGTGAGATATTTATTAACTTTAACCCATTTGGGTCTAAAGACGGTCTATATCAGTCCCAGCTCGCGAGTTGCTTAATGACTAAAGCCGGACATACTCGTTCAGCAGTTTCACAGTGTTCTGCTAGGTAGCAGTACATACATGAAACTGTCACTTTTGTCCTAGTATTTACACATTTTCTCCATATATAGCATCACTAGTTTGTCACGTTATTTATTACTTTTTTCCTTCAGTCTGTCTGTACACAAACGTAGTTCACTACACAGCTGTGTAGTGATGTCATTGCGAGATGAAACATTTATTATGAGCCGGTTTTAGTGACTTTATTGAGAATATTCTCAATGAAAGTGGCAGTGAAAGTGAGGATAATTATGATGAAATGGAGGTTGAAGAATTTAATGCAAATTAAGTGGATAGTGAGGAAAGTCATGATGGAATAGGACCTGAACCCACTCCTAGGTCTTGTTGGATAAATATTGTATATAGCTAGTTTTGTGTTATTAAAGAGTGTGCAGACAAGTTAACATGCATAAATAACTATAGGTGAGTCTCTTTATTAATTTCCCATTACACCTAATATTAGTTACAATACAAGGTAGCCTATGTTCAGCTGCAGGTGGCTAGAGTATAAAAAATCAGTCCCAGACAGCAGTTATTGATCTTGAAACTCAGTCACCAATGGGTTAATATCCACTACTGTACTATGATATTTTAAAATGTAATTTTTACAAAAATCAAATTAATAAAAGCTAATTAATACAGGAAAAACAAGAGCCGAACATTGGCATTTATTCCAAATTCAGACATTGGCACTAAAAGGATTAACATAAAAAAATTTTTGCAAAGTCTTAAATATTAACAGTAAATAGATCTAGGGTTGAAAACAGAAAACTTTGATTTTAAATTGTTTTAATACTATTTTAATAATATAACCCAAGAAAACTAATAGTCGTTAATCCTCCCATGACCAAGCCTGGACTTGATTTTCTCTCTCTTCAGCCAAGATGGTATTTCACCGTACACCCTCTCGTCAAGGTCGTGGTAAACTCTCGAAGCGTTGGGATATTTAGGTGGAGGCTGTGGTTTCTCAAATGGATGCCTCTTCTGCAACTTCCTCAATAAGAACTCCTTTGCAATTTGTTTTGGATCACGATAACGATCCATGTACCTAAAAAAAAAAACAATTTCTATAGAAGAACTCATCGAGTCATTATTAACATGTTCAACCGGGCGGCTGATTTTTATCGCGGACAAGTAGGGTCCCACGGCCAAGAGTTTTTTCACTTTCAGCCATTTCGTCACATTTACTGCGCTGTAGTTCGCGAAACAACCAATAGAGTGCGTAGTAATGTTGCTTTAACCTCTATGAACTCACAAAACCAATATGGCGGCTTTGATGGAATTTCTAGTGACTGAGATTAGATGTTATGCAACTTTGGCCTGTATTCTAGCGCTCCCGTACTGCTTTTGACGAGAAATTAACGCGCACTACGACCAGCTGTATTCATGTTCAATCGTTGTTTGTTGACATTCCATTGACGTGTGATTATTTGTGTTGTGTTTGAGAAGTAAACAGATAATGTAGTGTGAATGTTTGTGAATCTAAATAATAAAATAAAAAGTGAAACATGGCTCATCCAGACATCTTTGATGATTCGTAATGGAACTTATGACTGTTTTGATACATACGACCAAAAATATGTTATAATGTACATAATATCTTTTTACTTTATTGACATGTTTCTTTTCACTGTTTTCATGTTCAGAATCAGTAATTTTTCATTTATTAAGCCTACAAGTATTTCAAGCGTTCAGATTTTTTGGAAAAATATTTTTCAGATACCTAAAAATAAAATGTTCAATAAATAAAAATGAAGCATATTTCTGTTTTCTACTTTATTCAAGCTACCTAAATCCAAAAAGAACATTGGGAAAATATAATTTTGATTTTTTCAACCTAAATGAGCAGGGAGTGTGATTTTCAGTAGCGCTTTAAGGGTTAACATGTTCAACCTCATTGTATGCGACGCTGCGGTCATAGCCACAGACCAAGTTATAAATGGTTCCTTTACACTGAAGCCCGGTGTCACGTAGATGACAGAACCCGCTGACCAATGTTGAACACCTATTCAAATGAGGTAATTTACTTTCTAATGCACTGTAATTATAAAAGTAATTATAACACCAACGCAAATACGTGATGTCAGTCTATTTCAATGTGACCGGCCTTCTGTGGGGCTGTAAATATGTGACAGAAGTCTGTGGGGAAAAATGGCCATCCACTGCAATAGCAAACAAGTTAATAAACAAAGTCGTTTCCAAGAATAAGTTCACTCTGGAGTCAATCTATACCAATCCGTCAAGTTTATCTTTATCTATAAGAACCGCCAAGTTTCAGTGAAAAAGTAAATTAAATTCTAAATTCTTATAAATCTCTTATACATCTATGTGTTTTTACGATCTTGTTGGATCTAGATGTGTTATGTACCTGACAATGGTTTGTGGTTGGTTGTTCATTAAATCCATAGCCTTACAAAGACTCCTTGGGGTTAGTTGAAACTATAGTCGCTCATTTAGGATTGTAAAACGTCATCACTTTGGCAGTCAAAAGGTAATTAACCTAATAACTTAAAAATTCTAAATATTTTTATTCATGGTGCAAGATTTATAGCATACATCGTCTACAAATTGTACTCACATCTACAATCCAAACATTACGTGGATTATTTCAATCTTTAGGCCATCTTCATAGTGTTAAGCTAGTGTAATATATGGCCCTAATTGTTAAAATATACACAACAATAAATTGATTTATGAATAGAATAGAAAAATAAAATCCAAAATCCTAAAAACTTGAAAAATTTAACAAATAACACTATGTCTGATTGGTGAGTTTTTAATTTTTAATTTATTTTATTCTTTAGAAAAAATGAACCACCAGTTATGATAAAACATAATATAATGTGGACGATACGTTTCACCACATGTACAATGTTCAAAATGGAGCCTGATGACTTGTACCTGCACACTAGGCTACTCACAAGTTGAATGGCTGTCTGATGGGGTACATGACCTGTCGCGGATGGTAGTGAGGGGCAAAGTCATACTCAAACACTGGTTCGTCCATGTTGAGGACTGTATGGAAGAAGTTAGAAACTGAGTGGTCCCAGTCCACCTGCAATAAAAAAAAATCTTTCCTGAGTGATTATCAGCTGAGTCATTAATCTAACACAATTCAGACATGAAAACCTTAAAAAAATTCCAAGAAAAAATATCACAGGCAACAACAATAAAACAAGGTATTATGTGCATTATGCACAATGAAGTATTACTTAATTGTGTCTTTTACTATAATATGAGAACGTTTTGTTAACACTTTTCCACAAAGATCTTAAAAAGGTTAGGCCTATTAAGATTTTTTTAAATTTAAAAAGTAAAAAAATAAGTTCTAGATAAAATAAGGTTAAGGTTAAGGGCAATAGTTCTACAAATAGCTTTTGTTGTAAAACTAATTTAAGAACTCAATATATACTCTGAGTGTATGGATACAAATGGAAAAATAATAAATCCATGGAATTGTTATTAAACAATTCGTTGGCAATTGAGGTTGATTTGAGATGTCATTAAAAATATACAATGTGTTCCTTTCAAGAGTCCTTTTATGCTTGGGTTTTTAACAGACAATAAAAACCATACTTTTCTGAATACATACGATCAAATAAAAGAATTCTAAAGTATAAATAAAAGGGTTTTTTATTAATGATAAAAATGAAAAAAACATATAATAGAAAGTAAAGTTAGGAAACTCATTTTATATTAACACACAAGTGTAACCAACAAAAATTGGTGTCAAATTCAATAAAAACTTCTCATTACATTTCCCTACCCCGTTGAAAAACTAATACAATCGATTAAGGACTCCATACTAAATAATAACACGACAAATTATCTATGAGCAATCAGCCCGAAAATCTGAGTTGATTACAAGGATCTAAATGTGACTCAAGTGAATCTTCATTGATCAGTGATCTTCTTTGTAGACTGGGACCCCTTAGTTGCCATTGGCTGTTGAGCTATTAATTAACAATCCTGTCTAAAGAACATTTCAGCCTTAGTCAGTCACACCACAATCATCTTACACTCAAACCTCATTCATACTTGGCTTAAAATACCTACCTTGTGGTATGGTCGCTATTTAAATAACGTAATCTAATCTAATTGAACATTGGACTTCCAACTGAGCAGTCTTGGGATTGATCGACCTGGACGGGATGCAATTTTTCCAAGTTCAAATTATAAACACATTGTTAATTGGCGTTTGGTTTTTCAATAGAGTCTTCAGTATATTGTATAAAATGTTAGTTTGCTCGTTACGGTTCCCCAGATCTATACATAAAGAAAGAATAGAGTGGCCCTGAAAATAGGCTCTACTCAAGGCATGGGCGATACAGGTACACAACACAATATTCACTGTTTTTACGGTTACCTGGCAGAATGCTAACCCAGCTGGTGTCAGTAGGTCCTGCCGAGGACGGTAGAAGTCGTACGTACTAAAGGCTCGAGTTGTCATATCCACTCTGAAAACAAGAAACATGGATGAATAAAATTAGGATGGGTCTGAAATTTTTACTAATAAAATCGGAATGATGGAGTGATTGTGTTTATTAGTAATTAATTATTGCATGATTATGGAAGTAAGTTTGCATGGCACAACTTGTTTGTAATCACAACTGACGCTTTGTAGTGTATGGTTATCTCTACTTGTGTTGTACAGTGCTTGTGCCTTTTTATCAGCAAGCTGGAATCTTATATGGAGAATAGGTGAAGGATGAAGGTGCCTGAACAGTTAGTTGGTGATTTCAATCACTGAATAAATAGTTATTTAGGTGGTTATTGTGGACATTTACCTTCACAATTAAACAATCAAACATTTTGATATTTAGGACTTTGTTTCCTGTCTTCTCTATGGGTTGGATTGAGCTGAGGTAATTCAGGGTGTCCAGCGAATAGGTTTTAATAATTTTCTGTACATTTCTCGTATTTTTACGAATTTCTCTCACTTTTCACACATTTTTAACATGTTACAAAGCGGACAATGAACTCATTATTCATAGTTTGCACATCACTTACGCAGATAAAACCGTTAATTTATCCAATGCAGATTGAAACTAGAAGAAAAACTGACACAGGACACAAAAGCCCATGTTATGGCAAAGGTAAATGTGACGCAAAAAGCAGCCGAGACTTCCAGAGTTGATTTAAATTTAGCGTAAGGAGCATCGAAGATGAACCTAACTTTCTGAGCCAGATTGTCGATTTTTTGTCCGGTGCTAGCAAATGGAAGCTGCCACAGTGCACCAGTGCACAGGTAGTCTGACTCAGATTTATAGGCCCCCTACTAGAATGAATTCTGGTTTCATACAACCTGCCGATTGCTCTTATGAATATTGATGAATTGATTGGATTTCACCAATAGCACGTTAAAGATGGATTTAAAATTTACTGATGATTTTAAGGAAAGCCAATTTCACCAACTCAGAGATTCAAGCCCGACCCAGCAGATGAGCCCGAAAATACCCGAGTAGTCCCAAGTCTGCACTTCACTTCTATTCCGTCAGACCAGTCCAGTCCACTGCCGTTCTTTTTGCTTCATCACAAACACTCCGTCGAATCTCGATTAGGAAGCTTGTGCAACAACATATCGTTGCTAACCCTTTAACAGCAATATTTAAAAAGATGTTTCCAGTTAAATAATTTTGAGTACCTATAAGCAATATTAATATTTTTAAATAGCGGTTTGCCCGATTCCCATACATAACTGTATTTATTGACGATTCCCAAAAATTTCCCATATAATACCTGGCAAAATAACATTCCCACTTTTCCTGTAATTCCCGGTCACTGGACACCCTGTAATTGATATTGAAATAAATTAGGGCCTCTTTTGCTGTAGATATCCATGACCAATAGAATAAAAAATAACTTTATTTATGGACTCAATTTGCAAACAAAAACTGACTCACTCATTGATGGGTTTTTTCAATGCAGAGTAGTCGATTTTTTCCGTTTGTTTATACAATATGAAGATAAACCGGTGAAAGCCAGTTCCCCGTGCTGGGAAGGGCTGAACGTAGTCAGCTATGACCTCCCCCTTGCTCACTTCACTGCCTGGGATATTGCCTCTGAAAATAATTAATCTTAGTATTATTCTAATTTAATCCTTTGTAGGACCGCTAAATTTTGGTGGAGCACTAAATTTTTTGTCGCTGCTTACATTACATAGGTACATTTGAAAAAGGCCTCACCAAAAAGGACTTTTTGTCAAGTTTTATTAATTTACTAATCAAATCATTAATTACAAAGATATAAGCATAGTTTTTATGTCAAGTTATTTGCAATCAAGTGTACTTAAGAAAAATATAAGTTTTTAGACAAGCACAGGGAAAAATAATAATAACCGCTTTTTAAAATGCATAGTATTTTTATTTTCAAAATATGGCAACAATAAATTAATTTACAATGTTGCATTTGTGCAACACTTGGTCTATTTGAAAAACTCTGTATATTTCTAGGTCTAGTGAACGTTTTAAGGCCTAGGGCCGCAGCAAATTCCAACGAATATTGAAAGTGTAATTATTTTATCACCACTGTATGAAATCTTGGTGTCATTATAATAAAAAAATAATCATTATTATAATAAACATGATTTAACAGATAAGCATCTTACACAATCCAATGTAAGTATTCAGCGCCTTCCTGTTGAAGATGGCCATCAGGATTTGTCACAACCAGTGTCCACAAAGCATTGGGTTCTGATTTATAACTTATCTCTGGCGCAGACACCGCCTAAAAGATACAACACAATTTAGACAGCACCAAATTTCCTTGTACATAACAAAATCGATATTTATATCTTCCTTGTTCACTCTATTTACTTTAGCTTTTTCGCTAAACTTTTTTTGGTTCAGTAAATTTAACATAGTACCTAGGTTTTCAAATAACGAAATAGGTTTCTTAAAATTGTTAAAACTTATTTAACTTAAAACCTTAAGAAAACTTATATTTCTTATCTACAGATGTGGATTTAATAAGGGATCGTTCTTTGAGAATAGAGCTGAACAAGTTTATTTTACATAATACTTCAACTGCTCATTACTGTGGGCCAAGGGACAATGCGGGGAATTGAAGACAACAGTGGTTATGGGTACTGAGCTTGATGACATGGGCCAGAGGCAGTTAAGAACCATTGTAATGAATTCTATTTCTATTCACATGTGCACATGGCTTGCACCATGGAGGCAATATCTCTGGCATGTGTTGTGTCTATGCCAAAGGTTTTGGACCGGACTGGGAGGAGGTCGGCGTACTGGTGGACTCCTGAGATTATGTCCCTCAGGAAGAAATGTTTGGGTCTTCAACGGGCCGCCCAATGAACAAGGAACCATCCCGACGCAAACGCCGTCTGCTGCATAGAGGCCGCCAAGCGCGAACTTCGTGGATTAATAGCTAGAAGCAAAGTAGGTGCTGGAGAGAACTTTGTAGTGACGTTGACAATGACCCCTGGGGGACGGGTTACAAACTTGTAACCAAGAAGCTAGGGGGACGATCACCAACTTCAGTCATGGAGCCAAACACCATGGCTGTCATCGTTAATGCACTATTCCCGAATCACCCAGTACAAGCAGCAAGGGAGTTTGGAGATTAAGGCCCGATCGATCCATTTTGCTGAGAGAAACCAAAATCCTTAGAGTAAAGTCCCTGCACAATAGGAGAGCTCCTAGACCAGATGGAATTCCTGCAGAGGTTTTGAAGCTAGTGGTAAAAATTAACCCTGAATTCCTTCTTGAAATGTACAACAAACGTCTTGCTGAGGGTATTTTCTTCTCCTCTTGGAAGATGGCACGACTCATCCTTATTCCTAAGGCAAAGGGTCAACCTGAGGCCCCGTCATCTTTCTGTCCTCTCTGTGTGTTGGAAACAGCAGGAAAGGTTCTAGAAAAGATGTTGGGGCTCCAATTAAGAGGGCTATTGTTTCACCAGGTGACCTCTAGCCACAATCACACGGCTTCAGATCTGGCCATTCGTCAACTAATGCCATTCAGGAAGTGTTGGAGCAGAGCAAAGAGCGGAGGATTTCAATTGTTGGTCGTGTCACGCGGTTCTCCTCGTCACTCTTTGACGTTAAAAACGCGTTCAACTCTGCCCGGTGGACCGATATCCTACGGGCGCTTGAGCGTACGTTCCACATCCCTCCTTACCTCCTGCGGGTGATTGATTCGTACCTTAAAGATCGTGCTTTGTTGTATGACACCCTTAGGGTCAGAAAAGAGTCGCTGTTACATCCAGTGCAGCTCAGTGATCTGTTCTCGGACCTGACTTCCGGAATGTGTCTTACGACAGTCTGTTGAGGATGGACATGCCCAATGAGAACCTCCTCGTCAGCTATGCTGATAACATTGCGGCGCTCATTTCAGCAAAGAGCACAGAACATGCTCGGCTCTAGCTGGACATGGTCATGCGAAGAGTCAATGGATAGAAGTGGGATCCTGGACTGTTACTAGCACTCAGCAAGACAGAGACTGTGGTCTTGACAAATAAACAGATCCAGACAATCATCCTGATGCGGGTTGGTATCTCAAAGTTGAGACAAAGCCTGCAGCAAAATACTTAGGAGTGATGATTTACTGCAAGGTGAGCAGATCCGGTTTGCCGCTGACAAACCACCAGGAGAGTCACCTCTCTTGGCAGGCTTATGGCTAATGTCGGCAGTACACGTTCTAACAAGCGATGTCTGCTGATGTCTTCGGTCAACACTGACCTCCTGTAAGGAGCTGAGGTTTTAGGCGTGTTTTAGAAACAGGCTTCTACGTGTTATGCAGGAGCTTCTACGAGCAGGAGCTCTGCGAGTCGCATCTGCTTATCGCACCGTCTCTGAGCCCGCCGTATTTGTGATCGCTGGGGTTATCCCTAACATGTTCTGGCCCGTGAGTGCCAGGCAGTCTACTGTCGGAGGTTTGAGGCTGACAGGCTGAGGAATGTGAAAACACGCTTGCTGAGTGGCAAACTAGCTGGAAGGCTGATTGGCAGATGGCAGGCGCAGCGAGCGTCCCTGGTGCTCGAGGTCGGATCTTTGGACCTGAACACTGTATTGGAAATAATGAGTCGTCGGGACGAGACCTTTGAATCGGGTGGCACGTTTCATCGAGGCTGTACTGAAGGCCAAGAAGTCCGATCTTGATTGGCTTCAGTGAAGTTTAATTGAGCCAACGAACAGTGGCCTAGCCTTGATAATGTGCAAAACGGTTTCATGCTAGTCCCTCAGACCCGAGGGGAAGGTTTTAGTGGTGAGAATCTTGTACTCTGTGCATTACAAATTTCCTACACCTCGCCAAAAAAAAACACATGTTCACAGGTATTTTTATAATTATTAGTTAACATAAATCTCATAAATGAAACATTTAATAAGCATCTTCATTCGCTCGGAAGATTACATCATTCGCTTAGTCATGTAATGACATACTGATACTGATAAAATCTAGGGAAAAGATTGCACTGCGACCTATGAGATCTATTGTGCCCCTCTAGTTCTTGCCTAGAGAACCCCCTGTAGTCCTAGTGCCTTAATAAAGTTTAGTATTATGAGGGGTTCTAACTTTGGAAAATCCTCCACCGCCACCTGGTGTGTTCCCAAGCTTCTGGCTCTCTTCTGACCTATCGCATCACACTCGGCCAATAGGTGTCTAGGTGTTTCCTCCCCAGATTGGCAGAAGCGGCATTCACCCTCTTGAACAATGCCCATCTTGCTCAGATGACCCCTGAGCCTACAATGCCCGGTTAAAAATCCCGTCAGTATCCTTAGATTGTTTTTCTTAAGCCTGATCATGGTCTCAGACCTTCTTATATTATGCCCTCCAAGCATTTCCTTAGCCTGTCGGCATCCCGGATTAACGGTCCAGGCTTTCCCTCTGGCTTCCTTCTCTTCCTCCTTTAATTTCTTTTTAAAATAGGAGTCCTCCAGTGCACAACCTGGCTCCGGTCCTACAAAGGGGGTGGCTGCCCCTACCCTAGCCAGTTTGTCTGCTACTTCATTCCCCTGAACACCTTGGTGCCCAGGTACCCAAAGTAGTGACAACTTGTTGTTCTTCCCCAATTGATCCAGACTTCTCCGACAGTCCCAGACCATCTTGGATCTGAAGGCTGCTGAGCTCAAGGCTCCAATGGCAGCCTGGCTATCTGACAGGATCACAATCTCCCTTTTCATGTATCCTCTGCTTAGGTTGAAGTGTGCACACCTTTCTATGGCCTTGACCTCCGCTTGGAATATGCTGGGGGAACGCCCCAGTGATTTGTTGTATTTGATCCTGGGACCAAATACCCCTACACCAGTCCCCTCCTCGGTCTTGGAGCCATCAGTGTACCACCTGATGACCTGATTCCCGAGGGAATTTAGGGTTTTCCCATCCCAGCTAAGTTTATTTCCTAGCTCCACATGGAATTTCCTTTCAAAGTTCCATTCAAAGTACTTTCTTACCATGAAATCCCTTGGTTGTTTCATCAGGTCCTTTAGGCCTGGCGGAAATAGCTCACCGCGAATTGTGGAGGAAGTGTCAAAGCCAGTCTTCTCCATTCTAAGCAAGGTCTCCCTTGCTGTTCTCTATAAAGTGTAGGGGTGTCAGATTCAAGATCACCTCCAGGGCAGCAGTAGGACAGGATCTCATAGCTCCTGTAATGATAACGCATGCCAGCCTCTGTACTTTCTCCAGGGCTTTCCTTGTTGCTTCAACTTTGGTTCTACCAGCCCAGACCACGCACCCATATGTAATGATAGGCCTCACTAACAGGGTATACATACTTCTTAGTATATATGGGTTACAACCCCACATCTTCCCCGCATATCTCCTGCATGTCATCAGGTTATTATTAGCCCTGTTGGTCACCTCCTCTATGTGTCTATTCCACATAAGTTTCTTATCTAGTATTAACCCTAGAAATTTCACTTCTGATTTCCACTCAAGCTCCTCCCCCCCAAGCCTGATGGTCTTCAGATGCTCAAGTCTCCTCTTTCTTGTGAAAGGCACAAGTGATGTCTTCTTATGGTTGACTGACAGCCCCACAGACTCACACCAAGCCTCTGTACAGTCAAGCCCCCCTGAATTAGATCGCAGAGAGTGTTTTCGAACCTCCCTTTTGCGATGATGACTACATCATCTGCATATCCGATGCATCGCAAGCCCTTCCTGGTTAGTTTCCCAAGAAGCTCATTGACTACCAGACTCAAAAGGAGGGGTGATAATACCCCGCCCTGAGGGCACCCCCTGCATATCCGATGCATCGCAAGCCCTTCCTGGTTAGTTTCCCAAGAAGCTCATTGACTACCAGACTCAAAAGGAGGGGTGATAATACCCCGCCCTGAGGGCACCCCCTCACTGTACCCATTTGAATAATTCTATTTCCTACGTGTGTTTCCACCGTTCTTGTGGACAGCATATTCCTAATCCATCGAGTTGTGGTCTTGTCAACCCCTCTACCTTCCTATACCCCCTCTATTGCTAAATGAGAGGTGTTATCAAAGGCTCCTGTTATGTCCAGGAAGGCACATAAAACGGTCTCTTTCCCGTCCAGTGCTTGCCTGATCACTCATATAGGGCAGTATCTGTTGATCTTCCCGCCCGATATGCGTGCTGTTGCTGACGTAAAGGGTAAACCCTCAGCACTTCTGACCTTATGTGGTTGTCCACCATCTTTTCCATTGTTTTCAACAAAAAAGAGGTTAGACTTATGGGACGGTAGGACTTAGGTTGACTATTGTCCTACCTATGTAATGAAATAGTATAAACTCTTCTGTCGTCAAAACCTGATGAATGTAAACTCAATTCCAGACCCAGTCGCCATTCGGATAACACTATATTTCAACGGGTCAATGAAGAATATTAACAAGGTAAGAGTTTAGACAGACTAATATAAGACTATAAAGACCAAGGACTTGTAGACATGTAGAGCAGGTGGCTGTGCCCAGTTTTTTTAACGATATTCAATTAGAAGAAAAGCAATTTGAGTTGTCTGTATGTGTATGACTGGTATTAACACTACCGGTAATCTTATGGACCCTGTACTTCAATGAATAAAGATTAGTGACTATTATTGACCTTTGAATACCAAACCAAATTGTTAAAAACACCACTAGCTTAGAAAATTATAAACATTATTTTGTTTGTTTAGAACTCACCTGACTAGGCTTCACAAGGTTTCCTCTGCAAACAGGTAATAGGCCCTCTTTGGTTGTGAAGGCTACATCCAAATTAACTATTGGATAGAAAAAGGCATCTCCAAATAGATCTTGGAATACACCATGATGTTCGGCGACTGCTTTGATATGGCTTGGACCACTTTCTTCCGTCCAAACATTGTAAACCTCATTCAGGTCAATAAATACTAAAATAATAATTTGAAATTAATTTTATGTATGGTTTTTTTGAGTTTGGTTAATTATGGACCCATATTTATGGGTCCATAATTAACCAAACTATTTCGGGTACAAATACACAATCATATGTTTAAAATTGTAAAGAAGTTTAACCTATAGGTTTACATGCTGATCAAACACTCAAGGACTGAAATTATAAACACACTAAGAAATGGTAATAATGTTCTTAAGTTAGCAACTATGTATACTTTAACTTCAACTTTACATTGTTTTGCTAAATTTATTAGGACTCACATTCGTTTTTCCTGGCTTTTTTCTCTAATTCAAGGTTTTCTTTTAACTTTTTGAAATGTTCTGTTTGTTCATTGGCAGTTATCTTGTTTTGAGATAATTGTTTGGGAAAACCGATGTCGACCTTGTAATGAACAGAAGGGTCTTTGTAATCATATTCTGAAACAAACAATATTTGAAATGTTAACACACAAAAACATTATTTTTGATAAGAGATCTGCAACAATTATTCATTCTATGACAATTCTAAGTTAAGAACCAGTATGCCACTTCATTGAAAATTATATTTTCTTGGTGTAGAAATTAAAAAATTTTCCTTATAATTTTTGTTTTAATTTTATTGTAACATTTGTTATTAGAGTAGTAATAGAGTAAGAATAAACATAACAAGGGTTGTTCTGTAAAGCAGTTGTTAACTGAGAAACGCTCGATGATAAAAGGCAATTTTATCATACAAGAACAATAATAATTAAGAAAATGTATCCCACAATAATGTCTAAAACAAAATAAATTTAAAATATTAGAAAATAGTCAGCCTATCTAATTAATGAATGTATTTCAAATAAATAAAATACCTCCTGAGCATCCATATAGGTTTAGAGCATTGCATTAATGTAAATTCTTATAATACTAATACTTATACAGACAGAGAACTTATTTAGACACTAATACAGTCTTCTCAGTTTCAAAATAAAGAATTTATTAGTGCTTATTGAAAGGTGGCACAAGGCTGTTGAAATTTGATTATTATTAATTTACAATTGAATGTGGAGAGGCCAAACGCTGGATGAAGACAGCATGAAAATCAAGACTATTATGTTAAATGACGAACAAGGTAGCTGCATCTATTCATTCATTAAGGTATCGTTCCATCAAGGTAGTGTATTCACTTTTTAAGTCTTGATGATAACAAAGTTCATTGCTCGATTGAGACTGTCAAAACACATCGTTTTGACTTCTATTGAGGACCAATAATAAATTGTTACAATTTGAACAGTGAGTGTACCATGCCTGGGAAGATATCACACTTTCTCTTTGATTAAAGGTGACTTCAGAGTCTACAATTTAGAATCACTGTTAAAAGTGTGATAATAATATGCATTACCTAAATCTGTGAAGAACTGAAATGGTATATGTTTGGTTGACCTTTAGATAGATTCTTGACACTTCAATAAAAGTGTCAGTGCATATGATTGGCAGAGTAGCTAATCTATGCTAGAACAACAGAGCTGGTTGAGTGAATGACCAATAAAAATGTACTGTTGGTGAATTCCTGCCTGAGCCACACTGACTAAATATAATCAAATTGTTTATTCCACAATAACCATTAAATCTCACATGACAATATGTCCACTCAAATACAATTAAAAACTCTGTATGAAGTAAAATGGAAAGTAGACCTGGTACCAATAAAACTAGCCCATCATCAAAATAGGATTTATCAATAGCTCTTACACATATTGTATCCTCTTGATAGATTTAGGTGAGCTTATCAAAATATTACCTTGTTGTTTCTGTTCAATAGACTTTCCTAAATAGGGTGGGATACCAAACTGATGTCGAACTTGTTTTTTCTGAAAGGTTTTCGCAGTTCTTGAGGGTATTTTTAAAGGAGTTACCAGATTCAAAATTCTATTTTTACACACACATACAAGTGACTCCATTGATTGTTATTCCATTAAAACGAACTTCAAATATTTATGATAACTTTATTTAACCTAATTAAAAACAGAAAACCAACTATTTATAAAATATTTATTTTTTATTAACCTCACACTTTTTTCTTCCCTATTAAGGATAAACAGTTTAGTGACATGAAACTACAGAGTGCACTACCGTTTAGAGTTCCTTCCATTTTTCTGTTTCATTACAAACTGTTATACAAAATGTTAAAGTAAGATGCGGTTTTGATTAATTCAACATATATTTACTTATATAAACTTTAAAAAATTAGCTCACTGTTGAATTAATTTTATTTCTCAGTGAACAAATGCAGTGCATCACATAAACATAAATATCTATATATTTTATCTGAACTGTCAAATTGTAATTGGGCTTGTCCTGTATGTTTGACATGTAAATAAATAAATTCAGATTTCTTCGCAGTATTAAAAAGTTTGGAGCTTAAATTCTTCCGAACTTGAACCCAAAGTGTTTGTATACGGTCGCCCTCATTGATCTTAGATCGCACGACCGAACCAGGTAGTACCGGTGCCAGTAAATTTTATTTTTGTGTATGTCTACGCCAGAGGCATTTTTTAAAGTTTAGGTGAGGAACGGTCCAACCCCCGATTTTGTTACTACCTAACGTCGACCTGTTGTTAGGAGGAATAATTAAATAAATAGCCCAATGACAAATGGTGACGGTGTCCAGATTCTACCCTTGCAGTATTCGATCCGGCGACCTTCAGTTTAGAAGGCGGGTATTATAACCAGTACACCACCTAGCCAGTTAAAAACATAAGGTTACCATTGTCAGTCATAAAGGAAAAATGTTTGTATTTACTTCCCTGTGGGAAATAGGTTAGATCATGGATATGTCAAAAGGCAATGTTTTAAGTTCATCCAAACAGCTGTTCTTATTCTTTTATATTTAAAATTAAATACAATAGTTCTGGTAGTTTCTATGGAAACCTGTTACATGTTTTCCATCTTAAAAATCACTAACAGCCCCCCCCCCGAGCTAAGACATCCATGTCAAAATGTTGTATTACATCTCTGTAGGTAAATATTAGATCATGGATGTCTAAAGAATAACAAATTTCTTCATCAAACATACCTTTATTGTTTTAAATTCAAAATTCAACTACTTTTATTCTTTCCTTGGGAAAACTTGTTATTATTGATCATGGATATTTTATCTCAAGGAATGTTTAATCAGTTAAGATTAAAAAATCTATTGTACAACGTACCATAGGTTCACTAACTTTAAAACGAACTTCTATAGTTATCAATTTGCTTCGGTTAGTAACTTTAGCTAAGCAATTCAAACATAGAACATTTAAATGTTTACGCATTTTCAAAATATCAAGAAAAATGAATTTTTTGTCTGTATCTATACATAATATTTCACTTCTTAATTTTCACTGTTACTATTGCCGTCTGCTTGACAGCTTGGTGGGTTTGAGTTGCTTTGAAGTTTTCTGAGATTAATTATAAATCACTTTTATCAGAGTGTTGTTTGTCAGTGTTTTACTGATCATTATGTATCATAAAATAATTACTTAACTCGCATGTTGGTATATTGTAGGCCAGCAGGCCCTATAATGGAAATTGTTTAAAATTTGTGTATTAATTTAGTAATTTACTATAGGTTCCTCATAACAAATGTTTAATTTTTATATCTTACTTTATGGCTTTTTACCTCATGAATCCAAATATACCATTATTTTTCATTGCTGATTTTCAAATAAAACGCTTATTCGAAATTGTGACTTCTGTAGTTTCTTATTTTGTTCACAGCCTTTGAATTTTACTTGTTTAGGAAAAAACGATTTGTAATTTACTTCCCTGTGAAAAAAGGTTTGTCATGATATGTCTAACGTAAAATCTAATTTGTCGTTGCTATTATATTCTAAAATTAAATATGTGAAGTTAAAAATAATTTTCCATCTTAAAAATCACTAACAGCCCCCCCCCCGAGCTAAGACATATCCATGTCAAAATGTTTGTATTTACATCCCTGTAGGAAATAGGTTAGATCATGGATGTCTAAAGGGAATGTTTTAAGTTCATCTAAACAACTGTTTCTTATTCTTTTATATTTAAAATTCAATACAATAGTTCTGGTAGTTTCTATGGAAACCTGGTACACGTTTTCCATCTTAAAAATCGCCAACACCCCCCCCTCCAGAGCTAAGACATATCCAATTATCCATGTCAAAAGAGAATTCACCTAATCATCCGCTTCGGTAACACACTTAAGTTCCGCTTCGTTAGCCAACCGGTACCTTACCAAACTGGCCGAAAAATGTTTTATATTTACTTCCTTTTGGGAAATAGCTTAGATCATGGATATATCTCAAGGGAATGTTTTCAGTTCCTCTAAACAGCTCTCCTTTTAGCCATAATGGCGTCACTAACCAAGACGTCACTAGACGTGTATGACTCAGGTTCATTTCAATTCTTGAACATTAGTAACTGCAGTCATGATGTAGTCGTCAAACCTCTTCGGAACATTGATTTCTGATCTGTTTCGTAGATCATAAGTGTTCGATCCCTCAGAGCTTCCTCCTCGTCTTAATTTTCTTCTGGTTCTTGATAAACGTTATCTTCAACATCGTATTCTAAGCCTTGGTAGTCGTTTGTTTCATTAGAGCCTGACTTGTTTCACTTGAGAAAGGGATTTGATGTTCTTTTCTCGGAAATAAGGGCTCTTCCTTGAAAATGGCACTAACTCACTAGTGTGTTAGTTTCTTTGACCCAGATACGATAGCCACATTCATCGTACCCAACGAATATTCCTTTCTGTGATTTTTTCTGCATATTTTTTCTCTTTTGTTTTGGTATATGCGGATAACGCTCCCGATTATCCTTAGATGCTTTGATACAAGGTCTTTTTCCAAGCTAAAGTTCGTACGGTGTTTTGTCAGCTTCTGAAGGAGGGCCGGTGCGGTTGAGGATGTAAGCAGCACAGTTGATCAGTTCTGCCCATAAGCCTTGTGGAAGGGACTCATGGCAGTGCATCATAGCACGAGTTGTTTCCACGATGTTCGATTTTCCCTCTCACTGCAACCGTTCCGCTCCGGTGTGTAGGGCATTGTCAGGGTGTGCTTGATTCCTCTGTTCTGCAACATACACTTAACTAACGCCGTTATGAAACTCTCCGCCACTTTCACCACCATTTCTTTAACTACATTTCCAGTAGTTTTAGCTGCTGCCAGAAATAGTTTCAGTATTCAGAAACTTCTGACTTTTCCTTCATGAAGTGAACATATCGATACCTGGAATAGTCATCTTTAAACAAAACATAGTACTTTGCCTGACATTGAAGACTGTAAAGGTCCACACACGTCCGTAGAAGATTTTCAATATTGGTTAGTAGGTTTACTTCAATAGGCTCGCTTGGTTTTACATTTTGAACCTTTTAGCTTATACAGACCATCTTTTCTGCATCGGTAACCCACCAAGGCAACTTCTCCATTCCCCTCAAGTTGACATGTTTCCGTTTTTGACGTGAACTGACACTTTGTAAATGCAAGTCCTCGAGACGCAAGTACTGAAAATAAATTCCTTTTTATTCCCGGTACATACCACACGTTCTCTAGTGTGACTCTCTTAGGCTTCCCATTTACTTCAACATCAAGTTCAATGGTTCCTTTTCCCAGTGCGTTGATGAACTCTCCATTGGTTGCCATCACTGACTCCATGGTTGACGAACGGCTGAAATTTCTGAAACAAGTCGTCTCTATACGAGACATGATTTGTCGCACCATTGTCTACATATCAATAGTCACTGTTGTTTGCAGTCATCATTACATCAACTGACAAAGTAATATTTGAACTAGTTTTACTATTCTCTGTTAGGTACTAAGTGGGTTGTTTAGGCGGCTTCCCATCTGCTTTCCATGTTGTACACTGCCCTTGTGCCCTATCTTTTGATTATAATGACATATGTGACTTTTTTATTAGTTTAAACTTTAGTTTCTAAACTAGCTTTGTTTTTCGTTCTAGTTTCTGATTTTACCCATAACGCTTCTTGACCTAATGCTTTTTCATATGCACACAGTTGAGTGGTTAGGTTTTCAATAGTCCTTGCAGACTTTACCATCATCATCAAACTAGACTTAAATGCAAAGTAGTCCTCAGGAAGCAGCCCCCAGATTTTACAGATCAAAAACAAATCTGGTAAAACGAATTTGTTGTCCCCTTCTTTAGATATTTCACGTTTCAAGCTATTCCATAAGTTCTTAAGCTTAGATAGGTTACCAGAATTATCAATGTTAGGATCCCGATTGAAACTGAAAAATTCTTGACATATTTCGTAGGCTTTGTCCTCAGACACCCCATCAAACAACCTATGCAGCTCTAGCCACATACCTCTTGCATTTGTAAAACGCATTTACTTTTTCTAGGGTTACATCAGACGGATTGGTGGTAACAATTATCATAGCTGTACTGTCAGCCTTCCTGAACGTATCTAAATATGCCTCATAATTAGCTATAACTCTGCTGTTGACGGATCTTCTTTATGTGTAGGCGATTGTAGATTTCCCTCTATGACATCCATTACTCCAGATTGACTTCTCAGCAGAATACTAATTTTGCACTTCCAGGTAGCCCAATTATCTTTCCTATTTGGAAGTCCAATTTTCACTTTTGTAAACTCCATATTTTTGTTTAGCCTTTTCCAGTAAATAATATGTTACAAAAATAAATATGTACTTCACTATCAACAGTTTGTTATATTTACGGAACCTAAGCTCTCCTACCATGTTGAAATTAAAGAAAACCGTTGATTCAGGAAAGAATTGTATTGAGACATCTTGCTACATTCACAACTATCTTTCAAAACAAAGTTACTGTATTATTAATAATAGCACAGCTGCAAAAAAAATCATAGAGGAAAATTATTAAAACGACAGATAATCATATATAACAATTGCAACTGTTAATTTTATCGTTACATTATTCTTTAGTCTCATCTATTGTTCAATGCGTCATCTGATTGATAAAAACCGTTTTATTCTTGATCGATCACGTCCCATATTTTCATAAACGTCGACCCTTAACACTCTTAAGCATTTGGATGCAAACGACGTCCTACAAACCTACAGATCTTCCCTGAGGCTCTCTCCCAATAAATGTGCGCGTGCCCCAGGTGTCGAACCTTACCCATATGATTTTTGTTACGGTATATATCAACGACCATCCAGAGTGCACCTAGACTAGCAGTAGGATATGACTCTTTGCGGTCGATGTTTAACAGCTTATTTTTAATTCGTTGCAAGAATTATCGTTTTGTTTTAGCACTATTTATTTATAGTATATTTATATTTATAGTAGTATTTATATTTATAGTATTTATAGTATATTTATTTATAATATATTTATAGTATTTTATATTCAAGGTCATATCTCATCTGAGGACGACAGTACCAGATTTCAGAACTCGAAACTTCGATCTTGAACTTTGTTTTACTTATCGTGATGGAATTATTATTAATTAATAATTATAATTCCATATTATTGGTTGACTCTTGGTATTTATCTTCATGTGATTGAGATCCGTCCATTGATGTTTTAAAATCATAATTTATGTGTTTATCGTGGTACTGTAGTTAAACTGCATATTATTTTCCTTTCTAATCTAATCAATAATATGACAATACTGGTAATATAAAACAATGAAATAACAATAATAATATACAACGTACTAGTTTGATCAAAATCTGTAGATAAATAAAAAAAATTGCCTATTCTCTATATGATAAATTAATATGGGCTAGAACCAATCTACAGAATATTTTGATCAAACTTAAACTTGTACTGTGTAATGTATATTATATTGTCATTTCACTGTTTTATATTTGTCATATTCTTTATTCGGAAATTCGCTGAGGTCAGGTCTGCTGTGATGGGGCTATCAATTTTCATGTTACTAAACATGTTACTTTTTCAACATTATTATTTATTAATACGTTATTTAACTTTTTTATAACTAATTCATTTTATATTTTTACTATAATTCTTGATAAAATACGCTTGCAAAATAATTTTATTTGATTTCATCATGCTATAAAATAAATAAATGTCGTGGTTCATCCATTTGCCAGGTAAAATAATAATAACTAAATAATAAATAATAATTTAAATGCCCCAATAATAAACTATTGCATAATTATGAAAATTAATATAAATATTTAAACTGTATAATGTTGGTTATGCTGAAAGCAGACAACCGAAATAGGTAAACAAAACACAGACACACCACCCAGAAAAAAGTACTGAGTTGAGTAACTAACTGTTAAGCTGCAATCTGTGAAACATGAGCAAAATTTTGATTTAACCATTTGTTTTCTATATTATGCAATAGCTAGTTTATTTTTAAGTCTTGTAAGTTGTGGATAAATTACTCCTTGTTCAAAATCGATAAATATTTATCATGTACTAAGATAAAAAATCCAAGAATTATCAATTATTAGGAGGTTCCAGTTTTAAAATCCTTGGTTAAATCATCCAAATAACTAATGGCTGGAACAACTATTCCGGCTGACCCGTTGCACTCACCTCAATCGCCTTCAGCTGTAAGTTATTATAGCCTAGTTGTTTCTTGGAGTTTTTGTGGTCATAAATCAGCTCAAATTTCTTTCTTATGCCCATTAAAACATTTACTTGAACTTATTGACCTTATTAAGATCTATTAGACCAATACATGACCAGAATGATTTGTGATTATTCTGTTTCAAAATATAGCAAATGATACAACGTTCATATAGAAATATATGAATGCATGCCCTAAAAACATACAAATAAATACAATTAACCCAAACTTAATAAGGGTGATTGGTTTTGAACCTGACTAGTGATTTTATTAGGTCACTAACTTCAATGTATTGCCTCTATAGCCTAGTTAAAGTTAGTTATAATTAGTTGTCTTTATAGTAAAATATAGGTTTACAGCTAGTTCAGAACATGTTTTACATACTTAATGTGAATTTGTTGTTTCAGCCTTTGGTACTAACACCGGAAGACAGAAAACTTTTACAAGAATGTAATCGTGAAGCATTCTATCAACGGTGTTTACCGTTTGCTACCTGTCTAGGAGGACTGACATATCTAGCAGTGAAAGCAGGTTAGTATGAAGGGTTAAATAAATCAAGAAACTTGACAAATATTCAATAATAGTGTTATTCATCGCTTGTGGCAGCAATGTACAAAAAGAGATTAATTAGGTTTAGGTTCGCTGGCAAACATAAAACATAATATAATTATTATTACCTTTCTGAATTTGTGGCCTATCCAGGTATTTTAAGCCAAAATATTTGTAAGAAATAAGTGTATTAATGTGGACTCGAAATATTAAAACATAAATGAAAAAATTGAGACAGACTATATTATCTTACACCAGGATTCTTACACCAGGTACCTTCACCAGAAATCTTATAGTTTTCTAGCTCTTAAAATGTTTAACACCATACCAAATGAAATTAAATAAAGTAATATTTCACTTTTTGTAAAAAAGTTTAAAGTGCACCTTTTTACTTTGGATGTGGTTGATTTTTCTTTGCGATGGTTATTTAAGAATTTGTATTTTATCAGCGCAATATTTAAATTTTTGCGATGACACTTTCTCATTGCCAATGAGATATTTTCTGTTTTTTAATTCATGTTACATTTTTTTATCTGATCACTGTTAATTTATCGTTATTGTTATAATAAAATGAAGGAACCTCCAAACCGGCCTAGGGCCTTGGAGGTCCTATATTTTCTCTTTTAGCGAATTTCCCATAGGGAAGTAGCTATTACCGTAGGTCTCATGGAAAGAGTTAAGCCCGGGACCATGTTATTTTTTCTTCTTTAGGTGCCCAGAGACCAAAAACAATAGTCGTTAAAATTTATATATATATATATATTATACCATATACATATATATGGTAGAGACGTGTATTCCTACAAATGGTCGGACGAGTTCGTAAACCAGACATATCGGTCAATGGGAACGGGTAGTTTGGGGGGGTTTTGTACCCCAAAGTGGGTTTTTTTGCGTTTTTCACATGTAATTTTTAAATATTTCTAATTTTATATTTCACCATTGGAATCAGCTTTAAAAACTACACAATTAAGTTTCTTAAAGTTTTTCTCTATCTCCTACGGTTACCGAGATATTAAAAAATCTAAACACAGTACGTTGTATTGTAGGGCTCCAATGTTAGTCTTATGGAGGATAGGGAAAAATTAATATTTCCCATATTAATGAATATTTTTGGATAAAACTTGATATTTAGCTTCATGTGGTTGAGGTCTATCCATTTATGCTTAAAAATCATAGTTTATGTGTTTATCATGGCAGCAAACCTGCATACTCTTTTCCCATATTAATCATATAGGGAATAGGCAAACTCCTTTATTTATGGACAGATGTTGATGAAAGTTGGTATAAATGTTAAGATAAAAATTATTCATGGTAGAAATGACTTCTTTCAGTGTTCCTCACAACAGCTAACCTGCACACTCTTTCCTATGTTAATCTTATGGAGAATAGGCAAATAATTCTCATGTTTATGGACATATTTTTATAAAACTTGTCATATATTAAATTATTGATTTGGAAATTCGCTGAGTACGCAGGTCTGCTGTGACGGGGGTATTTTTGTTGTATAATTATTTAATAAGTTTTCCTTTTGTTTTGAATGAACCTGTTTACAATCTATAGAAAAGATATACAGTAAAGTCCGGTTTATCCGGATTAATGTGGCGGAGTCCCGATCCGGATGATCTGAAACTGTACAGAACCTGAAAATATACATTATAGACATCCACGTTGCATAGACAACGATCGTGATTAGTGCCTGCAATATTAGTGCTGCAGGCCGTTTATAACCTCTGTACAATAACTTAGCTGCGAAATATATAAGTTTCAGGGGATTCGGGTTACAACGTGAACTGTACAACGTTTGAGAATTTGGGGTAAAACAGGATTTACTGAAGATCTTATTTATGAAACTTATTAAGAATTGCATACAGCTTAATTGTTAAACAGTGTGTACAGTTAATCTATCGAGGTCCTTTTTTTTAATGTATTCCCAGGGCTGATTTATTTTGAACTGTTAAAACTATGATCATTAGCCTTAACCAAATTCCACAATGATTTACAGGATATTGGAAAGGTAGTGCTGCTTGGGGTCCCACTCCAAAAGTTCTAGCTGCTGTATTCGCCGGGTATTTTGCTGGAAAGATCTCCTATCAACAGACCTGTGCTGAAAAACTAATGGCTAATCCCAACAGTTCACTTGGGGCAGTGTTGCGTGCTCGCAGACAACAAGGAAAAGGAGGCTTCCAGGATTCGTAAGATAATTTTTATCTAACTACACCTATAACATTTAATTATGTCATATCCGCCTAGTCGTTTGTATTTGAACATTTATCATGTATGTAATTTTTTTTAACTTATGTATGATTACATGATAAATGTTCAAATTAGGAAGACAGAACAGTTGTTGATTTACTGATATCCCTCTGAGCTACCACTTTCAGACTTGGTGTCCTAAGTTACATGTATGCATCAAAGTTCCAGATGCTACCGTACATGTTCCTGTCACACAAATGAAAATGTGGATAGCTATAAATATCTAGGAGTTACCTTTTATTTTAATTTGTGGTGGGAAAAACATATAACTTTTGTAAAAGATATATTTTTAGGATAATAAACCAATTTTAAATACAAGAGTATTTTTTTAACACGTTGCGTGCGGACCACTCGGATCCAAGGGGCACAGATCCCGGCGCACGAAGCGGACCACTCGGATGTGAACAGGTACATTTAGGTTAAAATCAAGATGGTTGAACTGGCAATGTAGATTGTGCTGCCACCTGTCGGGATCTCAGAAAACTACGACCAGCTCTGATATAGGCCTAATGCAGTGTCTATTTCTGTATGGGTCACCTGGAATTTTCCAATGAGTTAGTTTTAAACTACACTGGCCGAGAATTGGGGTTTCGGGCACCACAGCAAACGTGTTAAGATAGTGCATTTGCAGTAAATTTGCTCAACCCCACTTCAGTAGTATAATGTTTGGTTGTGTCTTCAGATTCGTCCTGGAGCCTCTAGAAATTGTTGAACATTTATTGTTGAAATCAGGCACAGGGTAATAGATCATATGTAGCTCAGAAGCTTTATTTTATGATATTTTATTTTATTTTTATTTGTCTCTTATTATTTAGATTGTGAATTCATTATTCTTTGGAAATAAATTGTTATGATTTATAAATTTAGTTTAGTATTGGTTTCAGTATATCTAATCCTGTACCAAAACATATCTGCTGATAATTTACAACTATTTTGTATCACAGGCTGACTTTGGACATGCCAGGATACTCTCTGCCATCTTTGAGTGATGACAAGCCTCGGGACATATATCAGGATGACTTATCCACTCGTACATTCACAGACTTGGACACTGATCGACCTTATTCCCAAGTTGAAGATGCATACAGATACAGCTTTGATTGTGAGTCGTAATATTTTTAAGTCTAGCAGATCCAACTTCATTCAGAAATTTGAAATCTGAGTGTCACTAGAGATGTATAACTTTTCTTCCAACTGTTCTGAGTCCAATTCTTAGTGAATTTAGTCATATATAAATTAGATATGTGCTTATAATTATTGTAGAAATTATGTTTATTTGTTAGAAAAGTTTATGAAAATGTTATAAATATTCAAATATGTTTTACATTTTAAATTAAAAAGTTATTTGATTTATTATTAAAAAATCAATTTTTGTAAATATCAATAATGTTTTGTTAAAATTTTTACAAACTTTTTCAAAATTTTTTCTTTGATGGATATTTATTCATACAGGATTTGACGCTTTGGAAGGATCATACACAAATTTTAACATGAAAGCAGACATGAGAATATCGGAACAATCCACCACCGTACACAAGACTTGTCAATTTCGATTATAGTTAACAGGAAGAGAATACAGTTTTGATTGAACAATATTTTTTTTTATAAACACTATATTTTCATGTAAAAACTTTGAATTATCCAAAATTTTATCTGATTAACAAGAGTTTTTTTAACTTTTTGATTAATAACTTCTGAGTCCAATTTCTAAAGAAGTTTTCTTATAAATTATATATAAGTAATGTATATATATATATATATATATATATATATATATGTGTGTATATGTATATATACTAGAATTTAGATAAATGTTTTCACTGTTTACAAAATGTTTTAAATGTTTCAAATGATTTACTCTGGTGGGAAGCCAGTTAAAAAATTAAAACTTCAAAGTGACAAAATCAAAAAAATCAAAACAAGGTGTATGATGTTGTGTCTTTGAAGGCATAATCAAAAAGTGAAACTTTTATTCAAGCAGAGTTAGTGGATTTACAAAAACCCGGTAAAATTGCAGCTGTTAGTGTATAGATTCTGTTAAAACAGACGTTTTCATGTTTCTGCAAGTTTCTTGGACGTAATATGTTTTAGCCAACCCTCAACGACCCGAGGACTTTGTTTTGCCTCCGCAGGCTACACAGCCCAACTCTTACGATGACATGAGGAAGAGGAACAGAGAAGAGTTTGAAAAGAAGCACAAATCATTTTATTCTTCCAGGTGAAATATATGTTATTATTAAAAGGCGATCATGGCTTTAAAAATTTGCTTCATTCATATTAGCATTTTTAATAATTTCAAATGTTAAAAAGTGTGTATGTATAGCTCCAATTTTTTTAAACTGTAAATGCTAAATCTTAGTTTTCAAATTGTAAAATTTTAATAGAAGGATCTAAGAAATTGTTAATAAAACTAATATTATTTATAATTTGTGAATTCTTTTTAATTGATCTTATTAATATTTTACTTTTTCAATAGCTCTATTAAAAAAGTTGGTTTTTATGCTAAACTGTATTATTATTAATTGAAATATCACCACATATTTATCTTATATCCATACCACAGGTTTTATAATATAGATGAAAAATATAATGGAAATAGTTTAAGCCTAGAACTGCCAAACGTCTATTATAGATGTTAGAACTGCCAAATGTCTATTATAGACATTAGGTTTTGGTAATATGGTGGCCAAACATTTATTTTAGACCTTTGCTACAAACAACTTTTAACCCTAGAAGTGGCAAGCTTTTTACTCTTAACTGTAACATAAAAATAATTACTAATATCTTCTTGAAATATCAAAGTTTAAACAAAAAAAGCATACAACATGCCCCTCCTTATAACCACTAACCACAAAAGCAAAACAGGTGTCCACTGCAATCCCAATTAAGCCTACAAATGCTGTTAACTTCCACCCAAGCCGGTCACTGTGTATTTAAGGTGGGCCCTCCTCTCCGCTCTACCACACATTTGCAAGCCAAATTGGGATTGCTCATGGTCGGGATTACCCTAGCACTTCCGAATGGCTAGAACGTTACGCTCGTCAGCGCAGCGCTTTAGCCGGTTAGGCCACCGTGCATAGGAGTTGAAAGCGCTTACTTGGTTATGTTATAAGACCTGCTCGGTGGCAGTCTAGTGCACTACGAGAACAGGTTCAGTTGTTTGCCCCCAGATGGCAACACGGTCACGTAGCTGCTAGTGTCTAACAAGTTCACTAAACTGAAGACAGATGCCTCCACCTGCCACTTCTTATTGAATATGTAAATGTGTCGTAAATTACGACTTTGCCACTTCTAGGGTTAAACCAATATTTGACACTATTTTTATGAAGTAAACGTATTGAAACCTATATCATTGGAAAGCTAATGACATAAACTTTAATTGTCATAGACAACATGTTCATTATTACAGTAGGACAAATAAAAAAATAATACACATTTTTAAACAACCGCCTTGTGACGCTGCCAATTGAGCGGCGAAAGCAAAATCTGTTATTTTCTAATATTCATCAAAGCTTTTTTGTCCTAGAGAGTAGTGGTTGGCATGACTGAATACATATTTTCTTCTACTATACTTTGTCTGCTTTAAGATTTTGTCTATATTCATTAGTTTAACAACTGTGATTTTGACATGGATATGTCTTAGCTCTGGGGGTGTGTTGGTGATTTTTAAGATGGAAAACATGTTACAGGTTTCCATAGAAACTATCAGAACAACTATTGTATTAAATTTTAAATATAAAAGAATAAGAACAGCTGTTTAAATCAACTTAAAACATTCCCTTTAGACATATCCATGATCTAACCTGTTTCCCACAGGGAAATAAATACAAACATTTTTCTATAAACGGCTGATGTTAAAGTTTTCTATATGGTCAAAGGGCTTTTTTAGACGTTTGGAAATTTTTGTATTTCTCCACTTGCAGTTTGCTTTTTTAATTAAAATAAATATGGAAATAAACAGAAAGAAATCCTCTACTAAACTAAATATGGTTTGAACATCTCGATAGCGATATTTTATTTTTTGCAGTTGGTCAAAGTGATGGAACCTTCTCCTAGCTTACGTCTAGAAACAAAGCCATTTGTCTCGCATCTGTTATATAATACATTTATAAACTTAAATTTTTATTTAAATATTATGAAAGATATGTTTTCTGTTTCTGAATGAAATTTCAAAGATGTTGTATATCTTGGAATTTTCGTAAACCTAACATATTATTTTCTCAAGCCTTTGAAGTTTTGTGTTTATTGGTGATTTTTGGTAAATGAAAATAAAAAACTATTTTCTAACTGAAATATTGAATATATTATTTACAATTAAATCTTAATATTTTTTTTGTTGCTTACTGAAGTGTTAGAAAATATTTGTTTTTGTTCTGTTTATATGAGCAGGCCAAATAAAAATATGAGTATGAAAAATTGTAAAAAATACAGTATTTTATATTTGACAAGATATTAAAATAAATATATTAATTTTATTTATCCAAAATTATATTTTGAAGGAGCAAAAATTAGGTTTAATTTATATATTTTCCATTCTGCAGAACTTCCCAAACATAATAATATATTATACTATAGGTATGAATAAAAATTAGGTATTTTACAACAGTTAATATAAAATGCTGCACTGGAGGCGAAACCTGCCTGGACCTACACAAGTACTGCCTATGACCGTTCGAGGGTTAAGCTAAAATTTGTATAAAAGACAAGTATTCTGGTTGTGTCTTGCAGCATTTGTCAGTACTTACTCACATGACTTCCATTATATTTTTCATTGTAAGAACCATGTCCTTCACCTCCCAGCTATCCAATTGCCCACCTCCATACTTTTTATATATTTTGAGTTTCACTCCGAAATTCTAATGAAACTAACGTCTTGGTTTGTGGATGTGTTAGGCCAGTGGACGAGACCTCGAGATTTCCGCCGCCTGCTTCTGGTCCTAATTTGGATACCTATCGACCCACCAACATATATGGTGACGTCTTTGACAAATAGTACCTTGTGGCCTAGGTGGAAGATGTAGTAATTATGTATATATATTAATTAAGTTTTTTAAAATGTATAATAAACTGCATGATTACAACTAAAGATTAACTCTTCATTTCCTTGGTTTTTGTAACCTTAAAAAATATTAGTAGTTTTAAGATATTTTTAATGTGTAAGTGGTTTATCTTAATTAATGTGGGACGGCTGCGACATCCTGTAATCCAGCTACTTGGAGGTTACAAATTGTGGATAGATGTGAGCAATGGTCGGTGGGTTTAGTGTTCTCTTGTGTGGATTAACGTCCGTACTATTGAATTTGAATATGGTCTTTGCGTTAATCCGCAAAGACCATCCTCATAACTAGACCAATTCGTAATTCAGAGGCTGTGGTTCGGATTCCACATTAAGCTGTAGGTCCATTAGTTGCCATCTGCTGTTGGGCTATTAATTAACAGTCCTCTCTAAGGAACATGTCAGTAACAAGACTACAAGATCGCGCCACAATCATCTTACACTCAATCCTCACTTATACTTGGCTTAAAATACCTACATTGTAGTATGGTTGCCATTTCAATTATCTAATCTAATTGTATGTATTACTGATCTTAATTATTATTATTACTTTTATGAAATGGCGACCAGTAGGTTTTTTAAGCCTAGTATGAATGAGAAATGAGTGTATAATGATTGTGGTGCGATCTTGTAGTCTCTTTACTGACCAAGGCTGACATGTCTCTCAGACAGGACTGTTAATAGCCCAACAGACAAAGGTATACAAGGAACCTAAAGGATACAAACCTATTTAAACTGATACCATAGATTGTTAAAATTATAATTATTTTGACATGGATATGCTCTGGGTATTTGCTGTAAAGTCAAATTTATTATTTATTTAAAATACCCAGGTACCGGATCACATAAGTACTTATAACCTCCCTCTTCACACTCTTTTTTAAATTCTTCCCATAGTAATGTCACTTTTTCAGTTTTCTCTTGAAAGGTTTTAATATCTTGATTTGTTTCAAGCAAAATGGTTTTGAGATTGTCAATTGTGGCTGGGTCAAAATCTTCAGTAAATTTAGGCTTTCCAAGAGCCCAAAATCCAGATATAGCTTCAACATTTTGCATTTCTCCATTTTTTAAACCCTCCAGTAGGTCTTGTAGATTATCAAAATATTTATCTATGTTCTCACACAAACTGTTGCTGAATGACGATGTGGGTTCTTTAATCTGTGTGCAGATGAGAAAATCTAACGAATCCATATAGTCAGCATTTGTGTACTTGTAAGACTTAGTTAACGTACAAAAATAAAACAAATAAACTATCCAAAACATTGAATAAGACATTGTCATAGTCCACAATAATTGTCACAATATTGTATTCCATTAGATTGTGTAATTTTAAATAAGTGATTTTAGAGATATGACAGCAATATTTGACAAGACCCACGATGTAAATGTTATGTGGAATATAAACATTTTTACTTTTCTATACCATAACACTATAATTCATACAGACTCTGACTTCGTATGTGAATGGTTTGCTTTTATGTAGATAATAAACAACTGAGCTGTATGAATAATTATGTTTTTCTTACATAAATCATATCAAAACTTTTACTGATTTATAATATGAAGTGTTGAAAATGAATGGGAAATGTTTATAGATCCAGGGACGATTGTAGTTGGTCAATTTTGTGTAGTAAAATGTTTAAATTGATTCTTACTTCTTCTAATTTTATTTTTATCACTTTTATATGTGTGGTGATAAAGGTTACATACTTTAACGATGTCAGTATTTAATTAGTCTAAAGCAAATAGTGTTGGAAATTGTAGTTCCATTTTCCATCTGAAAGTTTAGTTGGACACATGGCCAGCATCAACACAAAAAATCAACATTCACAGACACGTAGACATAAATAAAATTAAAAACAAATTTGTGGCAACCACTAATGGTCAACACTTCCAAATTCCGATGACAGTGATGGCACGTGCTTTTTGTGTCGACGATGACCGTAAGTTCAACTAAAATTTAAGAAGTGCAAGTCAAAATTTTTAAAACTAAACACTAAAGACTAAGCAAGGGTTGACAGTGATAACCTTTTTAAACTTTTTCTTTTCATGTCAATTAATCAATCATAGTGCCAATGACGGGTAAATGAACATGGTTTAACCTAAAGCAAAAATATTTCAGCTAGTTTCCATTTCTCTCATTCACAAGAAAAAATAATTTGTTTCTCCTTACAGAACCCTTGAAGTTTTTAGAAAATTGAATATATCTTTGATACAAAGTATAAATTACATTTAAACTTCTTAAAACAAGTTTCAGTCCAGGATGTTATTCAGGAAAAAATGTAAAATTTGTTGAGAACCAAAAGTTAAGTCTTCTCCAAAGTCTTTCGGTGGTTTCAATTGTGTAGTTGAGGTGGTACATACAATAGTCTTCCCACTCAAAAACATTCTGAATCACAGTATCATTAAAATTCTTTCGCCTCAACACAAACTTTGTCATCCCTCTCTCAACCAGTCTATTAACAATTTCTGTCACATTCGGCTTTTGTCTCCTATATGCTTTTACTATGTTATGTAAGTTAACATTGTATAAATGTATGTTCGGTAGAATATCATCAGCAAATTTTTTCTTTGGAGACAAAAGTTGTTTTACAACAAAGTTATCGATTTTCATCATATAATCCTCTAATCTTAAGCAAAGTACACATACAGTATACACACTGAGAAATGTGAAAATCCAACTGTTCATTTAGATGAGAAGTTTAACTGATCAACACAGGCACTGGAGCGCAGAATGCCATATCTTTTTCACACTCTTCCTTAAATTCCTCCCAAAGTGCTTTCACTTCTTCAATTTTGTCAAAAAATACTCCCATTTCTCGATCGGTAAAACGAAGAAAATTTTGCATTTTCTTGTAAACCTCAACATCATAGTCCTGAGTGAATCCTGGCTTCCCTAAAGCCCAATAGTTTGCAATTGCTTCTTGTACAGACTGCTCCTTGGCCCGTAAACTCTCCAGTAAGTTTTTTACGGTGTCATAGTACTTGTCAATATCGTCAAAGAGCTTATCGCTGGCTTCCGCTGTCGGTTCATTAATATGTCTACTTATCACATAGTCGAGTGAGTCCAAGTAATCTGCTGTTGTGTATTTACAGTACACTCGCAATATAGCTGAATGTATTAAGAAAACTATAGTTTTAAAGAAAAACATTTGCGTTAAAACCTCACTATATTTCAAATAAAAACCCATTAACTGAGATTATGACATCACTTGGCATTTTAGGATAAAATAATATAGAAATCATACCATACTCACTTTAGTTTCAGATACTTGTGAAACTTATTGTTTACTGAACTGATATTAATGTATTAACGTAAAAAACTCTGTTGGATTGGCTTTTATGAAAAAATATATATTCTAGTTATTAGTATTACCTCTGATAAAAACTACTCTCCAATAACAACATTTGAATATTATTTATACATCATGGAACTATATAAAATAAATAAAGATGCAAAACAACAGAGAACCTGATTTCCAACCTTCTTATCAGTCTCCATTGACTAACATAAACTATTAATCTTTATAAAATGGGCAGATTAAATAAATTAAAGATTGTGTACAGTAAAGTACAAAACAATTCTAAAAGTAATACACATTTGGTACTGTATAGGATTAATTTGACAGTATTTTAATTTTATTATTCAACAGCAATGGAGAGTAAACACAAAATACCAGGAAAAAAATTTGGAATGAAAATAAAAATTAAATAGTTCCTTTAAAATCTATAACTTGTGATAGAAGTAGTATTATAAAATTAGTAGAGCCACAGGATAGTAAAGTCATAGAGGAACAGAATATTGAATGTACAAAAGGAAGATATTATGTTAGGGAACACAATTTACCCTCTGGGCGGCAGACTGACATAAAATGTCGATTGATGTAAACATTTTTCTATTTCATTTTAAGCCTTTTTAAACTCTAAAGGATGGGTATATTTCTTAAATCAGTTGAAATGTAGGATTCTGGAGATTGATTTTATTACGACAATAAGTCTTGTAGCATTAGTTTATGAATTTTGTGAGTAAAATACGCACTAAATCACGACAAGCATTTCTGGCTGCGAAATCAACAAAATGAAGCAACTTCAACAAATGACAATACTGATGAAAACTGAGTATTCATAAGGAATTTACCATATTCTAGATGGGTTTTTTCTCTCTTATCGACGTATACACTTCACTGTTTCACACTTTAATTGGACAAAATCCTGTTTAATGCACAGGTTAGTTTCAAAAAAAAGCTTAAAGTTTACAAAATTAAAAAATATAGAAATTTAAAATTGTTTCTATAAAAATGAGATCCAACCAATTCCGCAGCACTTTTTTGCATTCCACAAATGTTTTAACACCCACCCAGAGCTTAGACATATCCATTTTAAAAAGTGACATTTTTATTCGTGGCCGGTAACACTGTGACTAGGATTTGTAGAGTTCTGCAATTGTGCAAAATGTATTGTGCGTAAAATTATGAGTTTCATGTAATTTTAACATTGAGATATAAAGAGTAGTGGTAGGGTATATACTATTTTTAGAAAAGGTTTCACATATTATATATAATGATAAGTGCTTTAAAGTAATTTAATTTATAGACAACAACTTATATTTACAGTATGCAATAAGGTTAACGGTAAGCCATCAAATCACACAATAATCTACAGTAGTGCTTTTCCAATGTTGCTTGCCACAGTAGTAGATTGTTAAGGTCGCTTTCGCTCTTTGTACAACCTGCCTAGAAACAAGAATGGTAAAATATTATAATAAAAATAATGGTTCTTCAACTAAACAAAAATCCTCAACACCAAATACATGTGACTTGATTTTTCAAAGGCTTTTTCTCTTCCATTTTAGCCATCATTCTAAGTTTTGTGTCTGTACACTGCAATGATTATATATTAATATCATGACTTTAGGTAAAACTTAATGTAATCAGATAATTATTTACTGGTATAGTAGTAATAATTTCCACAGAGAAATATACATTTGTATAGAAATTTACAATTAAAATAACAAGGAAATTAGTGTTTAACCAGGTAAGGTAGAATATGCCAAATCTTCCAATTTCTTGGTGGATTGGGTTAAATACTTACCTGATGACTTTTTACGTTCCTTCTTCAACATCCATGGGTGAACTTGAGAATCCTTCACATGTAGCCGCATGGTTCTGTAAATAAAATTAACCTGAATTACTATAAATAGTCTGTTATGTTACTGTAATTTTAAAATATCAATAAAACATACTATTACAATACAGTATAAAAATTCAAACCAGTGAAATATTCTCAACAAAGATTCAAATTCATTAAAAGAAATAAACAAAACTGTTCCATGTTTGTAAATATAAGTAATTAGTACACGTGAATTTTCAATTGTTTGTTACAATAATACAAAATAGTTATACTGTGTTCTATCTACCACCAAAAACAGTGGTTTATATAAAATTTTTTAAATAGTTACCAGTACAGTTTATGTCTTTTTCATTTTTTAGGAATTTCCCATTGGGAATAAGCTATTACCGTAGGTCTCATGGTGAGACTTAAGCCCGGGACCATAGGTGCCCAGAGTCCAAAAACAATAGTCGTTAAAAGTTTTATATATATATATATATGTATTGTATATATATATGTGTCTGTTAACACGATAACTCTCGTAAAAATGGTCCGATCGAGACCAAATTTGGTAGAGACGTGTATTCCTACAAATGCTCGGACGAGTTTGTAAACCAGACATATCGGTCAATGGGAACGGGTAGTTTGGGGGGGTTTTCTACCCCAAAATTGGGTTTTTGCGTTTTTCACATGTAATTTTTAAAATTTAAATTTTTAAAATATTTCTAATATATTTCACCATTAAATCAGCTAAAAATCTACACAATTACATTAAAGTTTTTCTCTATCTCCAACAGTTAGAGATTAAAATCTAACACAGTAATTTGTATTGTGGGGCTCAATGTTAATCTTATGGAGGATAGGGAAAAATTAATATTTCCATATTATGAATTTTGGATAAAACTTGATATTTAGCTTCTTGTGGTGAGATCATAATTTACCTTAAAAATCATGTTTATATGTTTTTCACAGAAATGCATACTCTTTCCCATAATAATCATATAGGAATAGGCAAACTCCTTTATTTATGAAAATGTTAATGAAATTGGAAATTAAGATAAAATATTTATTTAGAAATGCCTAATTTTCAGTGTTCCTCACAGCAAAAACCTTGCACACTCTTTCCCATGTTAATCTTATGGAGAATAGGCAAATAATTCTCATGTTTATGGATAGATTTATTTAAAACTTGTCATATATTATTATTATATTATTGATTTGGAAATTCGCTGAGTACGCAGGTCTGCTGCGTCGGGGGTATTATTCACATACAACATTGTGTCTTCTCCTGTCTTGTTCGTCTAGCTTATTTTGTTCGTTGCATCAAATCCAACCGATAGATCCTAAAATTTTTATCATTCACTTATGAACATGGCTTTGATCAGTGTAGTACAAAACACGATTCGGTTTGTATCTCTGTCTAACCCATGTGACTATTGCGCTATGGTACCTGGTTGTCTTTAATTCACCACACAGGCCCTATGGTTATTGGCAGTTGAAGTTTAAAATAAAAAATTATGTAGAAAGGGAGGAAGCGTGATCGGGTGTGAAACAATGTAGTCCAATTCTCTTGGACCGAATCTGTTGGAGCCGAAGGTCCCAGCTGGCAGTAAGTCGACATGTCAAACAGAATGGTGAGCCAAAGACAACATCTTAAGTTTGCATAGAGCACAGAACTCAAGCTGACATGTCAAGTTAACATTTTTGAAACTCAATGATTTACCATTACACTGAAACCATTTAATTCTACTGCTGTATTTTAGCCAATCACTGTAATGTTTGTCCTAGTAATCCAAACTACCTGATGGGGAAAAGGTTACTGAGTATAATTAAAAAAATCAATTATTAAATTTGACATTAATCTATAGTGGTATGACTATATTTTTCATTATACGTACTCTTATGTTAATTAAATCAATAATATTTCATAATTTCAGTTATCATCATGGCAAAAAAAAATGATCCAATGCAATGTTGCGCCATCGCAAAATACATCATTTAGATGTAGAACAGTATATTTTTCTTGAGATAGCTAGATCACTCTATGATCCCAAGCAAAATACATTATGTACATTTTTTTCTATACATCACAAATTCACTATAGATTCTATTCAGGGTACGACTCTTTTATCATCGCTTTTTGTAACCATTAAACATTTGAGTAATACATTATCAGTAAAAATAGATTCTTGAATGTTTTCTCACTGTTTTGATTTTTGTTGTATGTTTTAATTATAAGGCGAGTCTAACAGATAGAACTCTCTATTGAAAAAACTTGATGATGTTCACGTTCAACATCCATGGTGAATAAACCTTCAGGCCGCATGTTGTTAAATAATAACTTGATTACTATATTTATGTAGTCTAATATAATGATTTTTTTATACATATATAAATCAACTTTAACCCTAGAAGTGGCAAGCTTTTTACTCTTAACTGTAACATAAACATAATTACTAATATCTTCTTGAAATATCAAAGTTTAAACAAAAAAAGCATAAAACATGCCCCCCCTTATAACCACTAACCACAAAAGCAAAACAGGTGTCCACTGCAATCCCAATTAAGCCTACAAATGCCGTCAACTTCCACCCAAGTCGGCCACAGTTTATTAAAGGTGGGCGCTCCTCTCCGCTATACCACACATTTGCAAGCCAAATTGGGATTGCTTATGGTCGGGATTCGAACCCTAGCACTTCCGAAAGGCTAGAACGTTACGCTCGTCAGCGTAGCGTGTTAGCCGGTTCAGCCACTCAGTGGTGGGCCCTCCTCTCCGCTATACCACACATTTGCAAGCCAAATTGGGATTGCTTATGGTCGGGATTCGAACCCTAGCACTTCCGAAAGGCTAGAACGTTACGCTCGTCAGCGTAGCGTGTTAGCCGGTTCAGCCACTCAGTGCATAGGAGTAGAAAGCGCTTACTTGGTTATAGACATGCCCGGTGGCAGGCTAGTGCACTAAGAGAACAGGTTCGGTTGCTTGCCCCCAGAGGGCAACACGGTCACGTAGGCCCTAGTGTCTAACAAGTTCACTAAACTGATGACAGATGCCTCCACTTGCCACTTCTTATTGAATATGTAAATGCGTCGTGAATTACGACTTTGCCAGTTCTAGGGTTAAACTGCATTTTATGGATGATCTGAACAACTCGGTAATCCGAAGAGGGTTCAGTCTCAATTAGTTCCAATTACTGAGAATCTGGTGTATTGGCAAGCAAAAGTCTGTTGTCTTGTACCAAAGTATTATTTGATAAGTTACCAATGAAATTCAGATGAAAAGCGTAATAAATACCAACCTCAACAGTAGAAAGAGTAAAGTTACGCTGACATATAGGACATTGAACTTTCTCTTCATGAACCTAGAAAAGAAAATTGATAAACGACATTAGAATATTTACATAAGAGTACGTAAACATTATAAATTCATATTACAATATCATTCAAAATAGTGTTCATTGAAAGTATAGACAAATGTTATTGTAAATAAAATGAGAAAACAAAAGATATGTGCATAGATATGTGTGAACTGCTCTCGCTAGAAGTGGTAGGGAAAAATAAACAAAAGTCCTTTTTGACTTGATGCAAAATGTACATCAATTGTCTAAAAAAAATTATTATTTATTAAACTTATCAATTAATTATTAACAAATTGCAGCTCATTACATATTAAGCTTAATCAAATATTTGGCAAGTAATGTATTTTTCCAGGATTTGAGTAAAGCCGTTCTGGAACGGTCAGACAGAAAATGCTTCTCAATAGTAGGGACGTTTTGGAAAGGCTTTTGTATTTAATTGTTTTTGTTTTTAATTAAAGCATTATACATTTTTAATGGTTATAAAACATGTTTAATTGATTACAAATGTGTTACTTTTATGGGTGGAAGGGAGAAACTTATTATTCATTTTGTTCATGGCTTTGTGGGTGGGGCAATGAAGAATGGAAGTGCAAAGGGGTGGCCTGAGATTTCCTGTGAACCTTGATTTTCTTTTACTTTAAGAAAAACCTTGCTTTTTTAATTATTTTATTTGTTCAATATTTTTACCTTTTGTGACGATACTTTATTTGTTGATGTTTTTAACAATTTAAGATAGTTTTATTGTAATAAAGTGGATTTTTTTTCTTACTCCTTTGGACAAAATTAGGAGTCAAGTGGGTTACTATTTCTAACTCAGTACATTTGGTCATTCTAGAATGTCCATAGGGTTAATTGAGCTTGGGGGGTGTTTGAGCCCCTGAGCTCAATCTATAACTGGACGGAGACAGATACAACCAACACCTCCACGTGCATAGAGATTTGTCATAAAGTAGGCTTAACAGAAATCATCAATTTAAGATCAGCAGGCTGTTGTTTAAGATTTTACAACAATGTCTCATTTTAAATTAAGAAAGACAACCTTGATACCTAATATAGAATTGACTTGTAGGCCTACATGACCTAGACCTAGAGACCTATTTAGAGCAGGCCAACAGAATCCAAACGTGGTGGATCTTTGACTAAATATCAAAATTGTGCATTGTAACGAGTTTTATGTGTTTTACCATTGACGTGTTATAATCTTTAACAATGTTTAACCTTTTTTTTATTACCTTGATCAACATTCAAGACATAGGCTATATAAATAGATGTAATTTAATATAATTTTATTAAAAAATAATAATGAGTGTTAAATCTTAGACTATGTGATGACTTTCAAAGTCATAATACAGCCTAAGCCTAGCCTTTAATGGACTAATCAGGGATTTGATACAATATAGGCTATCTCAATAATATAAAATTCAATGCAAATTATCACATACAGTACAGTAGACTACTGATTATCCATTATTGGCAAAAAAAATTACTAACAACCACGGCAAGTTTAACGCATTAATGTCCATCGTCACGCCTGCAAATTATAGCTACCACCCGCCACATGCTTGGCCTTAGGTGAGCGATCAAACATAACTGCCCGCCATTAAGCAAAGGGACAGTTGGACTTGGAAGGGGAAGATGACACATCGCTGTATGATCTCATTGCACTTAGAAAATTCAGGCAAACATTGTTATAATGGAAGGAAATGCCTTTAAACAAAACTCAACCATGGACTTTTCCCTCAAAGCCAATTAAGATGGCATCATCAAATTTAGGACTGTAACACATTGCACTTGTCTCACATATTGGACTATTATTTTACCGATGTGAAAATAATGTCTACAAAATTGTTTTTTTAGCAAAAGGTAATCTTTTACTTGATGTCTTTCACATTATCAAACCTAACGATAAGTAATGACCAGTAAATAAGGACTTATTTAGCTCTTACAGTCGTTTTTAACTATTTCCTATGTATTTTAGGTTGGGTTTGCTATATCCGTGATTCGATTATACGTGATCGCTCAGCCACCCATTACCGCGGATAATCGGAAGTCTACTGTATTTAGATTCAGATCCTATTCGGTAATCTAGTACCAAAGGTATAAAGTGACCACTAAATTAACTAACCTCAGGTACGCTGGTCATGGGGATGGCTCGGCGAGAGGGTGCAGGAGATTGCGGTTGGCCCCCGCTCCGCCCCGCGCCCCACAGTGTTTTATTGTTTTCAAACTCAAACTCTACGTCCGGCAGACTCTGGCTTTTCGTTTGGTTCGAGTTCTGCTTCCTGTTGCGTTTGTTCCTCGGCTTGTTTTTGTTAGGTGCTATTAGCCACGTACCCAGCTGAAAACACTTTTATCATGTTGGTTACTCGTTAACAGACTGTAATATATAGATTTCAGGTTTTTAAAATAAGATCATGCTGAGAAAAATTATCTATCTTAGGGTTACAGAATTAGCAGTTGGTGGAAACAAAATAGGTCCACCCCATCTAGGCGAGCATTTCATCTCCTAAGGCAATACAAGTGCCTAACCCGTGCCTGCCTTTTATTGCTAATTAAATTTTGCCTCCATTTGTAAGTTTTTTACTACTTTCAACGCAATGGATACAAAAACTCATTAAACAGAAAACAGTTCAACTTGTTACAGAAGAATCCTATGTATTCAGCTACCAGAACAAAATTAATTTAAATAAACTGGTAAATCTGTCCAAATACTTTGTTCATAATCTAAGCGTTTGTTTTAAATTTAAGTAAAAATCATACAGCCAAAATGATTTGAGGTGAACCAATAGTGTACCTTAGGATCCTCTGGTTTAAGAATGGGCTGAACTTCTTCACAATCGGAATCTCTGCTTGTTTTCCTCTGAATCGGTCGGCTGTTCTGTGAGGGGGATTGGTCAAAACTTTTCCTTGTTTCTCGCTTCTTCACTGCAGGACCACTGTAGACCTGGCAGAAAACACAGATGCTGTGAAAGCTAAGTGCTTAGCTCCCCAGCTAACATAACATTCCCGCACGGATGGATAACCTTTTTTATCAATTATATTAACACTTATACTGAAACATCAGTCTGTGAGACTGATAGGATACGTATTTTATTTTTTTTTACAAATTTAATACAGTTACAGGTATTGACTCAACAGTAGCTTCCGAAAGTACTCTTATAAGTAACTTGTACAATTCTGTTCGAACCCCTTCACTAACTTTTTTTGACATGGATATGTTTTATACAAGAATTTGTAAAAATTGCCTGTCTGATAGACCGGATGTTTGGTAAGAAGCGTAGGTAAATATATTAACATTGTTTTAAATGGGAGCTGGTCTATCAGACCGGTATCTCGGTTTACGTAAGTTTATCTTATTTTTCATCAGTAAAGCTAAAAGGAACAGTTGTAATAACTACTTTCATAATTTAAAAATAAAAGTTCATAAAACTTTTAAACTTTATGAAAATAACTTTCATAAAAGTTGTAATAACTACTTTTATTTTCTTCAGTTAGTTAACTGAAAATTGTTATATACATACAGATATAGTAAAGTAACTCTGAGACCAATGTTTCTATTGAAGTTTTACAGAAAATTTTTCAGTACCTATAAGCTTTCTGGTCAAAATTCATAACTTTTTTATTGGATGCATTAAAAAGGTTAAAAAAATTGGATAAAACTGGTAATGATCATTATACAAATAGTTCTATCATAGAGTTAAAAAATTAAAATTTTTAGCCTATTTTAAGTTTAAACAGAACAAAACCATGATTGTATAGTGAAATTAATTTGTTTGCTTTATTAAATCATAAAAATGCTTCACAAGTGCTTAACAACTAGTTGGCTAGTTCAGCAGATATAGTGTGATGAGGGAATATTATTGTGATGTCACAAATCAATAATAGAATTGAGAAACATTAAAAAAATAATAAAACCTTAACTGCCACCATGGACCTTGAGCTTTGTGGTGAAAAGTAGTGAGATTCCGATGTAGAGTGAGTCACAAATAGATCAGCTATCACCACTGATGATCAGACTCGATTTGCCTGCCACTGGTTTTGATTAAGGTAAGATTAACTTACAGGGCCTGCGCGATACCTTCGAGCTAAGGTAAACACACATAATAAATATTCGAACATCTTTAAATCAGAATTTCCAGAAATTATGCATGTTCTTTTACTAGCTTAAAAATCTCAATTTTTTCCTTGTCACAAATTTTCTGCCTCATAATCTGAGAATCACCGATTTCGTTCTAATCAAATCGAAACAAAATTTATGGTGGTTTGATACTGGATCTAGCGCTTTTTATTAATTGGGGCAATTAATTAATAATCTTGGCAAATTAACCAACTGGTTTTATTCAGTAACAAAGCTACACACATCATCAAACCCGTTCATACATTCATGTTTTGTAAATGTCATCTTAAAATACGCGTGAGGGTGGGTCGATGTAGATATGATTGAGTTAGTGGGCGTAACTGAACCCTCAAAAACCCCTTACCCCACTTTTTATATTAGATGTCTTTCAAGTTATTACTTAACAAGAAACACTCACCTTAGTAACTTCTGAGAAGGAATAAGGGTCGTTTTCACTGTCATCATTTTCGTCACTTCTTGATCCTTTATCCTCATCGTCTTGTATATTTGCATTAACAACCCGAGTCTGTGATTTCCTCATCTCAGCAATGTATTTCTCCACCCACGAATCGTGATGGGCAAGCATTCTCCGTAAAGTGTCTTCTGCACATTCTCCTGGTAGCTTATAATACGGACATTCTTCATGTCTAATGACACGATTTATCAAAAGCGGTGGGGCTCCATCACTTACACAAAAGGGTAAACTGAACTTCTTTTTGTTTGTAAACAAGTCTTCATTTTCTTCATCATCCACTAGACTGATACATTGGTCCTGACTTTCAGTTTTTTTTCCAGATGAGCACTTCCTTGGTAGTTTCAGCTTAATGTTGGAACCCCTTGCAGGGGGTGCCAAAGCAGGGAACTCCTGGGGTGTTGTATCAATTATGACGGGCTTCTTCAGCGGTTTTGAACTTGTACCAGTCTGAAAGTCAAAATTATATAAAATTTTACAATACCTGAAATTATACTCTTTTTTGTACAACTGAAAAGCTAATGCTTTGATTCGTCCAAATGAAATCCATTTGCCCGTATGTAAGTTGCTCATACACATTTGGACGGATGGGGGAAGGTGGGTTCCCCCACATAACCCCGCAGGGGCGGGGATACTTATAAAGAGTTACCACCTGCCCAAAAAAAATCAATAAATAACCAACCTAACAAAAAATTATAGTTTTTATCAGAACTCAAAGTTTTCAACAAAAAAAAGTAATTCGTGAAAAATCTAGTGATAAACTAATTCTAGATATTTTTATGCCTAAAATAACCAAAGGAAACTAGTAAAATAAACTAGAAAAATTAAAAGTTTAAAATGTCTTACTTTTAATTACTATCTAAGATACAAAACACAAACCTCATGGTGAAAATCTTCTTTAGACTTTTTTAAACAGAGTAACAAGTTTTTTTTCTCCGTTATATCCATTTGATGCAATGTTTCTTCATCTACTTCTCCACAATCTGTAAATTATTGACAGTCATTTAAAGTATTTTATTTTTCAACTCTCTGAATCCCACAGTTGACACAGTTTATAAAGTATATTTAAATCACCTTTTCTGCAAAGGATCCACTGATAAAAAAAATGATAAATACTTAGCTTCATTGAAGCCATACACCACATGTAAACACAGTATTTTTATAAATAAGGAAGTTACATAAATTTAAATATTACAGTAGAGTCTCCCATATCTAGTCATGCAGGACAGGGCCATGCTTTGAATGGCCAAAAAGGTGGATAGCAGGAAGAGGAGCAAATAAAATACATTTCCTTGGTAGAAAACAGCTGTAGCCTACAGAAGGTATACCCCTAATGTATTAAATAAAACACATTAATTTAATCAGCATAGAATGAATTATAATTGAAAAACGACAATATTTATAATTGTAGAAGAACCCTTTCACGTTTTAACAGACTCAGAGGAGCGTGGTAATGGCAGATAAGAGAATCGGGCACTGGGTCTGATATTGGGATGTATTAGTTATTGGGGAGTCGAATAAGGGAGGTTTTACTTTATTCTATATGCATTATATGGGGAATGAGTAAGATTTTACAGAAAAGTAGATCTTAAACTCATGCAACACATAGGCATATTAATTTACTTAAAATCCCCTCAGGCTACGCCCCATGAACGTTTTAAGTTTCAATGTTTATATTTTCAAAGAATGAAAACATGTAATTACTTGAATGTCAACAGCTGTGAACACTAAAATTTGACAGTTCAGGAAGAAGAAAAAGAAGAAGAAAGAGCTGCTGTGACCGTCCTAGGTTTCAATGTTTACATTTTCTAATGTCAACGTCCATTAACACTATATTTTGACAGTTCGGGAAGAAGAAGAAATAAAGTTGATTTTTACAGATAAACTGCTGGTTCAAAATTAGTGAATATTAGTTCGAAATAGTGAAATGTTAGATTTTAAGTTTTCTGTCTTTATTACATTAACCTTATCCTTTCCCAATATTTGACAGATGTTACTTTGTCATGTTGTAGACACTCGTGTTTTGTCATTTTGTAAACAGTAAAGAATTAATTAAAAATAATTTAAATGTATCAGTAGAGCCTAAACCTCTCAGCCTTTTATTACCCATGCGAAGAACGGGTATTTCGGCTAGTAAGTCATACATCAATAAATGTTAACTTTTCCCTATAAGGTTAACATTGGACAGAGCTGTAAAGGGTAGGGCCTAATGTTCTTAGGTTTACCAGTTTTTATACCTCAGGAATTATTTGACATAGGGAGAAGTTTCAAAATACAAAATTATTTGTTTTTTTTTAGCTGATTCCAACTGTACTAATAAAAATGTCATTTTACATATAATATAGGAGTAAAAACTCCCTATTTTGGGATATAAAACTCTCTACACCGCCCTGTAGATTGACCTATTTGGCTGGATTTCGAACTTGATCGAATAATTGCACATTCACACGTCTGTACCGAATTATATCAAGATTAGAGTATTATTTTTGTCAATGTTTGTTAAAAAACTGTATATCACAGATTCCCATTGACCCTGAACCCTGGTAGGAAAGTCGACCAAATACTACAGTCCATGACTAACCAGCACCGAGTTCAGCTCCGACACATATTTATCATTACCTAGAACATTGATATTTAAGTCGCCTGCAAGAATATTCAACTGATCCACCAGAAAATATTGCAATCCCACCTCCAATTGAAGTAGAGTGGCAATAAGTAATGAGAAAGAAGCCGATAATTAGCAATAATTACTCTTGTTACTTTTTTTGTTCAGTTTATGTTCAAATATAACAAATATGTCTGAAGCTGTCTCAGATAAAATAATTTCTAATGGCTCAATAGGACTCACCAGATGTTGAATATTTTGGTGAAAAATTTTATAACCTCTATTATCAGATACATTCGCTTTCTTTGCATATTTTTTATGGTTGGTTTGCACGGGGAGTTTAAACTGGAAACCAGGGTATTGAGAGGGTTGGAAGACAGTGGAACTTTACACTTCACTGCCCTATAATGAATTCATAGAGTCCTGAAGTTTATGCTCCAGTCGTAGATTTATAGTGGCTCTTTCATCTTCCACGACTATTTTGATATTAGCATGTGTGTTTTGTTGGAAATCTACTAGGTGTTTGGAGAATCTCCCTATTGGAATATTATCCCGAACACCGATGATAGGTGAACAAACTAACTCAGTAAGGTTTTTGCTTTTGAAAAAATTAGTAAACTCTAAGAAAGCAACTGAGTAGTCTAGGATTTTGGGCTTGTCATTATATTTATTCTTTGTCACCAAACTGCAGATTGACGCTTCATTTTCAACACATTATTACATAATTATACAGTCAATTAATGGGTTTCTGCTGTCCATTTCTTTCCCGGAAGGTAAAGGAATAGTTTTGAGAAACTATCAAACAAAATCAACATCTGTACCTGTTTATGTCATGAGGCTTTCTTCACATCGATCTTATTAACTACATCAAACATGTTATTGTTTTCCTGCCTGAGGTGAAACATGTTTGTATGTTTCTTGAACTTTCAAAAATGTACATCATATGTCAATGTTATTGAGTATATTTTAATAGGCATGTCACTATTAAAGTTTTTTTTATTGATATAATTTCACATATATTTAGAGTTACTAAAAAACTCTAGTTGGATTTAGTTATAATTTACTTCCTAAATTGAATGGACTTTAAAGGAAAATAATTTAGTCTACAACATTTTTGTTGACATTTCTTTACAACAAAATTTACGTAAGCAGTTTTTGGTTTTTTTAAATGTGGAAAAAGAGAATAATAAATTAAGATCTACCATACTTACTCAGTAAATCGTTGTTTAGAAGCTCTTCTTCGATTTCATCTTCAGTCAAGGCTGGAGGGCTAGCTTTAGACATTTAAGATAAGATATCTATAAATGTTGATATAATAAATAACCCCACCCCTCAATCGCACTGAAACTGCGAATCGCACTGATTATATAAAAAAGAAAAGTACTGTATCACACAAGGTTGGAATTTCAGGATGCGAGGATAAATACTTTGAGTATAAAATGCTTTTATGTATGACACTTTGACACTTGGATAATCAACATTCCAAAATTCACCTAGTTATTCTTTTCTCTTGAGTTTGGATCGGTCATAGAGTAATGCCACAGAATACAGTTAATAGCATCTATTATCGTTGATTACGAATAGAAGTTCTTCTATCATCTATGCTATTATGCAGTTAGTCTACAGCAGAAAGGAATGGATTATAAGTTTACTTTACTACAGTACTTCGTTACTTTACTATCCGTTCATCTATGGTTTTACGTATATTTGGGTAAAACTATTGGGGGATGAAAACTTAGAAAACTAAAGAATTATTACTCCCTCATCAATTTTTTAGATGAAAAACATTCATAGAGAGACTGTTAACCGTAAATGAATGTACATTCTACTTTTCCTTGTAAAATAAAAAATAATTACTTCACTTTGGGAAATACTATATATAGTGATCTCAGCTATTTCATGAGGTCTAAAGGGAATGCTTTCAGTTCCTCTATACAGCTGTCATTATAACCATATGTCGTCACTTCCGCTTCAAATTTTGGTCTGACGGATTACCAACCCTCCCCCCTCAAGACATTATCAACGTGAAAACAATGATAAAGTGATTTTTTCATAGTATATCGGCGGGCAGTACCCCTTTTAAATATTTATATTATCCCTATCCTTACCGTGCAATATGTATTCCTGAACTAGAAAGGGACGGATTATAAAGTTTTTACCATCCGCTCATCTGTGCCTGAACATTATGAAACAATCCACAGTATATGTGTATAACAAGATAAGTTCGTTGAAACTCCTTACTCTATGACGTAGTTATGTGGTGTTTATAATCTTATCTTAAAAATTTGCAGACGAGTCAACTAACCAAAGAACTGACGTGAAGCTATTATTTTATTTTCTATTTACTATGTTACTACGTGGCAAAACGCCTAAAATATAACATTAAACGTATTAATTTTCTGGTCTCAGTTTATTCTTAAAACAACAATGTTGAAAGCAGTTATTCTCATCGGAGGACCTTTAAAAGGTAGGATATTTGATGTTTAGACATAATTTAAAACCAAAACGTAATTTATGATTTAATTGGCCTGTATCACCCTCAATAATCATATCTGTAGCATTAGTATTTCTCTAGGCATTCATGCTTATTTTTCAGATAAATTGTCAGGTAAACAATGATGCATTTTACTTTGGCCTGCCTGCCTTTGATGTGTTTATTGTGTAATAATAATGATAATTGTTTGATTATTTAAATAAGATAATTTATTATAATTTCAGATTTGTCAGAAATTAAATGTTTGATGTCTGTTCTTTGTTTGATACAGTAGGCCTAGTTAGACTTAAAACATTACTTACTTTTTCACAGTGAAAATTTTGTTCTTTTGATGATTGATGATTTTACCTTGAATAGTTCCCTAAAACGTCATATCCAGAGAGCTATGGATACCATCTGTTTTCTCACTTGGTATTTTTTGGGGAAGATTAATTCACTTAACCTTCACACAAGCAGTGATCTTTGTGTTTTGGGGGATTTATACTCCTTTAGTTTTGAAAAATTTTTGAGAGTCATAGGCTACTCTACAGCTCAGAAGGATTTATTGGTCCACATATTTAAGATGTTTATGCTCAATTGCTGAATGTTTATAGCTATAGTTAATGAATTATTTCTGTAGTATATATAGTTCAATGGTCTAATCCACCTCCTATGTCTAACCAGAACTAATTTGTAAACTGCCCTGGCTATCTGACAGGACCAAAAAAGTTAAAAAAGATGTTAGTTATTCCTGGTTATAATTTTGGTTATTTTGATTACAGGAACCAGATTTCGGCCCCTTTCCTTAGACATTGCAAAACCTCTTTTCCCCGTTGCAGGTCTACCAATGATACAACATCACATTGAGGCATGTATCAAAGTTCCCGAATTGAAAGAAATTCTTCTTCTTGGTTACTATCCAGCTGTGGATCTTGCTCATTTTGTGCAAGAAATGACACTAAAATACAAAATAAACATAAGGTAAATTATGAGTAAATAATCTGTAGACCAACCCTCAATAATTATATTTTAATTGACCATCTGATCAAATATTAGCACAGAGGTGGTTAAAGCATACAAAGAGTCTCAGACATACAATATTTTTAATATTTTAATATAATGTTCTGGCAATTTACTTTCCTTCATCAGCGCCCTGCAGAGTTACGTCAGGTTGGTTATTGATTATACACATATTCATATAATATAATAATAGCAATAACCAACCCAACTTAACTCTGCAGAGATACTGGCATTGTAGCTCAGGTAAGGAACTCTCTGGCCTAGTAAGTCAAATGTTGCTGGATCGAAACCAGTGGCCAGTGACTCCTGTCAGATCATGAGCAATAATGACCTCTGGTCAGCCCATGTGACTAATACCAATATGATACCTAGCTGTCTTAAATTCACCGCACAGGCCTAGGCCTATGGTGATGGGCAGTTGAGGTTAAAAAATAGAATGCAGAATGACGGAACATACTTCGTCAACGTACAGGTTTTGTCAACGTATGTTGGTTTTAGTCATAGTCATAGTCATATTTCTTTATTCATTTCTATGTACAAATGGTACAAGTAATAGTGTCAGCGTATAAATACAAAATACAGACCTACCATAGACAGAAACAAGATCAAAATCAAAACAGAACACAAAATGTTTTGTCAATCCTGTATCACATTCATATAAAATAATGTTAAAAATAATACAAAACAATCATCTTGACACATGAAAGCATTGTAACACTGAAACGGTAGTGACTAAAAAATAAATAAATAAATCAATAAATAATTTGTTTACAATTTTTTTATTTGTTTTTATTAAAGGGAGGTAGAAGAGAATAAAAGGCTTTGTTTATCATACAGTCTTTTAGACTTCTGACAAATTTAGTCTCACTGGGGATTAATTTGATATTTGTAGGGACGTACTTCAAAAATTTATTCCCCATGTAGTTTGCGGTTTTTTCAAAAAAATTAAGTCTGTGTGTGCTAATAGTTTCATTTTTTCTTCGTGTAAAATAGGAGTGTTGAGGCTGCTTAGAATTACTCATTGTTTCCCCTTTTTTTGCTATCGGAATGGTCTCAAAAATGTATTGGCTATAAACAGTGAAAATTTTCAGTTCTCTGAAATGTTTCCTTGTAAAATAGTAAAAAATTCCTTTCTTTAGTAAAATAATATTAATAGGTTAAAAATATCAATAACCCACCGAACTTAACTCCACAAAGCTCTGGATGTGGAAATAATATATGTGGTCGGTATAATACGAAAGTACCGATGTTCTTTATGTAATTTTTGTCAGATATGATCTATAAGGCAGTTCTGTAATATTTCCTAATATTAACATACTAAAAACTTTCTACCAAAAAAACAAACAGTAATAAATAATTTGTTCACTGTATTAGGCTAATTTCTTTAAACTTTGGTAGAAAATTTATGTCCCATCTGGGGATTGATTCTGACTTTTTAGTATTTGTCAATTATGCTACCATTGAACAATGGAGGCAATGATTGTCTGAAATCATTTATGTTCTTCAAACTGTACTCTAATGTTTGGTCTAATTGTTTGTAAATACTGTATTAATACTGTAATGAAGAGAAATCAGAATTTGTCTTTTGAACCATTGTGTATTATAGCATACAGTATCTACATATGTACATACTAGTTTTTTCAAATTAATACCATGCAATATTGCTGAAAAATACCTATTCTTGCAGGTACTTACAAGAATTCACTGCCCTGGGCACAGGTGGCGGTATGTACCACTTCAGAGACCAGATCCGTTGTGGCAACCCAGAGCTATTTTTTGTTATGAATGGAGATGTTTGTGCTGATTTTCCATTGGTAGAGATGCTAGAGTTCCATCGTAGCAAGGTAGTTTTAATTTGGTTTATAGTCAAGCATTTGGTACAAAATAAAGTAAAATACTTGATTCCTTAAAAGTGGATTATGAAGAGCTACTAGGCTTGTCTTGTATAATCCCCTACATTATATGCACATCCTACATTATATGCATCTACATTACACCTACATTATATGCATGTCCTTCAGTGGTGTAGTGATGCGGGAACAGTGTTCCCACACTGGTATTTCAATCTGAAAAATTTAAAATTTATTGATAAATACTGATTTAAAATGAAATGATTGTTGTATATCCTATTATAAAGCGGTACTTAAGAAATATTTTTAAACTCATGCCTGATGCTTATCTTAAATAATTATGAGAATTTGCATTACAAACAGACTTAAAAAAACCTTGCATACTCTTTGTAATATGCTCAAGACATTGTATACTGTGATTCGGGAGTTTTCCAAGCTAATGGCTGAGGTGCAGCGGCTGGTCAGTGGTTTGGCACTATCCCCATTGTGGGTTCACAATTTTTTTTACAATTTGTCAAATATATTTATTTATCTTTACGCACTGAAAAATCTGTCACTGCACAGCTAATGCACTTATAGGCCATATTGGATAGTTTTCTAACGTATATTGTCGAGTCTTAAGTAACAGTGGGCCATTTAGTTCTGTGAGAATAAAGAAGTTCTGGAATAACCTATTTTTAAAAATAAAACATTTTTTGGCGCTTTTTGGACATTTTTTAATAATAAAATTCTAAAGGATTTAAATGTTCTGTGAACTTACAAATATATTAAGTATTAAAATAAATCTAATTGGTTTAATGTTGAATTCTTCGTTTTATTTATTCATCAGGGTGAGTCAGCTGTGATGTCGGTGATGGCGACGGAAGCCACGAGACAACAGGCTCCGCACTACGGCTGCATCGTCATGGACAAAAACAGTTCTGCGATCACTCACTACGTCGAGAAACCGTCCACATTTGTGTCCACATTGATCAACTGTGGCATCTACATCTGCTCTGTTGAAATATTCCAAATCATGGCTTCAATATTTAATAGAAATCAACAAGGCTACTACAAGTTTGTACTTTTGAACTTATTCTAGTAAAGGTTTTGTAATTTAATTTTCTTCATTTAATTGTAAAAAATACTCACAAAGTAGTGATTGCTGTCATTTAATTTTGTGTTTTATTCTGTTATATTTTATTTAACTGTTTCCACAAAACATCTGTATCTGATATATGATTAAATTTACAGTTGACTCCTGATTAACGGCGCAATGAGCAATTGAATGGCCACAGATAACCTTATTAGGAAGTCAATCGCCCTGATTGAACCCTTAACCCAAGAACCGTTGTGTATTTTTCCCTAACTAAATGATATAATTACTATACAGCTCTTCTTAAAATAATTAGTACAAAAAAAAAACACAAAACATGTCCTTCCCTTAACCAAACAATGATAAAAGAAGCAAAACAGGTGTCCACTGCAATCCCAATTAAGCTTAAAAATGCCGTCAACTTTCACGCAAGCCAGTCACTGTTTATTTAAGGTGGGCCCTCCCACCATTATACCACACATTTGCAAGCGAAAGGCTCTTGGTCAATTTGTAATAATTTCTCAGGAGAAGGTTTTTAAGATTTAAAGACTCACAGCTTGTGCTTTATGGGGGATTAGTCAGACGTTGCCACATTAAATTCTACTGGTTGCCCAACCCTTGAGAGTCGCCTTACCTGCGCTCTGTTTTACTCACTTTCCATAAAAACAATTTTAAATTTTAACAATTAATGTTACGTGATTTCATATCACAAAATATTTTACTTAGTGAAAAGACATTAGATGTACTAGCAATCTACCTGGCCAGAATTATAATTTTGTTGTTCACTCAGTGGATAGATAATGTACTATTAATAAAAAAATAACAATACAAAAATTGTTATCCAAAATATTAGTATTACAAAATCCTAAATTCAGTGCAACTCGGTTATTGCGGCCTCGGCCATAATGTCAACTCGGATATAACGTCATTTATTTTTAGGTCCCGCCAAACTATAGGTATTTACATAGGAAAAAACCTGAGATATATCGTCAGTAAATTCTAAAACCTTGTATATAACGTCAAGAAAATCGGGCCGAGATGAAGGCAACATATAGCTAAACAGAGAAAGTTCGGTCGGTGGTGCAACGTGAGGGCTGCGGCTATTGTTTAGCTACATTCTATTTTTAGAAACGGCATTTTATTGCTGTCTTAATGCTAACCACCCCAACCCCCTCCCCTACCTTATATCCGCTGTCGCCGGTCATCAAGGTCAGTGTCAGTGACTCACGTCGAATCAAAGCACTGTGATGCCGTTCGTACGTACCTACAGTTCGTGCAGATATCGTTAGTTCAGTGTACGTCTTTTACAGTTTGTTTTTCTTTATTTTAATTTACAAATACAGTATTGAAAAATAATGGCAAGTGTTAAGAGAAAGGTTTTGCCGAAGAAAAGGTGTGAGTTATAAGAGCGTGTGAGGAGGGACGTAAGATAGCAGACGTGTGTCCGGGCTTGTTTTTAAAAATTAAACCAACAGTTGAATTTACCAAGCCGAACTTCATTGCAATATTTTCAAATTTGATTTTTTATATAGTAAAGTAGTGCAGTCAGTCATAAACATAAACTTATGGTGTATTTCAAATTACCTTCATTAAATGTCTTAATTTCATGTAAAAAATGTGTTTCCCTATTTTTCCTCGGTTTTAAATTAAAATTATGTAACCTCCTTTATAGCGTCACTCTGATATAGCGTCATTAATTGTGTTGTCCCTTCAATGACGTTATAACCAAGTTGCACTGTAGTTCGTTGACATTTTAATTAATATCTTTATGGGGAAACATATTCCGATTTAAAACTAATTTAATTTGATGATTAATATTTGAAGAGTCATGTTTTATAGTTTTTAATATTGTTTTTAGGGACTAAAACTTCAAGAGGGCTTAGATAAGAATGTTCTTGATAAGAAGACGGACAGATTTTGATGTATGTCTAGTTATTAAATTACCGAACTGTTGTACAGTGACAATCTGAGTAACGGCACAAAGGAGTCGGGATACATTCAGCTGGAGCGAGAGGTGCTGAGCCCGTTGGCAGGTACGGGCAGAGCCTTCGTCTACTCCACCTCCACCTGGTGGTCACAACTGAAGTCTGCTGGCTCGGCCATCTACGCCAACCGTCACTACCTGCAGCTGTATAAGACGCACAACCCCAAGCGCCTGGCCACGGACGCAGCCGCCACCATCATCGGAGATGTCTACATCCATCCCTCGGCTACTGTCCACGCTTCTGCTGTCGTGAGTTGAATATGTTCCTATTTATACAGATTGTACTGGTTGGGTGGTTCAGTATATAGTATCTGCTTCATAATCTCAAAGTTAATGGTTCGATCCTAAGCAAACTTTTTGCACAGTTTTGTGATTTGATTGCTCTACACTGGACTTAGTTACGCTTGTTCATTGGGCTATTAATTGACGATTCTGGTAAATTAACAAGCTAGTCTCCGTTATCAGGCTACAGGTCATCAAATGCATTACACTCACCACAATCAGCCTCCACAATAAACCTTCAAAACCCTCTTAGTGTCTCAAGATTGTGAATATGAATATGAACATATCTCAAAACCCGATCCGGATGATCCAGAATCCTGATGATTCGGATGCAGAGAAACCTACTTACTGTACTTAACTTTTGTACTCCTACCACCTTTGGTTTATCTCTCCTGTGGTTGCAGATTGGCCCCAATGTCAGCATCGGGCCAGGTGTCAGTATCGGACCGGGAGTGCGGATCCGAGAATCCATAATCCTGCAGGACGCACAAATATCTGAACACACTCTGGTGCTACATAGCATCGTGGGTAGAGGGGTGAGGATCGGAGCGTGGGCTCGTGTCGAGGGTACTCCCTGCGATCCCAACCCCAACAAACCATTCGCCAAGATGGACAATCCCCCACTCTTCAAAAATGATGGCAGGCTCAACCCTTCCATCACCATTATAGGTAATGAAATTAATACTTTCCATAAATTTCTCTATGCACTCTTAAATTTTGTGTTTTAATCAATTGAAACTAAAATTTTAAATTTATTTTCTTACAAAATCTGATTAATCAATCTATTTCTCAATATAGTTTCACCAGTACCAAGGAATTTATTCAATCGTCGTGACCTCAGGTAGGCCATGTTGAAACATAAATCTGTTAAAGTCTGTGATCGCATATATAAGACATACTGCCAGGTTATTGTCGCATGTATAAAATTTACGTCTTAATTTTGTTTTTATGGTCTCATTTTCCACAGATTAATAAATAATACTAAATGCTATACTGTTTTTTCGGCAACAAACAAGCTTTCTAGTGGTATATTTAGTTTTGTTTTCATACCACGTGGCAACACTATAAAAATATCAGTAAATCATGGAAAAAACCCGGACTGGGGGGGTACCATGTTTATGAAATATTCTGTTTCTAAAAGGTGAAGGAAATTTTCTTTTGATTTTCCTATGGTCTTTTTAGTCACTCAATAGAATCGGCAGTGTTCTTGAAGGCACTAAAGAAAATCTGTAAAATACAAAACTAGAAGCTGATGGTATTTTGACTGTATGAAACAACACACGGTTATCTAACTTGAGAGCTAATTAAAACATTTCATTGGAAACGATTTGACCATAAGTACAATAAGTAAATTGCTCAGTAATTAAGCTGACCACAATTACTGGATAAATTGGTCAACTTACATTCCTTGACTGTAAACTGAACTGTTTTGTATATATTTATTTAATTAAAGGAACTTTGACGACAACGATATCTATAGACATAGGTGGTCAAGTTCATTCAGAGGACGTAAAAGTTAGTGAAGGGATTTGAAAATTATTTAAATTTTGGAAAAAACTAATTTCCGAGTAGAAAATAAGTTCTAGATAGGTCTAATGTCCAGGAAAATTCGTGTTTTACTGTAATATTAAGTTTAAAATCTAAAAATTTAACATTACGCTTATGGAGAATAAAATGTAAACAATACAAACCAAAACAGCTGTTTATAACCGTTTGACAGTTCTTGATTGAAGACTGCGGGGAACAATATAGAGGTTATGCATTAATATTTATTTTATGAATTAAATAAATGCAAAATTATCAGGTTACTAAACAATTTGTAAAAACTTAAGGATAACATAGCTGTGCGAAATAAAAGCAGAAAAAAGTATTTCCAAAATCTTCCGTGTTTTGATAGAAAACGTATTCGTTGTATTGCTTGAAGCCACTGTAACAAACCAATTAATTGATGTAAATTAAATTTCTCTTTTGCTTTTCAATCCTCATTCCGTTTATAACAAAATCAGTTGATCACAGGCTAATAATAACGGTATGGATAATTAAACAGTAAATGATCGGCTTTGGCTAAAAGACGTTAAACGGCATCGCTCAATTGACTAACGTCGTAGCCGAGTTGTAGCGTGTCGGCCTCAAGAACTATAGGCCGCGAGTTCCATCCCCACCAGGGGCGATACTTTTTGTTCAGTGCTATATTAATTATGGTGTATTAAATCGGTTATATTTCAACCACATAAATGTTTTCATTGAGTAATAAATGTGTTTTAATTTTTCTAATTAATTTTTATAATACCTGTCTTATTCTATACGAGCAAAGCTCGGTCACCAGGTACTTTATTTAATTAAAGGAACTTTGACAACGACAATATCTATCGACATAGGTGGTTAAGTTCATCCAGAGGATGCAAAAGTTAGTGAAGGGATGTAAAAATTATATTAATATTGTCAACAAAGTGGCAACTATGTTGAAAAGTAGATTAAGTAAGACACTATCTCATGCGAGAGAACAAAGCCAGAATGCTTGTATGAAACTCTTGGATTTTTAATTATTTATTTTACATTTAATTGAACTTTTCCTATTGCTCTTGGAAAGGGAAATAAAATTGGAAAGGGTTAAAAAATATTAGGAAAGATTCTGTTAAGAGTTATTATGTGTGATAAATCATGCTTTTTACCTATGACCCAGAAACTAAGCGACAATAAGTGCACTGGAAGTGTCCGAATCCACCACCAATGAAGAAAGATTGTGTATATGCCGACAAGCGGCATATACACAATCCAACAGGCCTGGCTGGGCAAGCTAAGTTTGACCAACTGGCTGGAATATGGAGGGGGGATGTCAGGCGAATGGCGTTTGTCTAAGGTTCACACGATTTACATTACATCATAGAAAACTGGTCCAGTTATTCTCTAGCCACACCTCGTATTGTAAGAGCTGGCCATATGTTGTAATAAGTTCTAGTTTTGACGTTTTTATTGATATTCAAAAACTTTAACAGTAACTTAAAAGTAAAAACTTTAACTTTAAACTTTATTACAGTAAGTCAGTTTTATTGGTAATAGTTATAGCTAGTTGTAATGTTGGCTCCACTGTTCGCAGGTTGCAGTGTTACAGTTCCAGCCGAAGTGATCATCCTCAACTCCATAGTCCTGCCTTACAAGGAGCTGACTCGGAGCTTTAAAAATGAAATCATTTTATAGGTGCTATTTTTTCAATAACTTGTAAATTGCCTTTCTCTTTGTGAATATTGTACTATACTATGAACTGTAAGTCATAATAAATTTTTAACCATTTGTAATTTTTGGTTCTCATCTGAAAATCTTTCCAGTCTTAAATAGCTAATAAAGAAAACTATATTTTATTTAAGATCTTTTAATTTTTTATACAAAATTCAATTCAGTTTTCAATTACTGACTTTTTAAAATGTAGGTGTGTAATTGTAAGATATTTTTTAAACACAAATAAAATAACTGCTTTGGCCATACTACGTTGATGTCGTGTGCTCAAAATTATTTATGATGGTTATTCGCAAAAAATATATATTAATATTAGAAAATAATGAACAAAAATATATATAATTGGTGGTATTTTGAATCCAGTTAACTGGAAACAAAACACTTAAAAAGAATTAGTAGGAGTAGATAGATGAAAAATCAAATAACTTATACATCAAAAACCAAGTTGCTGCTTTCGACATATAGCCTATTACAGCCTTTATACAACCTTTTGGGGTTGAAAAAAAATTCACATCACTGTACAACAATTTATTGCAATAATTCAAGCAAATTATTTTAAAATTTGTATAAGAAAACAATTTTTATATACTTCAACAGATAAATAATTACATTATGTGAATGGCTCTATTTGGTGAGTTTATATAAATATCTTCATAAAGATTTTAAATTGTATCGAGACATATTTCTAGTGAAATTGATCTATTTAATCAAAATTGACACAATTAGGAATCAGGTGATATTCAGTACATGGATAGCTCATCGAGGGCAGGCGGGGGCAGGTCTAGCGGGGGGCAGAGCAGGTGGTTAATGTTGCGGGGCCCCACCATCCCCCCCTGCTTGGTGGCCCAGTGTTGCATGTATTCCACCACCGCCAGAACCTGGGTCTCTGGAACCACTGGTCCAATCCCTGGCACATGTTCCCAGTAAGAGTGGTGCTCCTTGTCTATTGAGTCTACTGATTCTTCAGTGTCCAAGCTTAGCCGATGCTCTGTCGGCACCGACATCGGTCCATTGCAGCTGATCTGATCCAATGACTTTTCACCGACTCTTCCTTTTCTGATTTCAACGACAGAATACCCAACCTCTCTTTGCCGATCAAAGTTTGTCATGGTAATTGTATGGTTTAGGGCGAAACCGGAGTCTGTTGATTCAAAAGTTGTTTTTTTTTCTAAAGAATCCTCAATATCCTTAGAACGGCCCTGAGGTTGACTGGCAGTTTTTTCTACAACTGTAAATACATTATCTTTACTTTCAGCTGCACTTGATGAATGTGAAACTGTTCCTTTTTCAGGTGTCTTGTCTCTATTTTGAGATCCAATTCTTGAAATTTTATCTTCTGCATTTTGAGATTCCATTCTGGAAATCTCATCTTCAACGTTCGACTGCTCATCTTTATTTTGTTCCTCAGTGTTATCTCCTTGGTTTTCTTCATTATCAACTGGTTCTTCAGCTCCTATTTTTCCAGACATTTCATCTTCTTTATTTGCACTTTTATCTGTAAATAAAGAATTTAGTTTATCGAGGTAGTGGAAAATCTTTAAAAAATTTGCTACAGTTAGGCCTAAAAGAAAATGTTGCATTTGGTCAAATATGTTTCATTCAATTTGAATATCAAAATAAATACAACCTTTAGCAAGAAGTGCACCTAGATAATTTATTCCCTTTGACAAATACATGTTGTATTGGAAATAACAAATCAGCGGCAACAGTCAGGATGTAACGTCATGTAAAACTGTATTAAAGTAGGGTTTTCCTCCATAGGATTAACATTGAGAAAGGATTTGTTAATTAAAACAGATGAGCAGGAGTAGACACAGACAATTAGCAGAATGATTGTTGAAGTGAAATAATAAAAAATTCACTATTTATTGAGTTGGTTAAGGATTTCTATTTCCCACCACAACATGTACTCCTCATGCAGTGCATAGAGCTGTGTGTACCCACTAACATATTTTAAACATTGAAATATATGAATTTATTTATGTTCAGTAAGTGTTGTAATTTTTATCATGCAAATTAAGAGGTTATAGCTAATAGCTTACTAAAACAAGCCAACTGTCTTGACTAAGTGTACCTACAAGCTAAATTGTTTGTACAACAAAACAACAGAAATGTAACGAGCACCTATTGTTGTGGTCGTTGCTGTCTTGCCAGTGGCAGACGTCTGCTCTATTAGTTTGTCCAGGTCCAACGACTGTTCACCATTGCTCTCTAACTCATCCTGAGAAATGTTATTTGTCAATAAACAATAACTTGTCACATTTGGTATGAATAATGTTATTGATAAAACTCTGATTTATAAGATTCCATGATATAATCCAAACCCACAAGAAAATGTCTTCCAGCTTCAAATGAACTGATGCTCAATGTGGTTGTGTTACCCCTCTATAAGAAATGTGAGTGCAATGGAATCCTGCTAATCCAAACCCCATTAGTCAGATTTTTCAGATGATCTGAACCACAGATCGGTAAAATAAATTATATTTTTAAATTTATTTCATATCCTAAAAATCAAGACAAGTGATCGGAACTAAAAAAATAACCTTGTGGACCAAGATTTGTTTATGTTTTATATCAATTTATTACCACATGTGTTTTGTGAGCACTTTCTCAGGTCATTATTAAATCAGCAAACCGATAGATTGTTGGTACGGAATTCGTAGCATGATCACCGATGTTTCAAATGATTGGCGATGTGCGACATTTGGTCCGGCCAGACAGCTAATTAGCAATTTGACGGAAGCTCAGAACCAGAGAATCAGACCACCGATTCGAGAGGCCCCGAATTATCACCCAATTGCATAGCTCTGATATATTACCAACATATCGGTTCAGAACGTTGACATACCCGGGCTTCTTCTGTATTCTGATATCACCAGGCTTCCAGTCGGCTTACGATAATAGGAGTAAGATAGAAAGTAAAGGATAGGTTAGGTAGGTGAGAACAGGCTCAGTAGGTGGACTATACCAAAGTCGAGGGGTACGCCTTGCTCTTCTTGGCCCTTGACTAGGGAGTCTTCGATCTCCAGCTATGCCTCGAGCCCTGACCACTCAAAACTTAGTACCCCTACTCAAACCTACCTAACCTAGTTATTATGATAGGTTAAAGATTAGATTAGATTATTAAAACGTACCACAAGGTAGGTATTTTTAGCCAAGTATGAAAAACGAGTGTAGGATGATTGTGGTGATCTTGTAGTCTTGTTACTGACTAAGACTGACATGTTCCTTAGACAGAATTGTTAATTTAATACCCCAACAGTCAATGGCATATCTAAGGAACCTACAGTTTCCGAACCACTGCCTCTGAATTAGGAACCAGTCTTATTAAGAGGATGGTCTTTGCGGATTGGTTGATGTGGATGTTAATCTACTTAATTGTGCTATGTTTTAGATATTAGTTCACCTGAGGACGGGATCAGATTCCAGATCCCGAAACGTCGTGAAACTTTGTTTTACATAAAATCGTGATGGAAAATGTCCGCAATAAAAATCTAAATAATATCAATCCACCATCACCAATAATGAATTTCAATCAATATGTCTAAACTATAAATTGTTCGAATTGTTGATATAGCATAATTTATAAATTAAATACCACTTCAAATAAAATTAAAAATGAAATATTATTAAGTTGAATTTGATTGTTCTAATCAGGATTTAAAACACTAAATTTAACTTTACCAAATTTTTTGCTTGAACATTTATCCAATCTTCATTTTCTTTCAGTGAAGAGTGACTCAAAATACTTTCTCCCTGTAATATATCAGTTTTTAATAATGAATACTAATTGTATGTTGTTTATTATATACTAATATAAAACCAAAATAACATATAATATAAACTGTATATTGTCAAAATATATTGCTTTGGTACCGTACCCCCTGTTCTCTCTATAATCTCACTACATTGGTGAAGCACAAAATGCTTACGACAGCTGTCTACCCTAGGAGAAAATATTGCTACATGTAGAAAACATCGCATTGCAAACTTAAAAGAAAAATGAGTTCCATCTCTATCTCAAAAACTTCTTCCTTTATAGCAATAAAGTGTTTATTCCCTAACCATTTTCTGTTGCCTGTGGTATGTCTACCTTCATATATTTCTATATTTATAAGTCTTTTCCATTTGAAACATTCAAAAAAGAAGCCTGTTACCCGAGCATTGATTGTTAAAAAAACTGTTTTATTAGTAGCAGAGTTTTAAAAAGTAAAATTTCATTTAAATTAAATGAGGTAGAATTTCATTTAGGACTAAGCGTGTATTTGTTCACTCGTAGAAGATAATATAGCCTACTTATTGCGTATAATTGGAGTTTTTTTGTTTATTTCTGTAATCTGATGAATTTGAGAATAATGAGTGGGAATTTAATATAACTTTCCCAATTAAAAAAGAAAAACACTACTTACCTCACCAACTGTTTGATGAGGTTGCCTGCCAATAATTGTGGGTGCTTGGGATGTTATTGTAACCCCTCGTGCCTCAGTCTGAAATAAAAAATATTTTTTAAATAAATCAGCGCTTAACTTTTTATGCACTTTTACAAAAGATTTTCGCTCTTGAAAAAACTACCTCATAGTAAAACGTAAAAAAAATAATACGTTATAGTAGTTTATATTTTTGTCATTTGATATTGCTATGCATATTAAACATACGTAGTCATTAAATTATTATCCTAAAATGATCATATTTGATAACCTTATATATGTATATCACCTTTAATATTTGTACTTGAATAATAATCCAATGATCAAAGCGATCTGGACCCAGTCCAGGATTGAACCGAAAAACTTCAGATTTATAAAGCGGGCTACCTATAACCAAAACCATTCAGCGAGCTAGTCTTCAACGTAACCAATCTAGATCTCACTGTACACTACCTTGGTGGGGGCAGGGTAAAGTGTAACCAGCTCAGTGGTTGTTCCCTTAGCATCATCGAACACTTCCAATCCGTGCATGGACGTGGCTCCAGGTTCGTCATCGATGTTGGGTGATCGTAAACGCTCAGGCTTTGCTTGAGGTTCAATATCCGGCCACACCATCAATCCCGCTGTTGAGTCCTTTTCTTCAATTTGCGTCTCTTCTGTAAAGTATTAATTATAACTCAAACTAGATGTATATTTTTGCAAGAATATATATTTGTTAGAATGGTAAAGATAAGATATCATTTCTAGATTAAGGAAGATCCTAAAACAGTGTAAGTGACATTTTAATCCAAAAGACTTTTGGTTTTATACAATGCTTAAGACAAAGAATAATCTTTAAGGGGCAGCCTTAGTCAGTAACAAGACCACAAGATCGTGCTGCAATCATTTTACACTCATTTCTCACTCATACTTGGCTTAAAATACCCTTTTGGTAAGCTGCCATTTCAAAAGGGAATATTAATAGTAATATTTTAACCACGACATGTGAAGAAGGATGAATGTAACAATTTTTTTAGTTACATTATGTAACTTTCAAAGACCAGTATTTTATTTTGCAGGATCATTAATTAATAAATAGTAATCAAAGACAGCTGAACACAATTTGTGATTAAACTGACGACCTTCAGATTATGAAACCCACTCTACAATCACTCAGCTATGCAGCAGTAATGATTTTATCTCCCAGAAGGACAAGATACACTAGTCTGTCGCAGGTTTAGGCTCAATCTGGAAGCTCAGTCAAGTATCGGATTCCTTGAAGAAGCAATAAGGTAATACTTTATACTTTTAACTTAATTGGCAACCTCCCCATGTAGGTATTTTAAGCCAAGTATGAATGAGATATGAGTGTGGCGCGATCTTTTAGTCTTGTTACTGACTAAGGCTGACATGTTGCTTAGACAGGACTATTATTTAATAGTCCAATAGTCCGAACCACGGCCTCTGAATTATGAATTGATCTTATTCTGAGAATGGTCTTGGTGCGGATGTTAATCCACACAAGAGAACACTACACCCACCGACCATCGCTCACAGCTATCCACAGTTCGTGACATCCAAGTAGCTGGATTACAGAATACGCCCAGTCCCATTAGGGGTATGTAAATGGCTTTGAAAAAATTGCCAGTTTAGAGCTCTGATAGTGGCTAGTTCGATTACCTTTGCCTTCAGGTGGAGCTGCTGATAGAATTGTAGAAGTGACAGATGGTGTTTCTACATCGATTTCCACATGTTTGATCACAGGAGGGTTGGGGCCGCAGTTAAGCGAGGCAAGGAACTTGTACAACTCTACGAACTTCTCAACGGGTATCCAGGCAGCACCTCCGTCAGGCTGGTCTGTCAGAATCTCACACACCAAGACCATCGTCTTGCTCAGGCACTATAGAGTGGAACAAATAGTCTTATTTGAGAGTATTTACGATCAAGATTCTAGATTTTTACACCCCACCAAAATCAGGTGAAATAATTTGTGGCCATTTTTGAATAAAAACTATTCATAAGGTTTGGAAAGGTGTAGAATATACACAATTTACTTGACTGCTAAGGAAAAATGAACTGCCAAATGGTATCCAGGTGCAGAGTTAGGCAGTAGTTGTCTAAAAGGTAGAAGACACGAATAAAAGAGAAACCTCTTTGTCAGGAACTTTTTTTGGCTTTTGGTAGTGGAAATAACATTTAAAACTCTGACATTTGCCTCAAATGGTCATTTCCTTGATAATTTTGATTCCAGTGGTTGGAATCAAGATTTTTGGGAGTCTGATTCAAACATCAGTGATAAATAGTCATAACGGTATACCAAATTGTAAAACAGTAGGATCTTGTTATTCTGGCCCTGTATTGAGATTAGAAGGGCCGGAAGATTGAAAATACCAAATTAGGGGAGGTCAATAATAAAAAATTGTGTGGGGTAACCGTGAAAATGGTCAAATTATCTCAAATTTCAATTGAACTAACCATGAATTATCCAAGTTCCACTAAAATCTGGTGTTCTTAACTCTATATTCTTAGGTATATACCACATATTCCAAATTCTTTAAACAAAATCTTTTTTAATTCTTTTTTCTTTAAGTTTTATTCAGTTACAAATCAAATCCATTATTTTACCCCTCCATTACTCATATTCCTCTTTAATTATTAATATCAATACAAATTGAATGAATTTGTATGAATTGAGTGGATTTAAATCTTTATTATACTTGACAGATAAACCAAACTTGAGTTTCTCATTCACCATAGAGATATACTCACATCACAAATGTGTCCCGATGCAATAGCAACAAACTTCAGCCAAGGGACTCTGTGGTTCATATTTCCTATTTTTAGCATCGAGTCCAAGGCATCTTTTACAAGACAAACCCCTAACCACTTCTCGTAGAGCACTTCTATTCGCACGTACTCATGCTTCCCCAGCTATGCAACAAACGGTAGACAGAGCTCAGTTACGGAGACAAAGTTTCAGTTTAATACGTGACAGTAAATTATTCATGCTTTTACAAGTAGCTATTAATCATGCAGAAATATTTTTTGAAGAAGGTGGTATTCAATTTTGTCCATTCTTTGTCTGCTTACATAGACGAATGATTTGTGTGGGGACGTATTAAGCAAAGATAAGGGTGAGTCGAAACATAATGAGGTGGATAGTATAGAAAAATAACCCCATCGCAGCAGACCTGCATACTCAGCAAATTTCTAAATAAATATCAATATGTAACAAGTTTAATCAATATCCTTAATAAATAAGAATATAGCTATTGTCCATCAGATTAACATGGGAAAGAGTATGTAGGCTTAATGCTGTGAGGAACACTGAAAGTAAGCATTTTTAATATAAATTATTTTTATTTTGACCATATCAATATCTGTCTGTAAATAAAGGAATTTGCCTCCCTCCTATTCATAAGATTTTTAATGACTATTTTTTTAGTCTCTAGGCACATCAAAATGAAAAGTAACATGGTCCCAGGGCTTAGGTATTGACATGAGATGTACGGTAATAGCTTCTTCCCTTTGGGAAATTCGCTAAAAGGCCTTTAAAGCCTCATAATATGGTAATAAACTATGTGTTCTGTATATTTATTTATTTTTTGTTATAATAAACTGAGAATTAGGAAAATTTAACATAGTTCAATTAACTTATTGAAAGTTTTATAGTTAGAGAGATTTTTTCTGTGAAATAAATTATATTTAGTTTTGTATATAATTAAAGGTTAGAAAAATAGTTAAACAAAAGTGGCATATAAGTTGTTTGAAATTTGTGAAATATAAATTGTTAACAAGAATTTTAAAGAGCTGAATGCGGCGGTCACCCCTCGACCATTCGCCTATCTCATGTGACCACAACCATCGGCAAAATAACCATTTTCAAAACCTAAGAAATTTTTCCTCTAAGTTTAAATATGATAGAACTTAAAATTTTATTTAGTAGAGCTTGAGGTTGTGGGATGAAATACCACAAGTGGTAACAATAATACACCTCAAGTCTCCCTGGTTTTAACCCAATCTTGGAGGTAATTGGGCAGCTATGTCTTCGCAGTTTGTCAAGAAACTAGATATAACTCATTGAAGAATGGACTATGCTGACCTCATGCCATTCATTATACTAGAATTTATGATAAAAGCATCGGCTAGCAGGTAAAATTATTTTTAAAATACGAAAAGGCCTCTACTATTATATATAATTTCATAAAGAGTTTCATTAATGTATTTTTAAACCAGCTGTTTATATGGATCCTGGTTTATATGAATATGTCTAAAAGGAATGTTTTCAGTTCACCTAAACAGCTTTTCTTATGTTTCGAATTTTGGTCGTTCAAATTGCTAACCCCCCAGAGCTAAGACATATTCATGTCAAAAACTCTGCCGACACTTAGTAAATACTGTACTGAAATTCTTCTCCATATGTTCAATATCACCTGCTTGTGTAGAACCCTCAGAAAGCCAGGAGAGAGCCGAGAGGGGGAATCAAAGGGTGGATATTCCATACGTTCCTTGACAGGAGGTGGTGAGTTGTTGGCTTTCGCTCGGAAATAAGCTGCTGACCAGTAAAGCAGGTCGTACGGCTGGGTACGAATGGCCGCTTTAGCATACTGCTTTAAGATATAAGGCAAATTTGGAGGTATGTTGATTTGTTGGGCACAATATATGTGTTCTAGGAGATCTGGCATTTTTCCTGAAACTAAATCATACCGTAAGTTATCTTAAAATCGGTCCTACCGTGAGGTAGGTTGAATCTAAAATGTTAGTAAATTTTCTTAGACAACTTGTATTTGTAAGAATTTGTAGCATCCTTAAATTTTCCTCTGATTCTTTATTGAAATGTCTGACTCTGTATTCTAATTTTGGCATCCAACCTTTTTGGTGCATCTGGGGGGAGATTGTTAGATTTAGTCTAGCCAAAGACATTTTATATTAGAATAAAATTGTCTTTGATCTAGCCGGGACTCTGGTTGTGTTGCTGCTGTCCCTGTAAGATCAAATCTCACTGTGCAATCAACAGTATATGTATTGTTGTGACAGAATTTTTAAAAGTTGTTTCTTTTACTAAGACTTAGTGTATTTTGTTTTTTTGTTTCACTTGTAGCATTATATACTGTGTAACTAATTGACAAATCTATATTTATCTCTGTATAATATTATGGCATTTCAATGAAAAAAATGTTCTTACTGTTATAGACATACAGTGTGTGTTAAGTGTTTTTACTGTATTTTGACTACCAAAAATGTGGAAGTGGTGTTTGTAAGGAGCATGCAGTGTCTCCAGGTTTGGGGATTTTTAGCCCTAAAAGTTAGATGTGAGGAATTGTGTGGAGATTTATATTTTGTGGGGAATTTTCATGTTTTTCTCAAAAATGATTAAAAAATGGCCAGTTGAATGATAAAACTGTGGTTGTCTCAGCTGATTGAGGTTTATTAATATCAGTAATTTTGCAGTGTTATAAAATTGATATTTATTATTCATTTTGATGACTTGTGCCATGTCACTGTGATTTATACAAACAATGGGTGTATACATTTTTAAAAGTTATAATGGGTTGGTTAGTGAGCTATCAGTGATGAGTAAAAGTGAGTCTGACAGAGAAGAAATTTAAAATCTGCTTAGGGCCCAGTAAATAAGATTTTTATACTGTAAAATATGCAGGTAGCGATGAAAATAAGAACAGGTTATCTGCTGTTATAAATTTTAATCAAATGAAAAAAACATACATATATGATTATTGATTTTTGTGTGACTATAGATAAATGACATTATATACTATATTACACCGTGTATGTGGGTGTACGCTCATTGGGAATTGTGGGGAAAAATAGGGCAGCTGGTGGGGAATGTTGGGTTTATGAACGGTGGGGATTTGTGGGGAAATGTAGTTTTTTGACCTGGAGAAACTGATAGGCTTACACAACTACTACTACAGCTGTCCGCAGCGAACGCTAATATTAAAGATGGAGGATTCTGAGTAAAATTAATTTAACAAAGCATATGAATATTTTAATTATTATTTTATATCAGTTGTTTATTTAGTTATATATCTTTACAAAGTATATAGCTAATCTTTAAAATAGTTATTCATCCATAAATTTGTGTGATTGTTTTTACTAAAGGGAAGATCAAAGAAATATTAAAAAACTAAAAAGTCCTAATAATAATTTATAACATTTTAAAAGTATTTTAACCCTTAAAATCCTGGGTGCGGTTTTACAGACCGCGTGAGTTATTGATTTATTTGAACTTAAGGGTTTCAAAAGACAATGACCCCAACCAAACCAGGTAGTTGTCCCTCCCCACCACCGATACCGATCCCTATTGTCACATTGTCTTCCGGTCGTGTCCCTAGAGATATTTATAGATTTATTTGTCGTCAGCGGTCTGTGAGACCGGACCCAGGACGGTACGCGATGTATTCACGACCCGGCCCTTCGTCTAGTGTGTGTGTTTTAGACTCTGATTTTGAAGAGACGCTTGAAAATTCGTATGATGACGCGTTAGGTAGTGAATTGGGTTCAGACGATGTCATTTCAATCCACAGTGACCTCAGTTCAGAATCAGAAGTGGGTGAAAATGAAGATGAGTTGGATAATGAAAGTTCTGACAATATTGAAAACAGTGAAAATGTCTCTAGCAGTGAAGTGAATAGTGAAAGTGACAGTAATGAAGATGCAGAGTCAGCTACTCCAAACCGCCAGAAAAAAATCTATTTTGGACGGAATAGGTATTGTTGGTCAGCTGATCCAGTCTTGAGGCGGTCACGTGTGCAACACCATAACATTATCCGGGTTCCGACTGTTAGCCCCTCTGCTCAAATAGGTAATAACCCAACTCCTATTAGTATTTGGAACTTAATTTTTACAGATCCTATAATAAATACTATACTACAACGGACCAATGAAAAAATAAAGAAAGAAAGACCTAACTATGACGAACATGCTTGGCATGAAACTGATGAATGTGAAATTAGAGCCTTCTTTGGTTTACTCTTTTACTCCGCTATTTTCAAGTCAAACAGAGAAGATTATAGATCCTTATTTGCAACCGATGGATCTGGTCGGGACATTTTTAGGTGTGTCATTTCAAAAGCAAGATTTGGAGTTCTGCTAACTTGCTTGAGATTTGATAATCCTGCAACCAGAAGAGAGCGCCGTATAACTGATGCTGTAGCTCCCATATCCGATATATTTAATCAATTTATTAATAATTGCCAGGGTTTATACAATATTGGTGAGTCTGCCTGTATTGATGAGATGTTGGTAGCATTTCGTGGAAGGTGTGAGTTTAAAATGTATACACCAAACAAACCCTGTAAATATGGACTTAAAATTATGTGTCTTGCTGATGCTAGAACTGGTTACCTTTCTAATGCCTACGTTTATACTGGCAAAGATTCTGATGGCCAAACATTAAATGCACAAGAGAAGAAACTGATGAAGCCAACACAGGCTGTGATCAGGCTAGCTAAACCTATAGAACAGTCAAACCGTAACATCACTGCTGACAATTGGTTTAGCTCAGTTGAGTTGACAGAACAGTTAAAAACAAGGGGATTGACATATGTGGGTACTTTGAAAAAAAATAAAAAGGAGATTCCCATTGAATTCTTACCAGCTAGGAACAAAGAAGTTGGTTCATCCATGTTTGCTTTTACACAAGATGCAACTTTAGTCTCTTTTACGCCAAAAAAAGCCAAATCAGTGATTCTCATCTCAACGATGCATCATGATGTGTCTATAGATATTGATAGTGGTGAACCAGAAATCATTATGTACTACAATCAAACAAAAGGAGGGGTTAATGCATTGGATGAGAAATGTGCTAAGTACTCAACAGCCCGGCGTACTCAACGATGGCCCATGGCAATCTTTTTCCGAATGTTGGATATAAGTGGAGTAAATTCATTTATTCTACACAACTTGTTCGTGGATAGAGTGCAAGTAAGCCGCTTAGACTTTTTGAAAAGTCTTGCTGAAGAACTGGTGAAACCACAATTGGAGCGTCGGGTACAGAATATGAGGCTGACTTATGAACTCCGAGCGTGTATCCGTCGAGTACTAGGAGTGGAAGAGCCAAGACCCGACCCTGTTGGCGATAGACTGAAAAAAAGAAAGACTTGCTACACCTGTGACCCTAAGAAGAAAAGAAAAACTGCATACATCTGCTTTTCTTGTAAAAAACCTGTTTGCCTTGAATGCACAACAAAAGTTTGCAATGAATGTAAATCTAAGTTATAAGCTAAAATTAACTGTACAGAAACTGTCACAATTTTGATTAAAATTTTTTTTATAAGTATCTTTACTTTTTTATATTCGTCATATCCTATGGAATGGAAACATACCAAAAAGTAAACATTTTTCATCATCGTATCATCACATTTTTATGGTTTTAGAAAATGTTTATATTTTACGTCATATTTTGCAATATACAAGTTTTATTCATTATATACATATATGTATTATATCTACTCAAAATACTTAATTTCACATTATTCAAATAGTTATCATTTCAACTAACTTATTAAGGTTGATAAAAATGATTTCCAACTGTCATAAATAATTTTAAATATCTTATTGGCAGTGTTCAAAACTACAGTACAATATTAATTATCACATGTAGATTGTACAGGAAAACATCAGGTAAGTTTAATCTGTTTGATTACTAACTATTCAAATCTACACACTACTAAATGCAACTAAATACTAAAATGATGGAAGTAATAAGTTAGTACCGGTATTAAATATAGTTGGGATAGTAAAATACCTTTTAGCAGGTTCAGAAGTTTAAATATTGACCTTATGCCAGAGGAGAGAGGATTGTTTTGGATTCCCACAATTGGTTGCCATGGCAACTAATGCAAATTGCAAAAACACCAGTAGGGATTTGTGTTGGATACTAAGCAGAATATATATACAAGATTTCAGACTTCAACAAAGAAAATTTTACAATTTGTATAGTTGACATAAGTTGGTAAAATATAATACCATAATGCAATTAAGTTCAATAAAATGCAATAATGTGAATTAATTAATTAGCCCCAATCAAATATCAATTGACAATATGCTGATGACTAAATCAAAAATACCTAGGCCTATAGCTAACAAAACAAAACAAGCTTACAAAAGCTATAGAAATGTAAGAATTAAAACCATGAATATAATCTCTATAATCTTATCAGTAATCCTATAAGTTTAGAGAAAAATTAATAAAAATTTAATAACAAAGGGCAAAAAGTTAAAATACAAATACAAAATTATGATCATAAGGGCTAACATTTTTTTAAATACCTTTATTTACAGCGCTTCTCTAATACATTATCAGGTTTACAGAACAATTCAACAGTAATGTATAAGAATTTCTTCCCTGGGAAGAAATAGGTTAGATCATGGATATGTCTTAACGGAATACTTTCAGTTCTTCTAAACAGCTATTCTTATTCCTATATATATAATTCAATACAATAGCTCTAGCAGTTTTTGTAAATCTGTCAAAATTTTCACCTTACAAATTGCCAACGCCCCCCCCCCCCCGAGCTAGTCTTAGCTCGGGATATGTCTATATCCATGACAAAATGTTTGTATTTAATTCTGTGAGGAAGATGGGTTAGATCATGGATATGCCTAAGAGAATGTTTTCAGTTCAACTAAACAGTTTTTCTTTTAACCAAAAATTCAATACAATAGCTAGTTTTTATGGAAGCGGGATCTAAACACTTCCGCTTCACTTTTTGCGTTACACGAATCTATTACACCCCGCAGAGCTTAGGGAAATATATCCATGCCAAAAAAAAACATAAAAGAAAATTAATTAATCTTTTTGAAATTTATAATATAAAGCCTTTCCAAAAATTACTATTATTACTTTAGGCCTACTGTCTTTCTTAAACACCTTACTCGTAATTAATTAATTACTCAAAAGTCATAGGGTATGGTTGAACACCATTTCTGATACCCATTAAAACACTTTTTAAACACATTTAAAACAAGTATAATAAGCTTGATTAACTAGAAAAAAATTGCTTTGTTAAATTCTATGTAATTTGACAGTCTATTAACTCGTGAATACGTGTGGCGCTCACTAGTTATTAGTTAACCAGCTAACTGTTAGTTACTTATTAGTTAACTTGACTAAATTCTAATATGGGTGGTCTAAACAATAAAGGCTGGGTGTAGCTTCGCAGAAGGGCCAGACGGACCGGTTAACTAAGAGAAAAATCATAAAAATAAGAGTTGCTGTGCCGTGTTCGGATACTCCGTCTGCGGAAAACATACCGTGAGATACTAGGTGGAATAATATGATGATTAAAATGATGAAATAATGATTAATATGTATATAAACTCAAAAGGTTATTATTAGGTACAGTAATGATTAATAGGTGTAAAAGTTTAAAAAAATGTCAACTTTTATTTTATTAAAATTGTTTTTTCCTTTATTTATTTTTTAATAACTAATTCCTAACCATACTTTAATGAAAAATTGTTTTATCAATATTAAAAAGATATTTCAACTCAAATTAAGTTGTTTTCGAGGGGGTGAGTGTTGAGCTCATCTGCGTGTAGCAGCCAAAGTTTCCCTAGCGTGTGCAGTTGGGAGTTAATATTTCACCTACTTTGATAACTCTCTTAAAATATAAATATTTGAGGACATTTTGAAACATAGACACTAATCCCAAGAAATGTTGTATAAGCTATGTGTAATCAAACAGGACAGGTGGATAGCACCGAAATAGCAAATTATGCCTGGATTAAATAAATTTAACTGAATAAATTAGAATGTACCCATTAATAAGACATATACAATTATTTTTTCACTGTAAAGTATTAATCTATATCTTATCACTGATCTGTGGTTAGGAACAGGGTTATCAAGATGTTAAACCATGACAGTTGTTTACATTCCAGTGCTCTTGTGTTTCAGTTTCACGTGCTGCTTTTGTACTCAGAGGTTGGGGAAAATTATGCATAATTTAGCTGTAGACATAACAAAAAAACTGATGTACCCAAAACCAATTTATGGCGAATCGGTGCTACGTGCCCTTCAAGATTATAATAAGCACCTTAAACACATAATTGAAGATATAAATAACAACAATGCTACTCTTGTGCTATCCTCAGCAAAATATTTATACCGCAAGGGCTTTCCCAGGTTTGCAAAAATGATTTTCAACCCGAAAATGTTACAGGATAATTTTCTATGGTTGGACACTGAATTAAGAAATTTTTATGATTTGTACAATGAGATTGTTTTTTCCTTTATTTATTTTTTAATAACTAATTCCTAACCATACTTTAATGAAAAATTGTTTTATCAATATTAAAAAGATATTTCAACTCAAATTAAGTTGTTTTCGAGGGGGTGAGTGTTGAGCTCATCTGCGTGTAGCAGCCAAAGTTTCCCTAGCGTGTGTAGTTGGGAGTTAATATTTCACCTACTTTGATAACTCTCTTAAAATATAAATATTTGAGGACATTTTGAAACATAGACACTAATCCCAAGAAATGTTGTATAAGCTATGTGTAATCAAACAGGACAGGTGGATAGCACCGAAATAGCAAATTATGCCTGGATTAAATAAATTTAACTGAATAAATTAGAATGTACCCATTAATAAGACATATACAATTATTTTTTCACTGTCGTAAAGTATTAATCTATATCTTATCACTGATCTGTGGTTAGGAACAGGGTTATCAAGATGTTAAACCATGACAGTTGTTTACATTCCAGTGCTCTTGTGTTTCAGTTTCACGTGCTGCTTTTGTACTCAGAGGTTGGGGAAAATTATGCATAATTTAGCTGTAGACATAACAAAAAAACTGATGTACCCAAAACCAATTTATGGCGAATCGGTGCTACGTGCCCTTCAAGATTATAATAAGCACCTTAAACACATAATTGAAGATATAAATAACAACAATGCTACTCTTGTGCTATCCTCAGCAAAATATTTATACCGCAAGGGCTTTCCCAGGTTTGCAAAAATGATTTTCAACCCGAAAATGTTACAGGATAATTTTCTATGGTTGGACACTGAATTAAGAAATTTTTATGATTTGTACAATGAGTCTTATGAACAATATAATATTTTTTTAAGTACATTTCAAATGAAAATAACCAAGAACCGTCCAGACTGGACTCCGAAACCAAACTTTTATGTTGGTAAAGTTACAACATATAAAGTGAAGAAACACAAAATAAAAGAAATTATCACTGGGTAATAATGCATAAACTTTAATATAGAAAATTCTTTTTTAACAACTGCAGATTTGTTAATAGTTTTCTGCATGCTTTATGTTGGTCTTTATATGTAAATATAAAATACTTGCAACTAGAAACAGTTAAGATGATCCAATAGGGCACAAGGCCTGCGGCCCAGTTTTGCAAATAACCCTCTTTCAAGATAAAAACACAAGTTAAAAAATGACTGTAACTGATGGGCAAAATGGTTAGCCTATATGAGAGTGAAATAAAGTTTTAACTTTAAGATTTTACTTTTTACACACCTGTGTTATTCATATTAGTTTTTACTCATTTTCATAACATTTAAAATAGTTGTAGAGCAATTGGTACTGGTAAAGAATGATAATAATTCAGCCCGCCTGTAGTTTTTATGATTTTGATTTGCTGTCATTTTATATTCTCTTAATTTAGTATAAAATTAGATCTATTAAACAGTTCCTCTTTCAGTTCTTATAAAAAACAAACTAGTTTAGTGTGAACCAGGGTAAAGAATTACAAATTCAGTCAGGTATTATATTTTTAATTGCAGTAAATAAAACATAATTTTAAATTATTTCCAATTTATATAAAAAATATTACGGTACGTTTATATAAATGTATTATATAAATGTAATATATAAATGATTCAATCTTTTTTCAAATCATTATTTTATTTCTATTTACAAAGAAACAAAAGAAAAAACTTGTTACTTTGTATAATGGCAAAATAATTTAAATACAAGAAAAATTGCATTGATTATGGCAAAGTTATTCTACAGTAATACCAACAACAGAAACTTAAGTTTAGAAACTAGTTAGAAACTTAAGTTTCCTCAACAAGTGCTATTTACATCAGTCTTCCATTTAGAATTTTCAGGCTGCTAATTTGACTAGTATCTTGCCCAGAATTTTGTGTTCTTTAAGCATCTTGACCGCTTCGTTTACATTCTTCAGCTCGAAGATGTGCGGAACATCTGGACTGATTAGGTTCTGTTCACATAATTCAATAACATCGCTCACTGCTTGCCTGAAAAAATATTAGTTTTTGTTATCAACCAAATAGTGAAAATAAAAATCATACGAAAGCAAAACAGAACTTCAAGATGGTGAAAATTTGTTCTATTATTATTCACCATATTCTTGATAAATCATAACTTAAAAGTTCTTCTAATCAATCAATTGATCTTTTAGTATCTACAAACAAAAATATATCCTTAACTTTTCTAATACTGGTTATACAAATGAGGAAGTAATTAATAGCATATTAAATAATCATATGAGTACCATCTACATAAAAAAATAAGTAAATACGTAGATAGAAACATTTTGAGTATTGTATGTCCAATGGTAATTTTGATGAAGAATGGGAAATGTGCAGACCATAAACCAAAAAATCACTACCCAAATAAAAATAATGGTCTGAAGATAAGGCCAAAATGCACCTGAGAACCAAATTTCATCAAAATCGGATGATCAGTGTGGTGTCGGGGTTGTACACAGTGAGACAGACAGACATTCTTTAGTCTGAAAACCACTTTTTTTGGATTAACGAAGCCTTGAAACAGATATATCCACTCCCAACTCAAATTCGAAAATTTTGACAAAAACAATACTTTCTCCATATACTATGTACAAGAGAGAAAGTAAAACCCCAAAGGACCCAAAACAAAAAAAAATTGGTCGGGGTCTAGATCTAACCATAAGGACAGCGGGAATAGTGTAATTTCCGCTACGAAATTCGCTAATTTAGACTGTCTTCATATCCTATATTGGGTTTAAGTTCAATACAATAATCCACACAAGAGAGCACTACACCCACCGACCATCGCTCACAACTATCCACAATTCGTGACCTCCAAGTAGCTGGATTACAGGACGACATCACTGTTCCTGTAAGAGACAAAGAGGAAGAAAATGATAAGGAAGCCCACCACATTGGATAGCCTAAACTTTTTTTATCTATGACTTTGTTAAATTAAGGAAGCATTACAAACATTTACTGCCAAGTCAACTGAACAACCCAGGAGTTGTGTAAAACCGTACCTGTAAACTGGGAAGTCTGAGTCCCTGTAGTGATGCAGCGAGAGGGCCGTCATATTGAAGGTGTGGGGCAAGTTGAACCACTCCATGGGCTTGATGGAGTCCTCCGGTCCTGGTAGGTCAGCAATGATGACCAGACCCTCGTGTTTTACACTGAAATTTCAATTATTCAATGCAGTATCTTCTTCTGGGTGCTGATAAAGTCGTCCATAGTGGCTTCTATGTGTGATATTGGAAAGATAACTTGGAAGTGAGAGTACTAATGAAATGAATTAAACTTTATTTCCAACGAAAAATAAAGTTTATTTCATTTCATTATTTAATATCACACATAGAAGCCACTATGGACGACTTTATCAGCACCCAGTTGAGTAAATAGCTATCAAAAGCCAGTCCAATCAAGAGACCAGCTTTCTATCTAACATATTCATGCTCAGAAGAGATACAACTGTCCAATGTCTCTTCGATTAGATTCACGAGCTCCAGTATTTACTTTGTGTACCATGTACTACTGAGGCAATACACCAAGGCAGAAACAGTCAGAAATTATGGATTTGTAGGTGTGAAGAGCCTTGATTGCGGCCTGACTACCAAAGATCCACGTTAACACACCTAGAACTTAGAATTTGTAATGTTACTTGAAATATGTAGGTACTAATACAATGAGATCCACACTAGTGTAAACATAAAAAAATCTAATACAAGAGAATACCACACAGATTATTTTGAGACACCAGCTGATTAGAGTAGACAAGATTACCTTTTGAAATGGCGACCCAGGTAGGTATTTTAAGCCAAGTATGAATGAAAAATAAGTGTAAGATGATTGTGATGCGATCTTGTAATTGTGTTCCTTAGTCAGGGCTGTTAACCCTTACCGGGCGGCTGACGAGTTTTCTCGCGGCACAGTAGGGTCCCACGGCGCGGAAACCGAGTTTTTTCACTTTCAGCCATTTCGTCACATTTACTGCCCTGTAGTTCGCGAAACAACCAATAGAGTGCATGGTAATGTTGCTTTAACCTCTATGAACTCACAAAACCAATATGGCGGCTTTGATGGAATTTCTAGTGACTGAGATTAGATGTTATGCAACTTTGGCCTGTATTCTAGCGCTCCCGTACTGCTTTTGACAAGAAAATTAACGCGCCACTACGACCAGCTGTATTCACTGTTTCAATCGTTGTTTGTTGACATCCATTGACGTGTGATTATTTGTGTTGTGTTTGAGAAGTAAACAGATAATGTAGTGTGAATATTTGTGAGTCTAAAAAATAAAATAAAAAGTGAAACATGGATTATCCAGACGATCCGGAATTTGATGAGTTCGTGAATGGACTTATGACTGTTTTGAGGCTTATCAAACGACGCAAAACTATGTTTAGTGGTAATGTACATAATATCTTTTTACTTTATTGACATGTTTCTCTCACTGTTTTCATGTTTAGAATCAGTAATTTTTCATTTATGTAAGCCTACAAGTTTTATTTCAAGCGCTCAGAATTTTTGGCAAAAATAACTTTTTTAGATACCTGAAAAATAGTGTTAAAATGTTCAATAAATAAAAATGAAGCATATTTCTGTTTTCTACTTTATTCAAGCTACCTAAATCCAAAAAGAACATTGGGAAAATATAATTTTGATTTTTTCAACCTAAATGAGCAGGGAGTGTGATTTTCAGTAGCGCTTTAAGGGTTAATTAATAGCCCAATAGGCAAAGTCACCTAAGGGACCTACAGTTTAACATGGAATCCGAACCACTTTTGTCCATAAATTAGGAACTGGTCTAGTTATAAGGATGAATGTAAACATACAACAAGACTGTTTCTAAGCATCAACATCCCACACTCAGAAATACAAACTCAGAATGCAGTAGACAAACAATATCGGCAAAGTACTCTTACCACTGCATAGCACCATTTAAGAAGCTACCACCGACTGTCTCATAGACAATATCCACACCCTTTTCTCCGACGATGTCACGAACCGCAGCCTTCAGACTTTTGGTATCCATCTTGATAGCACTCCATGCTCCCCTTTCTCTCATGAAGTCAGCCATTTCTGGTGACTCACAGACTCCTATTACCTGTATTTAAAAATATTTTTCATGAAAAGAGCTATGGTTCTGAATAATGAGAAGGAATTTAAAGAAAAAAGAGGGAAAATATCAATAAATATTCGGAAAAACTTGAAAATCCCATTTTTACATGTAACTGTAATCGTAGGATAATGAATTTTTTTTAGTTGTTAACAATAAAAGTTAAATAAAGGTTTTACTTTACTTTTACTTTGTAGTTAACAAATACAAAGTTTGTTACTTAAATTCAGAAATAAAAATTGAAGAGGTCGCTGCAAAACTCTTATAAGTAACGATGATTTAGTTTTGAGATATCAAGCACTGAAAGTTGCTCATGAATTATGGCATGTTATTTTTCAGGTTAGAAATAGTAATAACACAAAATCTTTTAATAAATACATGACTTCATAATTCCTTATATTGCATATTTAGTTTACCGAGCAATAGTATTTTAGTAAAAGTTTTGTCTTTTTTATTGAAAATAATGTTCCTGAATACATTTACACTGCTGGAGAAAACGTCAGGAAAAGTAGGTATGCCAACATAAATGAAAAGACAATCTAATAAAAACTTTTTATAGTTGATATAAAAGTTTTAAAAATTGTTATTTAAGTTTATAACATGTTCTAAATCATTGTTATATATTTTAACTTATGTCTAACACACAATGTTAAAACAAAACTAAAATTATTTATACTGAATCAGAAAGATGTTTTAAGCGATAAATTTTCTCAGAAAACTAATTCAGTAAATGGTGTTAGTGAATAAATGTATGCACAGGTTTGACTGTTTAATTTACCTTTGCCTTATAGACGTTTGCAGCTATATCCAGTGCTGCCAACCCCCTCCCACCTGTATCAGCTGTGATTACAAGAACCTGGTCTTTCTTGATTTTTGCCCTTCTAAACAAGCTCAAAAGGGCATGCCCGTAGTTTATAATTAAGCCAGCGGCTTTTTCAGAATCTATTGATTTAATTCTCCAAACATCCTGAGAAACAGTAGAAAAATTTTAAAATGAAAAAATCCTGAATTGAATTATCATTATGCTTTTAAAGTACTTTAAAATTTTTTTAAAATTTATACCTGTTGTTTAGGAGGCTATCACATATATTTTTAATTACTTCAGGTAGTCATATTTGTAAAACAAATAAGTTTTGTCAACATTTTGGAGTATGGAATCTGATTCTTTTTATATTAGTCACAACAAATTTGTTAATACCACATTTTTTTAAACACTTAACATATATAGCTGAATATAATTATTTAATTTAAATTACCCAGTTCTTTAAAGAAAAAAATTAAATAAAATTTTACAAGAAGAAATTAAAGATTTATTAAAAGATTCTTATCATAGGATAAAAGGCTATGTATTCGAAAAATGAAAATTAATCCTGTGAATATAAAAACCTTTGCTATGCAATGTGATCAAGAAACTAGAACACAAAAAGGTTAGAATAAAATCAAGGCAAATAAACTGAAAACATAATTTTTTATGTTACAACCGAACCCTTCTAACCCGACCTTGGATAGTCCGTCACTTATTTAGTCGGTTAGTCCGACCATGCTCAGACTCGCGAGCATATGCCAACTTGTCACCGACAGGAAACCTGTCCAGCCGTTGTTTTAGGTTTTGTATCATTTGCTTGCTTCCACTCTTCATATCTCGTTTGGTGTTTAACGTAAAATTATATGTAAATATTCTAAATTTCGGATAGACCCTATAAAATTAACATTATAACTGAAAGATAAAAACAAAACTTTCCTTTTGATCTCGGCGATACGGAACACCTTTGATCGATCAAAAATGTTGAGCAGATGAAAAATGAAATTACGCAATTCATGACCTATTGGAATGCAAGAACGTCATTAGTCGGTCCAAGGAGTCGGTATGATTATTTGATTCATCAACTATGTATTCCAGTATCAGATTAAGTCCAGCAAGATATTGTATTTTAAAATACAAAGCATATCATCATTGAAAGTTACATCGAGTTTCAGAAAGCGGTTATAATTTCGCATAAAATGTGATTTCGGCAACAACAAATCTTGAATTGTTATAACCTACTTGTAATAATCATAATAAATCTGATATTTATTATCAAAGCTCAATAATCATAATAACTCATTTTGCAACAATATTTACAGGAAAAATAATGCATCTCTATATTTTGATCGTCTATCCTAGGTTTAGTTATTAATCAATAAATAAAAATCCCCATCATAATAGGCAATTTTAAAAACACTGAGGAACCATAATTTTTTTGGCTTCCTTTTACATCACATCTGAGTAGCAAAAATATATGGATTAAAGTTTTAGCCTATTCGATACTATTAAAATTGTCAATACCTATTGTCAATAGTAAACTTACTTTGTGAATAAACGTTATAGATATATAACGTTCATTGTGATAACAATGAATCGACAATCAATAAACTGAGACTATGGTGCAGTTTCTTAAGAAACCATATCTAACACAAATAAATAGAAAATGAATACTTAGGGTTTAATTCTTGACCCACCTTAACAGGTGCTACACACTGTGTTTGTAATCCTCCAATCCAAGATTTAGTCAAACCTACAACTCTATCACCGACCTCAATATCATCATCATCATCACCATCATCACCTTTTGCTATCTCAACCACTTCACCAGAAACTTCATATCCTGGGACGAAAGGTGTTTTTGATGGTATGACTCCTTGAATCAGTCCTAAGTCTCGAGGGTTTAGAGCACAATAATGTACTTTGATTCTAACCTAAAATAAATAGAAGAAAGACAGCACTTTAGATAGTATTTTAAAACAGACATTTTCACTCCAGAATATCTATAATTATATTCCTAATATTAAAACCAGGAATGTAGCACCAAAATCTTTGATAGCAAATGTTGAGATAAATTTTTACTTTTAAAATGTTTGACATGCAATGATAACTATGTTATGATTAAAGACAACATCACCTCTCCTTTTTTTAACTTTTCTTCCTTGAATTCATCAATTTTCAAAGGTTCATTTACTTTATAACAGTAGGCTGCCTTCTGAGATGCTTCTCGTATTCTTAAATGTAAATTAGGAACACCAAGTGTGGGATGTATAAGGCGTGAAAAAGCATTCCAACTACTTTGTTTTGAGTGTGAAGAATAACGTGCCAACAGACCGGGAATTTTCAAGCAATTTCGCATCTTACAATTAATTATGGTTTATAGCACTTTTTACTTTATAACACTGATCTAGTTCTCTTGGAGGTTAGTATTTTCGTCTGGGTATTTGACTTGACACTTATCATAAAAATAGTAGTTCTGCTACACTGGACAGCTGATTGACTATACCAGAGATGAACGGATAGTCCTCTCTGCTAAAACACAGATGAACGGATAGTAAAGTAAAACCATAGATGATAGAAGAACTTCTATTTATGGAACTTTCTAAACAATAATGGTAAAACCATTGATTATTGAATAGAATATTGAATTGTTCTTCTATCATCTATGGTAAAACTTATAAGCGGTAAACTTATAATCCGTTCCTCTCTGGCTAAAACCTTCTTCGACACTATGAAGAGAATCGCATTGAATTTGTATACTACGAAAGTTATATAGTCATAGAACAAAATACAGGAGACTCCTTTGGCCTTTGATTGTATTACCTTGACAATGGATTTAAAATAATCAAAGGTATTACCAATATGACCAAATTCGTCGATCGTTTATGATCAATGTTGATTTTATCAATACAAATTAATTAAACTATCTCTATATATAAAATTGAATGTATGTCTGTCTGTCTATATGTATGTATGTATGTATGTCCTTTATGCGTTGCCAAACTACTCATCCGATCGCCATGAAATTTTAGGAAGTTGCTCTACATGTGTCCGGGAAGGTTTTAGTGAAAACATATTTTCGAAAACCCCATAAGTTTCCATTTTATGACGTTTTAAATTTCTAATGTTAACCTTATGGAGAGTAAGTTTGTTTACAAATTGTCTACAATGAAAACATTTGATTTCTTAGCTACAGCTGATTGGTTTACTTTCCATTAGCAATACCGTATGCTTAACTATCCAATGCCATCTGAATCATTCATTAATGTTAAACTATGAAGTAAATGTGTACTGTAAAAAATGAACAGCTTTATTCACTACGTTAATAGTTAACGGTTTTGGGGGATTATGTATTTATATTTTTATTTTCTGTCTGATTAAAGTCACGTGTTTATATGATAATTACAATGTTTATATTATTACGTTTATTATAATAATCAGCTGTTGTATATCTTTCCTATAAAAGCCGTATTACAGTTAGGTTTCGTTTGGGTTTGGATTGGATTTGTAAATTGTGAATTAATCCACTCAGATTTATTTGTTTTATGGGAGTGATATTAATATGTTTTATCGTTTCAGTATTGTTATTCACTATGCAGCGACCCAGAATATATAACCTTTCACAATGAAGACGTATTGCTATTCGACTTCAGAACATGGCCAATCTTAAAGTTAACATGTGTTTACTGTGAGGCGTTACGAAGTTCGCCGGGTCAGCTAGTTTGAAATAATTCTTAAACTAGAAAATCTAGAATGAATCTTAAAAAGTTATTGAATATTTAGATATTCTGTATCGATATAATCATAGAATAAACTTACGGTTAGTACAAATACCCTATGCAAAAATATATTACAACCAGCTGAACAACCAAGTTATTGTAAGGGTCTATGTTATTCAAATCACATGTAAAAAATAATCAAAACATAACCTCATACATCAAACACTAAAATCTAACCTAAAATTATTATTAGTGTAAACACGCATTTTTGTTTACTGCAGGTATTGTGTTATATTGCACGAATAGGGTTTATATTGATTTTGTATAAAGTAGAATATAAGATTAAAATTTTAATTGTAAAATGGTTAAAATAAAGAAAAAATCGGTTGGTTGGAAACCCGTTGAACTCAACGAGGCAGTGTTAGCAAGTGAAATTGAAGGTTTGATAGGAATTGAAGAGTTAACTGATTATAAACTTGAAAATAACGAGTTGAAAGTACTAGCCCCTAGCAAAAAAACATCTGTTAGTAATAATATTCTCCCAAAACCTAGTACAAGGAAGAAACCCACAAAAATAAAGAAGAAACAACAAAATCCAAATAAGCCTGTGAAGAACAAATTCACTGTATGTCAGAGTCAAAATAAAAACAAAGACTCTGAAGTAGAAATAAATATTGAAGAGAAGAGCAAGCCAGAAGATGCACTCATTCTGGAAAAACAACAGGAAGAAAATGTTGACATTTTACCCTGGATATCACTAGGAGTCCCATCTGTTGTTGCCCAAGCTCTACTTGATCAAGGATTCAAGGAACCTACTGAAATACAGGTAGGCATATATAATATTAATAAATTACTAGGTTGGGCATACCATATACAGAATGTCTTTCTATTGTTTGACCCTCGGCGGTAGGAAATTGTTCGCTATTGAAATAATAGACTACCAAATTTTTCATCCATGTATAGATCAGTAACGCATATATGTGACAGCCAGGTTTTTCTCAAAGATATTGTTTTATCACATACATTGCTTAGGTGGATCTAGGCTATATATTTATAATTAGACTAGCTTATACATTAGGCCTGGAACGTCAAAAATTCAAACCATATGAGATCTATGGTATCTTGATGTGATGTGCCTTTGGTGATGGGCAGTTGAGGTTAAAAAAAAAGAATAAAAAAAGTGTGGAGTGACAAAATATACATCGTTGATGTACAGGTTTTGTCAACGAATGTTGGTTTTATTCAGTAAAATAACCTTAATAGGATTGTTGGAATATACAATACAATGTTTGAATGTAGTTAGTATAACACAAAAGTGCCGAACTATATTTCTTGAAAAATATGATTGAAAACTAAAACAATACCAATGACATGTAACAGTAGGGTCTACTTAAAAAGAATTATTGTACTCTAAAACTAACTGTACAAAGTCACTAATTATTCTATTTTACATAAAAAATGCTAATCTTTGGTTGTGTTAGCTTCGATACATGTTTTCTATCAACCAAGTCTTTCATTTGCTTAAATAGCGAGAGCTTACCTAGATTATAACTAGGCTGTGTTTCATACTAAGACATCACTGTCTCTAATGCCGTAAAAGCTTCAGAATTAGTGGGTGAAATGGTGATCTAATAATACTTTTTTCAATACCGTAGTTTCTAAAGTTAATTTGTAAATAATTTTGAAATTTGATTTTAAAAATTCCAGAGATTATGCATTCCTCCAGCTATTAAAGGAAGACGAGATATTCTTGGCGCTGCAGAAACAGGAAGTGGAAAAACTTTAGCGTTTGGCATACCAATAATTCATGGAATTCTTCAAAACATGGAGACTCAGGAAAATTGTAAGTGGGATCTAATTTTTCTCATATACCCCTAAGTTAAAATGTTTAAGGTAAGCCGCGTTTGTTTAGTATTTTTTATTGTTGCATTATTAGTTTTTGTGCTTTTTTCCAGATATATAACTAGTATATTTGGTGAAAGTATTGTTTTCGTAAACATTTGAGTTGAGAGTTGAAATATTTGTTTTGAGGCTCCCTGAATCCAACAAGTGGTTTTCAGACTGAAAAGTCTGCCTGTTTGAGATGACCTCAAAACCATATGGATGGATGATTTTTTTCTTTCGTAATACTCCTACACTTTTGTAATACTCCATGAAAATTTTTCATTTTTCTATGAATGTGATTTTTAAGGGTAGCTCACATCCAAAAAAACAATTTTACATTAACTTTTTTTAACAATTTTGATTAAAATTTCATGGTTTATAGTGGTTTAGTGCCCCAAATGATACGTACCACCCACAATTTTTGCAAAAATGATGGTTCTAAAGTTACACAAAATTAAGAAATAAATTAATAATAATAATAAATTTATAAAGTATTTTTACCATCACCATTAAAACCAGCCCAAAAAGTAGTTATGCAAATTTTTATCTTGAAATATTAGTCTATGCCTAGAGGTTCCTAAAGAGTAGTTAAAATTAGTTTCTACTGTACGCAGTATGTTGTCTGAGAACATTCAATGTTATTCTTATGGAGAGTAATAAAAAATTCAAATTCTTCCATTTTATTAATCGTTTTTTATTAAAATTGGTATGCTGCGTAAGGTAACATCACTCAATAAAACCAGATCAAAAACGTTTTCTCATTACCTTGAGAGGGGGAAGGGGGGAAGATGAATCCCCTAAAATATTTCATCTCGTAGCAATAGGGTATAAGAGAGAAATTTGATGACTTTTTTTATAAACATTAGATTGGTTAAATGTTATTTTAATAAAGCTTAACAATGTAATAGTTTTATGGAATGTATATGTATGATTAATTTACTATATGGAAGAATGTTTAGGCAGTTCACAGATACGTTTCATTTTTAAATTTTCATTGTGAGATATCAGAATTTAGGCTTGACTGTCGCTTGAAACCCATTATTAGATTAGGCTTACAATTACAATTTATAGGATTAATTTTACATTCTGATCATATTGAGAAATTCTTAAGTATCCTAACTTCTGTTTAGTTTGTTATTCCTTTGTTACCACTGTTAATTATTGGTAATCTAATAGTAAAAAGAAATCCCGATTATCCGCAGAATTGAGTGGCTACCATGGATAGTAAAAATTGTGGATAATCCGCTAAAGAAATGAAAACGGGTTAAATTAAACAAAACAGTAATTTTAAGTGTAAAAAACAATTTATTTACTGTAAACTAAAAACTAAACAGCGATGTTAAAGAAAGGTAAATGTTTATAGTAAAGGTAAATGCAATTCTTGTTTTACATAACATTTAACCTATAAATATTACTTTCATATTCTTAAGTTTTCTATTTTTGAAATAATTCTCTGTCTTTGTGCAAATCGTCAACAAACCGTCTTTCGTTTTTCAGCCATTTTAAATCGTCAAGAAAAACCCAAACCAGGTAACAAAAACGCTAAACAATAACATAAGAGACAAAAAGAACATCTACCAGTCATCAATCACTTTTAGCAGCAACTGGATTGGATGTTATGAGTGGTGAAAATGTGATGTACTAATAAGATGTACCAACGATATTTTAAGCGATGTACATTGTCATTGGGCATTGGATTGCTCACCAGCTTTTTGCGTTATTCCGAGAAGGCATGCTGGTGATTTATACTGAAAAACTTCATTATACATCATTTCTCGATTTTTTGTGGCATGTGATACACAGATAATTCCTTTCTCGACTATCCGCCTGCAAATCGAGAGTTCAATATAATTGCCAAAGTATTTACTAATTATAATCATAATCTTTATTTCGTAAATAACAAATGTTATATGAAACGTGTCAATAGTTACAAATATAAAAGACAACCAGTCTATAATAATTTACAATAACAATAATTCAAATAATTAACAAAATATTAACAACAGTTTTACACTAAACTTTGGGACAGTCTGAAAGGAATTCCTTTACTGAGTAGGGGCACTTCTCAAGCAACATAAACTTTAATTTTCTCAAAAATAATTTGGTGTTTGAAATTTTTTTCAAATACAGAGGCAGCGCATTATACAACCACTGGGCAGAGTAATGAATACCCTTTTCGAGAATTGTCAGTCTTTGAATAGGATGTACCAAATTACTCTTATGGTGAGTGTTATAGTGATGCCGGGCAACATTGCATTCAAAGAGATGAGGATTGTTTTTAAAGAAAGACATAACTTCAAGAACATACACACCTGGAAGAGTTAAAATATTTAGCTGTTGAAAGAATGGTTTGCAATGATCACAGACTCCTGCTTTACAGATGAACCGGACAATCTTTTTCTGAAGCCTGAAAACCCTTTGCATCTCACTTGACGATCCCCAAAAACCAATAGCATATTTCATCCTACTGTAAACATAAGCATAATACATTTGAAGAATGGTTTTCTGTTTCTCATTCATTTTCTATTTAAAAAAATTAGGTATACTCACTTAGGTACTAATTAGTAATGGCAAATTGTTGATTTAGCATGTCAATTTATTTCTTGACCATACCTAATGTACAACACTTAATAATGGATAATAAATGCTTGATTTAATTAAGATTTATTTTATGATTTACTTTATACCTACCTGTTTGAAATAATATAACCAATTTTTTTATCAGGTGAAACAAATGAAGCCAGTGGTAGTTCATCAGAAAGTGACCGTGAGGATGAGGAAAATGAGGGAATTGGCTGTGTCCGAGTGGTCAACCTCGGCAAACAAAAAAACCGCACAGCATCTCAGCGGCTCTGGGCCCTAGTGCTAACCCCTACAAGGGAGCTGGCTGTACAGATTAAGGACCATCTCATTGCTGCTCTCAAATACTCAGAAATCAAAGTGAGATATAAGTTTAAAATACAAAGTATACAGGGTATGAGTAGCCTATATCATTACAGGTAAATTCCAAAGCTTCACATTGAGCTTTGCTGGCTTTTGCTGTGAACGCAGCACGGTGTGACCAAGATTTAAAATTCTTAGCTTTGTGAATGTCATATATGTATTAGAAAAAATGAATTGTGGAGAGATGTCTGATTGGTAGAAGAATGGACCACCATAACAATGTTACGGTAGAAAGTATGTGCCTTAACTCAGGTAAAATCAGAGGGTTTATGTTAGGGTTTGGACGGTCATAGATGAGTGGGTAGAATATTGGTCTACCAAACTATAGACCTAGGTTCGATTCCCGGCCATGACTGCCACTGTGCTTTGGAAGACACGTTAACCTGTTGGTCCCACTACATAAGTAGTCGTTCGGTCACGGCAGGGGCAATAGTGCGGCCTTAATACTCTGAAACCTTGGCCAGAAGGTTGCAAAATCTTTTACCCTTATAGGGTTTGGACTTTCTAGAGTCAATGTAAAATCGAATTTATAGATTCTTTGCATTTCAAAAGAGTTCAGGACCCCTTTCGATTACTAATTACTAATTACTTTCGTAATTAATTGTGACTATTGTGAAAAGTAATAAATTCATAAATTTCTAATTCTTTATTTTTCAAAAATTCATCTATATAATCATCTATAATTATGAATATATATTTCATCTACATAATACTCCTTCAGATAAAGACACTTTTACCAATTAATTATTAGTGTAATTTTAGGATACTCTCATCATTTTCATTGGGAAGGTTCCAAAATGTTTAATTAAGCAGTGAACAGACTATGACTTTTTGTGTAGCTAGGAGATTTCAATCATATATTTAAAATGATTTATCGGTGGTTTTCGAAGTAGCTCTAACACAATCAAAGCAAAACAAAGCTGGTATGTGATATATGGCGAATGGCAAACAAATCATTAATGGATGGAAACGGATATAACATCAACCTTTTGGCTGGGAAGATTCTGTTATTTCTCACGGATGGGTTATCCAGGATGACAATGGGCTGGGTGTCGCTCAACCTTGAGCGACGTAAAATCCACAGAGCTCTCTGATGTAATACCTTTCTTACCTTCTTAAGTAGTTTGCACACTTAATGTGCAAACTACTGCCATAGCAAAATGTCCTTTTCTCTGTAGTAAAACAAAGGTAAACCAAGTGTGAGTAGAGTAAACTGTTGAGTAGACCTACAATGTAAAAACAACTTACATAAACTGCTTGCACAGAAGTATGATTCCATTTATGATTTTGTGTTGTTTTTTACACAACTCACCCAGTCTCTGTCTCACCATGATTTATCATTCAATTGTACATTGAGTTGGTCTGTTGTACAGGTAGTAGTGTTGGTCGGGGGGATGTCGCTTGACAAGCAAAAGAGGCTGTTGAGGCGGCAGCCGCACATTGTAGTGGCGACTCCCGGCCGGCTGTGGGAACTCGTCAACCAGGGAGAGCCCCACTTCAGCAACATCGAAGACATTCGGTGAGTCCCTCAGCCATGGTTGGATACATACCGTAGGTAGTGTCTTTTTTAATCATGTATTTTCAACACCCCTTGAAAAATTTTTAACAGTCCAAACCATGGTGTATTTCATACTATTTTATCTGTCTATTTCTCATTTGGATAGGTAATAATGAATAGACTTATCTAAATAACGGAATGAGGATTTTCATTTCCCGTTCCTGCACCCTTCTAGCACTGGTGTGTGCAGGCCTCAAATCAGTGTCTTTTAGATTTATGGATGAATAATTGATTTATAGATTCATAGAGCACCAGGGTCCACTTACAGAAGGATTTATCCTCTTTGGAGCCTAATATTTTTAATTTAAACCTAAGCCTAATTTAAACATATTATTTTCACACAGGTATCTTGCCATCGATGAGACGGATCGCATGACCGAGGTGAATCACTTTCCAGAACTGCGCTCGCTGTTGGAGAGGATCAACGTTGACCCGGCCAAACAGAAACTGAGACAGAACTTTGTGTTCTCAGCCACCCTGACATTGGTTCATGAGCTGCCACTTCACACCAAGCTAAGTAAGTTTATAGATGAATCAGCTTAAATGCCACCTCCGAGAGAAATTTTCTTGTAGGAGAAAAAACTTATAGCCCCACTACTTTGAGTCCAAAAGTTGATAAATATAAGAATAATATATTGTTATTTTGTGCTAAACTTTCTCCTAGGCCTACTACTCACCATCATATCTCCCAAAGAAAAAGATTTACTTAGTTACTGACTTAGTCTTCGTCGTCTCAATTGACCAGTTTTTTTTGACATGAGACCTGTCTATCTTCATATAATTCTTACAGCTTCCTCTGGAAGATTGTCACTGGCCACTCAGGTTGAAGTGGTAGGGGTTAGGCCGGGTTTGGTTAGGTAGTTTGGTAGTTTGAGTAGTTAGGTAAGATAGTAGGGTATCTGGTAAAAACGTTGTTCTAGAATATATTTTTTCAGTTCCCTTTTGAAAGTTTTCAATTCATTGATTCGATTGATTCCAGACGGAAGTTGAGACAGAAGCTTGAGGCTAGCATACTCAGGTTTACATTAAAATAATTTCAGGTTATGAGACTGTCAATAATTAAAATCTAGTATTGTAATTATGTTTGTGGGCCTTTACAAGGTTTTGTTCATTTACATAACAAATAACTTCATACATATAAATACATGTGACAGTCAGAATTTAAGGTTTTTAAAATGAGGAAAACGAGATTCATTAGATTTAAGATTCAAAATACAATTAGGTTTAAAAACCAGGAAATTTCTTCTTTGGCTATGTGTTTAGATAAAAAAATCAACCCTTTAAAGGTTGTTGTTGAGCATTACAACTTGCAACACAGGTATTGGATGAGCCCAAATTTGTAATAAAACAGAGGTATATTAGAGAGGGTCTAATATACCCGTCTAATGACGTACATTGTACGTCAGCGTATTTCGCTAGACAGATGTCTAATGCACCTGTGCCCTGTTGAGTAAACAATGTAAGTTCCTGTTAATGACGTAGTTCTTTTTTCGCCGTTTTCTAGTTCATTTCTCATGATAGATTGTCGTCCTCTTTTATCACTAATGTGTCAAATGTTCCATTTGCGTAAATTATTTTTCATCCGCTTTCGTTTTAGCGATTGATTTATTGATGATAACAATATGTCTTTATTGAGTTTTGAGTCTTTGAAGTTGTCTTTATTTCCGACGTAGGGCGTGTTTTGGTTTCTTTTGTGTATAAATGGTTAGTGTATGGTTGTTTGTAATGTTTTTTGAATGCCTTACTTTTATGTCAGCTTTTATGTTTGGTCCGATTATGATTAATTGTGCATGTTTTAGAATTATTGAGGATTCTGATTCAGCACGAAATTACTGTTTACATAATATCGTGATGAAAATCGATAAGTCTAAATTTGATGATACAGTTATAATGATTATTATTTAAAGATTTATCATTAACTATTTATTACTGCAGGTAACTAGAAGTAGATCTACCAAGTAAAATAAAGGAATCTTCTGAAAATAAAGTAAAATTTGACGAAACAAAAATACCTACTTGTTTCTACAGCTTGGAACTGGTGAAAAAGTACAGTAATAATTTTTTTCTTGCTAAAAGTGATTGTATACGCAGTAAAAGAGTATAAGGAACAGAGTAAATAAATCAAAACATATCATTCATGAAGTTACTGTTAATTCTTTCACGCTAATAGTGACGCGCGGTCGTAGTGAACGAGGCTCGATTTTCGTTCAGCCCGGGTGGCCTCAGGCGTCGACCGTTCTGCCAGACAGGAATGGGTTAAAATATATGACACTAGGCCTGCTCAACCCCCTCATCCTTGTTAGAGCAAAAGGCCAACAGAACAATCTAATCCTTGTTAGACCAACAGGCCAATAGAACACTCTATCCCTTGTCAGAAATTTTTCAATCACTTCACTTTCAACTCAATTTAGCAGTATTTTATTCACATTTGCAGTACTGCAATGGAATAGTGGAATGTTCAAAGTATTGTCGATAATTACGTTACTTTATTTTTACATTACTTGCTAATAGGACTTTTAACAAGATTATGTAATCATTTTAACCCAGGAAAATAAATGGTAGTGCTTGAAGATAATAAGTAGGCCTATACAAATAAATAATACAATAAGCACAAATAATTAGTATAGACAAATAAGATTAAGCTCGCTGATATTTTGTTATGTGAATTTGGATTTACAGAAAAGAAAAAGAAAAAGCCAGTGGTTTCAGTGGATAACAAACTCAAAAATCTGATCAATCTCCTTGGAATAACAGATCCTAAGATTGTCGATGTCACAAGGAAAACAGGTAAATATTTTGTACTTGTTTTTACTATATTTGGTGTATTTTGTATTTTCTGATTCACAATCTTTGTTTCAATTTTCTCTTGGCTTAATGTTTTGACCTCTGAGGCATACGCACAAACACAACATTGACACTTTACTGTCAAAAAACATTTGGTAAAATAAGAGAATCAGGTAATGGTTATTTATGCTACGAGTCTTTTCCACACTCTAGACTATTCCACACTCGCCTGCGGCTCGTGCGGAATAGTTTCTGTTGAGTAGAGCAGGGACACTTTGCACATGAGATGCATTTTAAAATTTTCCTACCTCTCCCAAATATTCATTAAGTAATACAATATATGTTAAATATTTATGATAGCACATATGATATTATTTACTGTTAGATTAAAGGACTTTATTATTTTTTCCAAGAAGGCCACCATGTTAAAAGTAGGTCTACCATTTACCTAAGCCACCCACCCACACTGCCACAAACGCCTAATTTATGGAGCACAATATTTGCAGAATGCTGCGGCGGTTACAGTAGGTATATATATCTTAGAATTTGAACGGTAGAATTGGGTCCCTCCTGAAAAAGGTTACAAGAGACAAAATTTCTAAAACGAAGATGTTTAGTGGAAAAGGTTTCAGGACTCCACAAACTACATCGTGTTATATTTGGTTTTGAAAACATTTGAGTTTGTAGCCCTGATTTTGTCTGTCAGATTAGGTGCGCTCCATAAGACTCCACGGTCAGTTTAACTTTCTATGCTTGATAAGTTTTTGTCGCTTGGAATGTTTTCCGGGGGACACATTCAATTATCTTAGTAGTAGGCCTACTTGCCTTCGTTCACTTACTATTGATTGACATCCATGACTCTTAGTTTTGCCTAATAAAAGTAAACCAAACCTTGCTGCACTTAGGTACGAGACACTGCACACACAGTCTTATCTCATGTTGGTTTAAAATTGTGGGTTATGTTTATGTTGATCGTATACATCAACAATAGGTCAGTTGTTTGAATCCAGTGTTGCCAAGTTAAGTCATGCTTAAATAACACTACTCTGGTATTAAATGCATATGGTTTATTTAATATTTTATATTCTGAAGTAGAAACACTGGAGAGTGCAAAGTAAACGAAGTGTGTGCAAAGTAACCGAAAATCACCTGTTTTGCGTCGGATATCGAGTATGAAAACAACCGCTTTCTCAGACAGAAGTAGGAAAAAGCTTTTTCCTACTTAAATAAATACTGTTTAATTGAATCGCCCAAAAGGGAAGTTGCTGTAAAATGGCAAAAAATAATAGGTTCTGTGAATGCAGCAAGAGAAATATCCATAAAAGGGTCGTTTGGCATTGCGCCAAGAGTGAGTACCAGCCGGGGTTGTGTGCGTAAGTGTTTTGATGACTGGTACAAGTGAACATAACACATCAGGGCAGGGTTTTAATCATAAATAATTACGTTAGTGTCGTATTTTTATGATTTAAAATCAAATAAATGTGTTTTGACTTATAAAAAGTGAGTTTAAAAAAATATTAGAATAAAAAATTAACGTATTGATAACAGAATGTCTCCAGGTGCGGCTGAAACGATCGCTGCTGCAAAATAATGGTTGTAAATTTGTTTTTTTAGAGAAGAAGAGAAAACCAAAAAAAAATTAGCATAAAGCACTCTCTCTCTATTGTATCCATTTTAGCAGTGAACGTGTTAACACATTTTTCTAACCTCTAGGCATGTCGGGTCTGCTCACGGAGTCTTCCATAGTCTGCAGTCACGATCAGAAGGATTATTATTTGTTCTACTTCCTCCAGCGACACCCAGGCCGTACGTTGGTGTTTTGCAACAGTATCTCATGTGTACGAAGGTTGGCATCACTGCTCTCAGTACTCGGCTGTCGTCCGCTACCACTACATGCCAACATGCTGCAGAAACAGAGGCTTAAGAACCTGGAGAGGTGAGAGATAATAACAAAGAAACTCAAATTTATCATTAAAATTAATATTTTCTAGAAAATTAATATCCTGAAATGATAATACCATTTTTCCATTCACCCGAGTACAGCTCGGGGTACTGCATTTGCCGTACCATACGAATCCCAAGTGTAGCTCGAGCTCAACCTTTAAATTTCATACGTATTTATTTTTGCTGTAATTATATATTTAAATGTATTAAAATTCTCCAATAATTATAGTTTTATTATGGAAATTACAAAAAATAATTACAAGATAGACCTGTACAGTACTTTTCACTTTTATCTATAAAATGATATGTAAACTGTGAGGTTTAGATTAAAAATAAAAATGTTAGGAATTATTAAATAAATTTGAAATTCCCCAGTATCTAAGCACAACAACCAACCCTCTTCGGCCTTCAGGGTTCAATGTGTTAATATGTGATGTTACTTTCTATCAATTTCTACCGAGACTACTCTGCTATATTGCTATACTAGCCGTTCTAAGCTGCTTCCATGCATGGGCGAATCGTCAATTAGTCTTTTGTTAGTGTAATAATATATGTTGGGAGAATACTTTGAAAGTGAGGCCGTTTTCTTAAAGTTTGATGTAATAGAGACTATTATTTACAATAATTGTAAATACATTTTAACTGTGAGTGATGTGGATCGTGATGGATGAGTGAATATTAAAAATAAAAAGACCTATAGATCTGGGCTTGGTTCATAAAAACCCAAAGAGGTTCACTCTCCATTCCAGTGATCCCCCAAGTCTACTGCACAAGGCAAGGGTCTAGTGTAAAAACTTTTAAAAAGTTGTTCTGAGCCTTTATAATTTATGTTAAATTAAAATTTACTTTTCCTAGGTTCCGAGACAATGCCGACAGTCTGCTACTGGCTACCGATGTAGCTGCCAAACTGGATTTAAAAAGAGCATGTCAAACTAAGGTTCCTCGTATTCTACTACTTTTAAACATCTTCAAAACCAAGCGATAACAGTCACATTTTGCACTGTTTGCAGTACAGTTGGCACTTGATAATCCGACACTTGACAGTCCGACACACTCGGTAGTCCGACGCCGCGAAATTAAGTCTCGAATTGTTACAGTACAGAAATTATTCGTGTACAGGATATGCGTCTTCTGGTCGTTAGTTCCCTTGTTCAGTATAAATTAGTGTGTAGTAAAGAGCGTTGCTTACTTGTTACTGACAGTATTCAATTCATAATTTAACAAATTGTTAGTTCAGGTACATTGAATTTAGAATGTAGGTTATGTTTCACGTTATGCCTATACGTTATAACTGTTTCATAGTTATGTTATGTGTGCATTGTGTATTAGTTATGTTTATAGATAAATATCATAAAGTATTTTGTATTTATTAAGTAGTTTTCTGTAAAAAAAGACTTTGTAAATTGTTTATTTGAACCATTAATAGAATTAAGGTACTTCATAATGAACATCAGTATACTTTTCTTAATTCTACAGTTAGGGTTGTGCAAGAAATATAAGTTTTAGTAATCCGAGGTTTCCGGTAATCCGACACACTCCTGGTCCCATAAGTGTCGTATTATGAAGTGCCAACTGTATGTATAAGCGGTACAAATCCGCCCGAGTATGGATTTGAGATCTCATATCCACACTAGGGCGGATATGTAACCGGCCAATCACATGCGCGGAACGCTCCGAATCTATATGAAATTAACCAATACCATGCGCTAAGTGCTCAGTCAGCTTATAGACAGTCACTGTTCCTAAAAAACTAACTTCTGGTTTTGCGCAATGAAACTGAGGTTACCGGAAAGCTAAAAGTTATGATTACATTTATCCCAACAGGAAAATCAAACTTAACCTAAAAGACTTTTATTGTAAGAAAAATCATGTGTGTAATACGAGTGCAAACTGCCATGGCTGCCCTCAAAGTTCTGGCAGCACTCAGCTGACTCTTTGTGTTGCCATATGAACCTCTCGTGCCATATGTCATCGTTTGCGCCCTTGTTACACAAATAGCTATTACATACTGCAGTGAAAACAACTGTCTCCTCTTAATCAGCTGTTTTTTTACAGTGTACTAAAACTGAAAATGTTATGTTATGTTGATGGAATGTTATCAACTATATCCAATAATAATTCTTTCATTCACGCTAATTCAATTGTAATTTTTTGCTGCATTTTTCACCTATTGATTGACCTCAATTGGATATACTTGGATAACTTTTTGATTTGTTACAAGGTTTGTTTTTGATTTGTTTGTTGTTTGTTTGTTGAAAACTGCAGTCTGACCTAACACGCTCAGTAACACAAATTCAAAAGTAACAGAGAACTGATTGGTTTCAAAATAGCAATAAAAAATAAGCCTATTCAGGAGCAATATTTTTTAAGGAAGAAGGTTGTCAAATCTTTGTTTTTAAGTAGTTAAGTACGAGTAGTACAATCAAAAATATGGTTCAAGACATAAGCCTAACCTGCTCTTTAAAACTCATTTTATCGCAGAACTGTGGATTTAAAACTTGAATTTGTATGAAATGTGTCTCTTGGGCACTGATAATTTATTTATTTGATAAGCATGATAACATTATAGCTACAGAAATATTTTTCCAATACAGCTATCTTAACTAAATCACTTTCATAACAAAAAGAAACAAAACAATAATAAAATGAATATGATTATATAAAACCTATTAACATTCTCACTTGACTTGCATTGTTTCTTTGTTTTAAACCTACCTATCCCGTGTACTTGTGAACTAGTGATTTTCTTTATTAAAGGCTGTAAATGCTTTGTTAGGTTTAATATTTTAAACCCTTTTTTTAATTCTTTAACCACCGCAACCGAACATCTCATGCAACCAGAAACTGCCACACTCGAGTCTACTCGTTCGTCTGAAATCATCAGCTGTCTGCTTTGGTTGATTTATCTGTATGTTGCCTTTTTTATGTACTCTGTTGCCGACATCTTTGACAGTCTGGTAAGTGCTGCAATCTGGTGAATATTTCTGGAAGGATTTGCAACAGCACATGTTGCTGCTTTGCAGCATGCTCAAATGTTCAAACTTATTAGTGTAGGAAAAAATCCAGAACTGCATAAATAACCCGGCAGTTAAAAGGTTGAAATCCAATACGAAAGCTGCGGTGGCAGGCTGAGGATAAGGATTTCTTTAGCAAGAAAATCAGTATGAACCGATTGGATCCCATTTAACTTTTTATATCTTCTTACTATTTTACTTTGCATGGTTGACATTAGCTTGACATATGGAAACTGGCTTTTTCAACCTCAAGATTTTGTGATAGCATTCCACACCCCCCTTTCTCACTCGGGTTGGTGTTTTTTGAACTTAATAAGCAATTTAAGGACGAATGTTGGTTAATCATAAAGCTATAAGGTATGGCATGTACTTTGTTGATTTAGCTAATCACAATACCCCTAATAATTTATCATTTATCTCTATTGGCAAAATGGTTTAACTCTGCTATAGCTCGGCTTGTGGCCCGATTGGGTTGGCACGTTAGCTATAGTTGGATTTGAAAGGTAGCAGAGACAGGATTTTTAAAGAAGTTGTAAGATTTGCCTGACAGTTTTCAGGATGTAAAACACCTAAAAAATATCACTATTATAAAGTATACCTGTTATAAAATTACAATTGATTTAAGAAATAGTGGTAACTTATGTGATTATAATCTTTTATATTTAAAAAATAATTGACTATAGGAATTATTGTTTCAAGTCATCCTTGAACTGTATGCTCTTTTCATTTTTCAGGAACCTCAGTGTCCTTATGGTGAGGTTTTTTCCCCTTTTGGAAGTCTATCTTAGAGCTCAAATGCACTGTTAACATTCTTAGGAAATGAGTATCTTTTTGTTTACCTCAAATATGTTGGGAGCTTTTAAGTACAGTAGAACCTCGATAGTCCGACCTCCGATGGTCCGACTCCTCGGTTGGTCCGACCGTGCCCGTCGGCACAACAGACTTCCGCTAATTCGTCCTCGGCGGCATTCTCCTCGCTTAGTCCGACCACGCTAGCGGAAATTTACAGCATTTGTTTACTTCGTAACTCCGTTCAAGTTGAAACCTGACATCGTGAGTGTGTATTTCAGTCAGAGTAGCAACAACACTTGATGCGGTTAGTAGTGTAGGAGCTGGCATAAAATAGTATGGTTGCAGTATTTTTTTAAAATGTAGTTTGTGAAATGTTCGGTAGAGTAAGCAAGTGTTTTGAACAAACGTACTCTATATAATGTCTGGTGCAAAACGGAAGCATGTAACCCTATCCATAGCCGAGAAATTAAACGTGCTCGAAAGGTTAGACAAAGGTGAGTCTGTTCAAAAAATCACCTAATAATTGATCATTTATCTCTATTGGCAAATTGGTTTAACTCTGCTACAGCTAGGCTTGTGGCCCGGATTGGGTTGGCACGTTAGCTATAGTTGGAGACAGGATTTTTAAAGAAGTTGTAAGATTTGCCTGACATTTTTCAGGATGTAAAACACCTGAAAAATATCACTATTACAAAGTATACCTGTATTATAAAATTACAATTGATTTAAGAAATAGTGGTAATTTATCTGATTATAATCTTTTATATTTAAAAAATAATTGACTATAGGAATTATTGTTTCAAGTCATCCTTGAACTGTACGCTATTTTCATTTTTCAGGAACCTCAGTGTCCTTATGGTGAGGTTTTTTCCCCTTTTGGAAGTCTATCTTAGAGCTCAAATGCACTGTTAACATTCTTAGGAAATGAGTATCTTTTTGTTTACCTCAAATATGTTGGGAGGTTTTAAGTATTGTATGGTTTATTGTAAACTAGTATTCTTTAATGTTGGATAGCATGGTTCTTGTCCAGTCACTCTGTTAATTTTAAGGATTTGAAAGTTTAGATAAAACTAAGGACTTAAATTATTCTGCGATAAAGTAGCAATATGTATGTGTTCCAGAGCTATGTTCACCGTAGTGGCAGAACTGCTCGAGCGAACCACGAGGGTCTCACTCTGCTGCTGATAGAGACGGAGGAACAGCGGCAATATTTGAGACTCATGCGTACTCTCAATAGAGGTAACTTTCCACTTATGTTTTGGACAGTCCAATTCATTTGTTCGAGGATAAGATATGTCTTTCTAATGTCACTATTAGAGCTAACTTTAGAGATGTCAACTCACCTCCAGATTTTACTCTCTCCCTCTCGCCTGCAGAACCCAATATATATTCTTGTGTGGATATCTGTCGTCTACCCATTGATGTATTGAAACCTTAAAAACCGCCCCTTTTGCACCTCATCCGCTATATCTCCTTTTGTCTCCATACTCCTCAGTACTACCTACTACCTTGTCACAGGTATGAATTACTTCAGCCTAGTAATAATTCCAACCTAAACACCACATTTTAGATCTTTCACTCACTTTTATGGTCTTTAAAACTCCTCTGTTTCACTAAGCTGAAATTTTATTTACTGACATGGTCACTTGTACTCAAGCTGATGATTAGCCTCGCCAAAAAGCTCCAATTCATTTGGTCCCCTGAATTTTCCTCCGTAAGTCTCAACCTTGCCATATGTTTCTAGACTCTCCTCCCCCTCAGCTACCCTAGGTACCATCTTCAACAAGTTCTCCTCAGGATATAACCAGGATATAACCACATTAATCTGCTTTTGACCGCTCCCAGGATATCAGGGTCTTTTAATAAATCCATCAACTCACAGTTGAGAGGGATTCTTCAATACACCATTTTCATACAGAGGATCATATTTAGAACTTAATTTTTTTTGCCAAAATTGTTTTCAGCCCTGAACCATTTCCTGTTTCAGAAAAGGAGCTGCCTAGGTTCCCGGTGATGAGCAATTTGATGGATGCAGTGAAACAGAGAGTGAACCTAGCGCGGGACATAGACACTCTGCAGTTGCAGTACAAGAAGGCAACTAGTAGATACAACTGGGTGGAGCGCATGGCGGAGGAGATGGACCTGGTGGTGGACGAGGATGAGCGGTAAGGAACTCAGATATTACACTGTATTTCACTCGGGATCGGACATACATTGCATGTTCTCTCAACCGACCTTGAATCAACCGCAGTTTGTTTACCTGTCCGTTTCCATTAAAGCCAATGTTCTGAAATCCTCACTTTTTTCATTTAATTTATTTACTAAACATGTGTTTACATTATCTTGCTCCACCTATTTAAGCATAACTTGTTGGTGGTGTCCATTGTGTATACAAATTCAATAACAATTATGAATACAATTTTTTCACATTACATTTTTTTTTAACCCTTTGGTGACTGAGTTTCAAGATCAAAAACTGCTGCCTGGGGCTGACTTTTTTTCTCTAGCTGCCGAGGCCTAGAAGCCGGTTCAGGTCCTGTTTTACCATCACTTTTATCACTCGTCATTTTCCTCATTACTCACTTCTTTTTCAATCGATTCTCCATTTTCATCGTCATTATCATCACTTTCACCGAGAATATTTTCAATGAAACCACTAGTAATAAATGCTTCATCTCACGTCGCCATCACAACACAGCTGTGTTTGTGTTGCAGTCGACATAAAACATAAACAACGTTTTTATAGAGACCGAAGGCAATTGATAAATCACGTTACAAATTAGTGGTGCTATCGGTGGAGCAACAGTGTAACTACTTGGGCAAAAGAGTCAGTTTCAAGTATATGCTGCTGCCTAACAGAAAATCATGGAACTGTTGAACGAGTACTGTCCGTCTTCAGTCCTTAAGGCAACTTGGATCTGGGATGGATATAGTCCGTCATAAGACCGTCCCGAATGGGTTAAATAGTTTTAAAAAGTATGTTTGCTTTTGACTGAAGACACAAAAAAAGACTCTTTCAGTACTCAGAATTAAACAAAAAATATTTAAAAAATTTTATATTTACTTCCCTGTGGGAAATAGATTAGATCATGGATATGTCTTAAGAGAATGTTTTCAGTTCAAACAGCTGTTCTTATGTTTCAAATTTTTTAATTGCTAACACCCCCCCCCTAGCTAGAGCTAAGACATATCCATGTCAATTTGGGAAATTTTGGAAACTATTTGGGAATTTTTTATATTTTAAATGCCATTGGAAATAAAAAACAAACTAAATGCTGTTTCGGCTACATATATAGCAGCATACTTTCTTACTTACCTATTTTGTTTTTGCCACTCATCTGTTTTTTTCGGTAATGCTCACTTTATTCACAGGCCAGAAAAAGTTAATGACCGAGCAACTTCTGTGATAAAAAAAGAAATAAATGCAAAGCAGAATCAGCTCAAGACTCTACTGAAACAGTGTTTGAGGCCGCGAGGTTACTCGTTGAAGTACCCGGCGCTGAACACTCACGTAGCCGCAAACATAAAGGAATCTTCTGGCAGCCAACCACAGACTGCGATTGAAGCTGTCAAATCAGCATTCAGCGAAAAGGAGAAGAAGAGGAAGAACACGTCCAAGCCTTTCAAACGGAGAAAGAAGTTGAAACTGTCTACTACAAGTAATGATGAGGCATGAGATATTTTTTATATTCACCATTGTTAACTTGGTAAATAAAATAATGTTGACGAATTTGTTTTTAGATTAATTTATTTCCTTAGATATTTTCTTCCTTTTATATAAAATATGGATGTAGAGTTGACAATGCCACTGACCTCCATAATCTGTAGTATGTATTTTCTAAGCCAATGACATTTATTTTTTGTTTTGATTCGGTACGGTCCAAAGCCTGGACTTGCTAGGACCTAACGTTGACCTTCTTTTTGATAGGTATTCAATCAAAATCTTAATTACAAAAGGCGATAGGGTCCATAGGTGAACTTGCAACCTACAGTTTATATGGTAAGCATGTTACCACTGTTTTTTTGTTATTGTCATTCTACCAATGTTTTGAGATTGTCACTTTCCTGTTGATAATATCCTCTTCCTCTCATAACTATTTTTCTGTATCATTTTTAATTTTCATTTCACCTAACCCAAGACTTCAAGAAAGGTGATGACCTTTCTTTGTCTGTTGGGTTTCCCGCAGGGGCTCACATATGTGGGATGTGGAAGGCGACCATGCGGACCTCTAGCCAAATCCTGTAGCCCAGGGATGGCGGTGTCTTTCACCTCTGAATGGGTAGAGACACGATCTCGGCCTAACACCATTCCGGCTTAAAAAGGTGATGGTACTACGGGCTGGAGGGGGCTTCACTCCCTCCCTGGTTTGGATTCGTAGTGGGGGTCGTTGGTTTTGAAATGCGCTAGTCGAACCCCTGTTCCTTCCAGAGTGAGGTTTGCCAATGGTAAGGTGTCACTTGTCTCTGGGCTGCCGAGGGCGGATAGCCAGTCTTGACCGGTGAAATCGGGGGCAGGGGGGAGATGCTTGCCGGTGAGCAACACCGGTCGGGGTGGCATCGATAGCCACAACTGGTCGGTAGGCTGGATAACGACTGGGCGGGTGAAACCGAGTGGGCGGACATCCGTGGTGGTAGGGGGCAAACGCCATCCCTCCACCGAATGAAGTGCCCCTACCAAGGACATAGCGTAATAGGCCTTAGCCTCTCGCGAAACCTCAATGCAACAGAGTTCTGTTACAATGTCTGTTTGGTTAGTCAACTTGAGATGTTACTTAAATTGTACTCAAGGATAAATAAATGCAAAGGCCAGATTTTGGCTGATTTTTCAGTGAAGTTTTTGTTGTATGGTCCTCAAATTACAAAAATCGTATTTTACTTAAAGTGGATGATTGTTCCAAATAAGAAAAACCCAAACCTCAAATAGGTCCTTGTGCGTCAATAAAATAATTTGTTTATGTGGAACATAGCTATCTCATTGCCAGTAAATGTTTTGTCTGGATATGCCTCATGTATGAAAAATATTCCACCATCAATAAATTCAGTAAGCATCAAAGACTAGACAAATGTTAGCATCTAATGCAAAGTATTTTCTTTGTCAATGTCAAGGAACTTCAATTAGAAATCATTTTTAAGAAAACTTTTTATTGTACAAATGAATATACAAAGTGACTATTTGGTAACAAATAGAAAATATCATAGTGGCATATTGGTAATATAAACAATTTTATCAGAGAGTAGGATATGTTTTAATTTACATCAGTAACATTCGGCCAGGAGAAAAAGAAAGGAGAGAACAGAGTAAACCAACACTGGGACAGAGTTATTTATAGTTTGAAATGTTTACAAAGAAATATTATCAACAAGTATGATTGATTGTATTTGTTAGAATCACTTTCAATCTGGTAAAATAAAATAAAAACATACCTTTTTAATTCTCTCAGTTAATTGTGGAGCGTAAATTTCATCAAACACACTTTTTTAGTTTTTGTCATTATTTTGATAAATTTAATGGAAATAAAAGTACCTAATTTATTAATCCCATTTATCGGACGTAATGTTTTGAATTGTAAGTTGCTATTAAGATTCCAAAAATTATTTTTGTATTTGATCTACAAGTTATAGATATATTATGACACCAATGGATAAAAAAATAGACTCATTTTTAATACAATGAAATGGCGACATATTCATGTAGGTATTTTAAGCCAGTTATGAATAAGAAATGAGTGTAGGATGAATGTAATGTAAACAAACAGACAATGCTCGATCACCCCGATTGATAGATGTCCAGAAACTACGACACCTGACCTGACTCACTATAATTTGTTTTTACGAGCACCTTTGAGCTACTAAATCTTGTTTTCTTTTGAAACTAAAACTCTTACTAAGAAACTAGTATTTAGGGTTGGCTTTAAACTTTAACAAAGTTTGTAATTATTTTATAAATGTTAATGGAATGTAGAAACATGTAACTTGATTGTGGTTGATTATGCTATGTAGATTTTTTTATTGAAGGTGAAAAGTGACTGATCTCCAAGTCAAAACAAATTAGATAAGTTGGTTGTAATACTTGAAAACACATTTAACAGAAGTGATTGCTATGATTACAGTGTTTCTAAAAGTTATTAATAGTGGTTCACCATTCTCAAGACCTGTCAAACGTCCGACTGAGCGGAGTTAAGTTAGGTTTTGTATTTACAGAAAAAATATTACTTGGCAAATCCTTTGATTTGATTGGCTAGATAAAAACTGTCGGACCACAATTTTACTTAGTGTTCAGGCAATCTCCAGTTCAACATTCCAGTTTGACAGATTGCAACAGTGTAAACCAGTTACTTCATAAGACAGTGCCTGTAACCATTTGTACTACAGTAACCACTGTCTTATCCGGATCTCACATATCCGGACGCGACTTTGGAAGAATGCAAAAATTTAAAAACTCTAGAAAGCTTATGATTGGTAACCTGTAGTCGCAAAAGTTAGTAGTGCTTTGGACATGCGCCACTGTGAGTACAAGGTCCCAACAGCCAACTCGTTTATTTAATTTAATATTTTTAGTGGTGAATGCGATGCCAAAAAAGTAATCTGTTATATTGACGTATAGATAAATCTCAATCGTTAGAATTCAAGATGAAGAGAAGACGTAAATTATTTTGTTATTGAAAATTTGATCACAAAATTAGACATTACAGCAAAATCAGTATGTTTTTTTCTCGAATTGCAGATCTTTGTTTCAAGGTTAACCGAAAACATAGTTCACGTGGAACGATAATATTCAACCGTTTCCCGATACTCGGATGTTTGTATTAATGATGTAAAGCTTTCTATTTCGAATTGTTATATCGTGATGAATTTGATCGATAAATGAAATAATAACGTAATTATACCGCAGCTTTGGACCGGTGAATGCATTCTGTCGTTTTAGAAGGATGAAGGTTCGTTTCATCAGAATATAATTAAATTAAGTTGTCATAAGCAAACCAGGCCTTGTCAAGAGCAATAGCCTTGGCATATTACGAATTGATATTTATATTTAGTATCCGGAGGCTTTATTACCCTCTCATATACTGATGTTTTGCTACCCTGATAGGTCGGAGCCACATTAGTCCGGATATGAGGGAGTTTACTGTATTCATATTTGTGAAGATGTCAGTGACTGAATTTACTGTTTTTTTAATAAAGTAAGCTATTTTAAATTTTTATATTTTCCATTTTCACTACTTTATATGTCTCAAGACAACGTTAATCCTATTAATTCCTATTAATCCATAACATTGGTTTACAAAGTTTCAAACCCAAACTGCCTCTTTACTACGGTCAGATAAATGTTAACATTCATCTAATATTAGCAAATAGACATGCTTCTGGTTCAGTCAAGGTAAAGAATTTCTACAACCTAGCAAAAGTAAAGGTTAAAGCTGACCTAAGAGTTTTTCACTTAAGGAGCTAAAATTGGTAAAAACATCGTGTTTGGATATTGTATTTGACATTTAATTTGGCACATGTAACATAATATTTCAACATATATAACATGTATCTTTCATTTGTTTTGTTTTAGATAGAGCAAATTTTTAGTAGTACACAAATTATATTCTATTGAAAAGTAATACCTGCACTTACTGTTAATTAGTTTGTAAAAACTATCATACTTTTATAGTTTTTGTTTATTTCACAGAAAATGTTACACTTTTGTTTTGAAAGAATTGAAATATAACATGTAGCATGCTGGCGTAATAAGAGCAAAATTCCATAGAATTTATATTATTCCCATCATAGTAATTGAATGGTACCGAGTAAGCGGGTTTGCTGCAATGAGGGCTGTTTTACATGGTAATGTGCTTTTATTAATTTAGGCTGTTCAGTAAGAAAAAAAACATTTTATCAAATTTTGTAAATAATTAAACGAGTTATACCAATTATCTATTCTCCATAAGAATTTGTGGGCAATGAATACATAGGTTTGTTGCTGTAAGAAACATTAAATTTGGAGTTTTTATGGATGTATTGATTAAACTTAACTATATGGAATTGCATACCAAATTTCGGAAGAATATTTAAGTGAATCAGTGAGTTTTTGATTTTTAGTTATTCTCCATGAGATTAACATTAGACAACGTACTATGTTTATGATTTTAAATATCTCAGTAACCAATTGACCTAGAGTCATAATTCAAAATACTAAACTGTGTGTTTTTTTGAGCTGAATCCAGTGGTAAAAAGAACAATTAGGTTTTTTCAAAAATCATACATGAATAAATTGAAAACCTTATTTTTTGGGTACAAAACCCCCCCTATAGTGTAGTTAATGAAGCCCGATTGCTTTGTCAAACAAACTTGTCCAAGATATTACAGAAATGAACAACTCCACTGAATTTTATAATAATCAGACAATAATTGTGACCGCTATCGTGTCGACACACATATATTTAATTTTGAATGACCCCCCCAAAATGTGTTCAGAGGGTTCAGTTACTTCATGGTCCCGGGCTTAACTGTGACCTGCGGATCATGTGAATAGCTCACTTTACCACAGGAAATTTGCTAATGACAATTTAATTCCTGAAGGACTGGCCGAGCCTTAACAGTAATAGCAACCAACTAGAGCAGTTAAACTAAGTATATTTACATGTGAACTGTGTGGTCAGTATTTACACAATATATCTAAAATAATGTTTGAGCACTTTTATTCATCCTTTGTTTTTATATTTTAATACTGAGCTCATGAACAAAGTAAAAATAAACTTGAACGTAGAACACTTCTTATATTTTCTTAACTAAAATTTAAAACTATATCATGTTCTTAGAGTATAAAACATGTATTTACACAATTTACCTATTTACAATTAGCGTCCTTTACTGATGGACAAATTTATTGTTTTTTTCAAGGCATCAGGGCTATTATTTATAAAAACCAGTAACAATTTTTCAATTTCTATGCCTTATATATGTAAAAATATATATTTTTGCACACATGTTAGTGTACTTCATATCACAAAAAGTCTCCTATCAATTCGCACTATGATTTCTGCAGGCTCTTTAACTTTGTAAATAACACATTATATTACAGGTTCATGAAAATTCACACAAGGAAAGCCTTTCTGTTTCTGCTACGAAACAGGCCTGTATTTGATAGTGAGTCTCGTTTTTAACTGTTTCTTCCTCGTAATTATAATTATATACAACTGAATGTAGAGGTGTGCAATTAGACTTCATAAAGTGATATAAATCGGTTAACTGTTTGGCAAACAAAACTTATTACTGTAATCATGTAGTAATATAACCAGTTTTGTAGAAAGTTCAATTCAAAGCTCTAATATTGTGTTATAATTCCTGAATGACACGAGTTAAAAAATAGTTTTTGCCAGGATTTTTATGTCACTTAATTTATACATTAAGCATGTCGCATAATGTAAAAAAAGCTTCCGACAAAAACTTTTTTTGAGTATAACTGAATCCACAATTTTAAACTAATTTTGGCTAAAAATTAAGATTATAAGAATTTACAAACTTTCAAAATAATAATAATGATGCTTATGTAAAATTTTCACACAAAAGAATCAAAGGAAACATTTCCAAAAGTTACAAAATTCTTGCACACCACTTCATTAAACCTTATAATTTGATTGCACTATTTGTCCTTGTAATCCTAGCACTAGCATGAATCATCAGACAGATGACTCTTCAGCATTCGAAGACGATGTTGTTGTTCCTGAAAATGTCCCGTCACTACCTCCTGTTTGGTAGTCGTAACGGTGGTGTCCGCGCTGATAGTTGAAGGAAAAGTAACGTCTCTCATGGGTCGGATAAGAGTCTCCGATCTCCGCGTAGACATTGTCATCGGCTGTGGAAACTTGGTCAACAACAACAGAGTACGGGATGTCCGAACCTGCTGAATAATCTGGACCGATTTGAACTCTCGTTTTATAAAAAGGTTTCACCCTAACCTCAGGAGCGTTCACTGGTTTTCGAACGACTCTGTATTTAGAGTTTCTATCGGCGTAGTTGCTCTCGTCGAAACCAGGCACTCTCACTCCATGAACAACAATTTTTGTCTTGAATTCTTCATTCAACCTTTCGTCTATGCTGCCGATCGAAGGTGTTGGTGTTACTCTGGTGTCCCTACTTGGCGGGTTCCTCTGTACTTGCTTCCTGCTAGAGTTTTTGTCGAGGCAAGCATTGTTTATTGGCGTTGCCCACACTGTCTGATGCTCAGCAACTACTTGAGATCGTAATGACTGGGGCTCCTCCACTTCCTCCGCCACATTGGAGTACACGTGTTGGTTGTCATGGACCTCAACCTCTCCGCGCTGTGCCGGCTGTGGCCTTGAGATTTGATCAGGTCTCTTGGGCAGCGGACGGTTGATGGGACGTAAATCTTCAGGCATCGACGCAGAAAACCGGAACGAAGCGGACTTTACAGTTTTCTTATCACCAAGTGAAATTTTTCTAGGTTTAGGTGCTGGTTTTTCTTTTTCTTCCTGCTTCTCCAGATGCTCCTTTGGGTAGATGTGGTGAATCACCTTAAGCTGCCTGCACCATTTATCACTGTTTTCTCTGCAAAATCTCAGGGCGTTCTGGACTAATGGAGATTGGAAAACACGTCTCTCATCCGAGTCCCTGCGACCCAGGCGAAGGACGTAGAATCTCGAGTTGACATCGATCTCCAATAGCCTGTATTGGTGACTACTGCTGGACTCATCATCTCGGGAGGGCAGAATGCATGTGAGTATCACATCTTCCTTCTTGTAAGTTTCCAGAAGCATTGAACCTGGAAGATTACAATGATATTTAATCAAACCTAAATTCATTTCTTTGTTGTGACATTACCAATTAACAATGTTTTAAAATTTTTTGTTGTTATTCACAATGGAAACATTACTATATGTTACAAAGAAAACTGCGGTATTGGTAGATTTAAAAAAATATTTTTAGGCTTTCTTCTTAATAGACAATAAATTTTAATCGGTATTCTTATTCCTGTACACCTGTTGTCAAAATTAAAATCATGTCGTTTTTGCACTTTGGAGAGATAGTTGAACAATTGAATGTGAATGTGTGAATTAAAACTTCAGTAACCGACGTTCTTTGATTTATATTTTTTCCTAGTACTTTTGTATGCATTGTACAATGAAATTAGTTTACTAAGAATATTATTTGAATATAATAATTCAATATTCTACCTTTCTTGTTTCTTTTCTCAAATAGATGATTATTTAAAAAGTATCATAATGAAAATGTATATTCTGTACAATTTAAAATATTATAGGCGCTAGAAATTAAATTTAAGGCTATTGGAACAATATAGAACATTTGTACACTAACCTTGAGGTTTCTGCATAGAAATAATACAGACTCGGACTGGTAGAGGGAAAGTTCGCAGAAGTTTGTTGAGTTGGTACACCTTGCTGACTGTGTCGTCATTGGATGTGTTGGCAGTGGCTATCGCGTAGAACTGACCATGCGTTGTCACTGGGATGTACAGCACCTATTGGAAAATATACTGAATTTAGCAAGCATCTCACAACAAAACACGTTTTATAAGAAGAGATAAAAAATAAAATCATAAAAATAATATTTGAACACCGTTCAGATATATTTTAGAAAATGTTCCTGAATTCTGAAGATGATAAAAGTTCCTGCAAACTTTAAGAAGATTTTGCTCATAAATATTACATAATTTGAATATATACGGTTGACTATTTTTCCTCTAGAATATTGTAATAATACACCTTACCTGGTCAGTACTAGTAAGGCACTGAGCATATCTGTTGGCTTCTGTTCTGCCAATCAAAGGCCATGAGAGTCTTTTGCTGCGTGTTGATTGGTTGGCCAAGTCTTGGTAAACTGCCAGCAGTTTCAGCACTTGTCCACTTCTGATGTTGGTCTTTGTGTACTGCTGCCTCGTACCGTCTGAAATCACCAAGAACCATTCATAATCTATTTTCACTTTAGAGAACAATTTATACACATTGGGAAACCAGTGTGTCTGTAAGAATGATTGTGAAGTAGCCAGACTGCTTATATTGGCCATAAAACTTAATATTGCAGGCCTTATCATCTCTCAAAATATCTTGCCTAAAATACCTTGCTTTATTTACAGAGATAATTTGTTCAAAACTAATTTTGAACAACCTTATTGTTGTTGTTATGTTTTAGTTTAAAATAAACTAATTGAAATCAGGCTCTATATTCAGAGTAAGCAAGCTCAATCTTCACTAAAGGTCATAACAGGTTCTTATATCTCACATCTGATGTCTTCGCCAAATTTGGTTGATTGGGGAATAGTCTATTTTCTTCCCTTCGGTCTGGGGTCTTTGCAAAGTGAGCTCTGTTTTGGGCCTACGTTAAGTGTTGAAATGTATGTTCTTCAATTTATTTTGTAATATTTTGTAATATGGTCTAAGTGTTAAGTATTGTTTTAATTTGTGATAACAGGTGATGTAATTGGCTATTAATTTAATGTTGTTTGGTAAAAAATTAAAGAACAATGAGCCTGTATATTGTGGGGTGTTACTGAGTTTTTGTAATGTACGTTAGAGGAGGTCGAAATTTTTTTTGGTGCGAGTGTTGTGATTGCGCTGGTTTTGTATTTGGGCTGGTGGAAATTTTGATTACCAGGACCACTGCTTCAAGAATGTGTAGCGAGATTACAGTAAGGATGCTGTGCTCCACAAAGAGGCTTGCAATATTCCAGTGAACATTTCCCATATATCGCTCTGATTTTTTTTGGATTATAAAACTCTATCCAGATTTTTTTGGGCTGTGGATCCCCAGCAACAATGCCATAACACAGATAGGATGCAAAGAGAGAGTGGTAAGCCACAAGGGCAGTCTTCTTGGAGGTTTTGGTCCTGAAATTTCAAACTAATGTGAAACTTGCCAAAGATGTCGTTACTTGACACAATAACCTGAGAAACCTCCAACTGTGCATAGGGTAATCAACTGTGACCCTGAGTGGTGGAAATATCAACAGCAAGAGAAAACTGTTGACCATCTGCACTTTAATTGTGCAAGGTTTTTAGAAACCCTGGGCAACATGGAAAGAAGATCTGCCATCTGATGAAAGTGTTGAGAGGATTTTAAAGTTCTCCAGGCTATTTCACTTAGAAGAGACCTGAATCTACATAAATTAGAGAAACATTAAGATTTTTCATGAATCAAACATGAAATTGGAGTACCCAAAAGCAGCTAGCGGCTGTAGCGCTTTTGGAGCTCATCCATCCCTGTCGGATAGATTCATCTTAGATCTTTCGGTAGATAGGTCTTCATTAAATTTACCTGCGCTGGTACGGTTGTTGAGGGTGTACCCGACGACATCACTCATGGTGAGGAAGGCTGTAACCTGAGCCGTAACCAGACGATGTACAGAGTTGTAGCACCTCGCTTTCACTTGACCTCGCTCCGTCACCACTGAGAACCATCCTGAAAAATATTGGGATTGATATAGTGTCCTTTATTATAGTCAGAATAGTATTAAGATGCTCCATCAAAGCTAGTAATGAACTGCAACCGTAGTTGATCTTTTGAAAAGATCAACTGCGTTTTATCAACTATGTCAACAACGTTTGATTCTTTGAAAGAAAGGATTCATGAGGATTGGAAAGCAGGAGAGGATGGTGTGGGTCACCCAGGGTGGGAGATACTACAATTCCCAGTCCACCCAGTTCCCAAACCGGGGTCATGCGAGCGCTGGAAAACTGGACAAATATGAAGCACCCACCAATCCATCCTGGAATAGAACCAACCAACTTCAAAGGGTGATACTGTATACTCAAAAGAGACAAAGGGTCCCCGGTAGTGCCGGTTTCAAATCCCACCAATCACTAATGGCTTTTCGCTATAGTATATATATCAGTTCCAGGTGATGGCCTAGACAATACTGAGATGTTAGAGTAGGGCATTAAAAAGTATGAGTGATATCTCCGGGTAAATGATTTAGTCTGATCTTGAAAATTAAACCTTCATAGAAATTTATAATGAACACAGAAAACATTAAAAAATAGTTTTTTATAGATATTTATAACCTGACCAAATAAATATTTGAACTTCTAAACTCTTCTCAAAGGACATTTTCATGATATTCTACATCACAAAGGTGTGATGCACTTTTCATACAAGAGACACCTGTAGCAAAAATTTGTTAGCTATAACAGAAAGATCTTCCAATGAACATCAAGTTTTGAGAGGAAGGAAATAATTTTTAATTTACTGATGTGGATTTGGAACTAAAACCAACAATCAAACAGAAGGGTTTGCTCCTGATCTATAAAGGTAGTTCATACATTGTAAGAAAATAATAAGCATGATCCATTTTATCTTATACCTCAACAAAGTAAATAAAAAGCACAGATGCATTATAATTAAGAGATAATGTTTAAATAATTTTTCTTTGATCAAAACAAATTTGACATTTGAATTTAAGTGATTTATAGTGATTTTACAATTAAGCCTAAGTGAGATTTTGGTGTCTAGCTAGCCTAGTGGTTAGCGTCTAGGACTTTGGTGCAAGAGGTCACAGGTTCCAATCCCGGGATATCCATCTAGATTTTGACCACTTTTCCATAAACTGTTTGTGTATAGTCATTCCGGGCTCAATAGGAATGCCTCTGCTGTAAAAAAGTGTGTGAATTTGAATCTTTTGGATTTTATTGATGTATCTAAATTGTTATGCTTAACTGCCTTGTAAATTAAATGAATTTCATTTTGTATACCAAATAACTGAGTGTTTTCAGTACAGTAAATATATAGTTAATTGTGAAAATGCAGTCATTTATTTCAATTTATTAATATTTTGCAAATCCCAACCACCTAGGGTTCTTGCCTAGTATCTGGTAATTTCATAATTAGGCTACAAAGTAAAAAAATAGTATAAATTAATAAAACAAGTTAATAAAAGAGAGTGTTTCTGCGGAATCGGTATCTTTGTTTTTCTTGAGCCCTGACCACTCGGAGCCAATTCACGTACCCAGTGGCCAAGTGGCCATGACGACGCTATCATCCTATGTTTCATAATATTTAATTAAACGTTGTAGGCCAGTTTGTGCGGTTGGCTGGACACGTCTGCTCACAATCACCGCCTCTACCGGATCACAATCATCACCTTCTGCAGTGCAAGAATCTCTCAGTACATTGCCCAAGGTTCTGATTGGTATCTTATTGACAGCTTTCCCTGTGTTAGTTCAAATTAGTTCTTAGAAATCCAGAACATCTATTATAATAATTCAGTCTTAAAAAACTTTGTACAACTAAATCTAGAGTTCCACTGGACCAATTTGATTGATTTATATGCCATTAGAAAGCTTTCATAATGTAGATTTGCCAAAAAATATGAAAGTTTGATGTTTTTTAGTATTTATAGTGAAAAGGTTAAAAAAACATTTTGTTCCATAAGAAATACGTTGAAAATGGGGTTTTACGAATTTCTTATTTGACAATTTGATTTTTGAGTTTCTAAATGCATAATAGTAATTTGTTGGAAATTTAATTCTCTTTCAGAAAATCACCATTCATTTTGGTCGATTTCCTCTCCGTTTAAAAGTTATTTACAAAAAACCAAAGCTACTACCGATTTTTTTGTGTTGAAAAAATATTGAATTAAAGATATTTTTGTTCAATTTTGTACAACTAAATCTAGAGTTCAAAACCGAAAAAAATGCGTTGTTGGAGGCTATTCATGTGATTTGCCAAAAAAATATAAATTTGAAGTTTTTTAGTATTTGGACTCTGTAAAAAGAAAAAAAACATGCTTAAAAAATACCATGAAAACAGGTTTTTAGGAAATCCTATTTTTGAAGGCGATATTCCGCTTTTGAGGTTTCTCAGCGGTATCTTAATAGTAATTTTTTTGTTTTTTTCTATCAGAAAATCACCATCCACTTTGGTCGATTTCCTCACCGTTTAAGTTATGTACAAAAGCCAAAGATACCAAATTTCTTGCGTTGAAGAAATACTGAGTCTGACATTTTTTTGATAAAATTTGTACAACTAATCTAGGGTTGCACTGGACAATCATCATTAATATGTCAAGAAAGCTTTCATCCTGTAGATTGTTTTCCCAAGATCATTTACTTTTCTAGAGACCGTTGTATTTAACCACAACGGCTCTGTTTCTAGTTTTATATAATTCCTTAGTGGGGGAGTCTGCAAAATTATTTTAATCAATTTGATTACTGTGTTAAAATTTTAACAGCATATTTGGGTAAACTTTAGATCTTAAAATTGTGGGTGGGACTTTTTAAAAAAATTGTGAAGTTTTACAAGAAATGCTCTTAGTTCTAAATTTTCCGACATACATTAATAACCTTGAATTTTCCTGGTTACATTATCTATAATGTGAATATTATTTTTTGGGTTTTCTTAAAACCCAAAAAATAGTGGGTAAAAATACTACCAAAATATTCCACTAGCAGTTTTCTGTCAAAATACAGCGGTGACTGGTGGCATTTGTCCGTACTAAACAAACTTCAACTCATATGATACTTTTAGGCGGAGATAATTCGCACGTCTACGTGCTCCGTTACCGCACACGTCCATCCCACATGACGTCAATATCTCTTAGAAAAACTACTAGACTTGTAGTATCCAGGAACAGTATAAATGTTCATCGTTTACATTTAACATTTAAGAGTGCGAATAGACACGTCGATTCTTGTACAATGGATTTTACCATAGATTTCCTAACCTCCTAAATGGTAAACCTAGAGAAACAGGGGTTTAGTAAAGTTTACGTAATACAGACAATAGCCGCTACAACTATCCCAAAATCCTGCTCTAAACTTAGATTATATTATACATCTATCTATTCCATTGTCTACTTATATTTATTTACACATGGTAATAAAATAACATATGGAATAGAGACAGTTGCGCCAACATGACAAAGTAATGCAGACACGCGATTGTCGGTCGGTCAGTGATGCCAACCTCGCCCCGTCAGTTACACGCCCAGTCATCATCTCAGACACCCACACTTTACCGACTCCATCATTCTACGATTCACCTATCTGCGTCTAACATGTTGATCTGAACCTCTTTGTCGGCCAGGCTACTGATATAAATTTGATTTATCACTTATTGTGTACCACAGTTTTGAATTACTATAGTGAAAAATGTTGAAGTTTCTATTAAAAATTTACTATCCCTTTTACTTTAAAATTATAATATAAAGATTTTTAAATACAGAGAAGTTAAATATTTACTCATTTAGACTTTAAAACTTGAAATTTCGACACCCAAAATTGTGAAAATTCCGCTTCTAAACAAAAGAATTCATGATTATATTATACATCTATTCCGTTATCTATTTATATTTTACAAATGGTAAGAAAATAACAAATGATACTAATTAATAGAGAAGGTTGTGCCAACATGACAAAATAATGCGGATGCGTTACTTTTCTAATTAAAACAAAAGAATAGTTTCGTAATTTCGAAAGTATAATTTTAGATTTCACAAATCGAAATTCCAAAATGAAATATCAAGTTGTTAAGTCTAAATTTAAAATTACATATAGGGGTTCAATCAGACCTCAGATTGATAAAAAAGTTTTGATCACACATTTATTTATGGTTCTATGAGATAGCCTGTCTTAGAGATAGGGACAGTATCAAAAACATAATTTAAAAATATCATCTTGAGCTTTAATTAGTAACTTTGAATTTAAAATAACAATGTTAAAAGTCTATTTCTTAAGTCTAAATTACGATTTTCAGGTTAGACATTTAGAATTTTCAATATTTCACGTTTTAAAGAAGAAATTTCATACTATTTTATCTACTTACAGTTCGTCGTGTTTAATCTGAGCCCTGAGATGTGCGAGATTTTACATATTTTATTATTTACATATATCAAATATCTTTATATTTAGATTTATTTTATTTCTTTGCCAGCCAGTAAGTAAACAATATACTAGCCGTTCCTCTCCACCACCATATTTTCGTCGAAGTCTACTGTGCATCCAAAACTCAGGGCTCAGATGAAACCTGTTGAAATGTACGTTCAGTCCCACATTTTTTAAATAATAAATAATCCTCTCGATTCGTTCAGAAAGGTTGCACGGTACATGATTAAATTTAATATCAATTCACTGTTTTGCGTATGATTTAAATAAAATAAATTATTATGGGACCGAGTCATTAAGGAAATAAGTGCTTTTCCGATACTAAAATATTTATTAGTTTAACTATAGTGGATAGGACAACACCGTCAACTGCGCGCCGTAGAGAGAAATTTAGGCAATCTGCATACAGTGTTCATATTGCGTTGACCGTTTCGCAGGCGCTCACGCAGGCGATATTGTTAAATCACGTATATTTTGATATTGTTACGGTTAGTAAGTCAATGTCTACTTATTTACACTTAAAATATCTACTAATTCTATTTTTCTCATAGAAGCAAATATACTTACTCATCTCCCAAATTACTCTTATGGAGGTAAAGAAAACTAATTATTTAAAGTATTTTTGGATACAATTTGGCATGTAGTTTAAACTAACATAACTACTGTGATTATATTAGATTAGATTATTGAAATGGCAACCATACACAATGTAGGTATTTTAAGCCAAGTATGAATGAGGATTGGGTGTAAGATGATTGTGGCGCAATCTTGTAGTCTTGTTACTGACTAAGGCTGACATGTTCCTTAGACAGGACTGTTAATTAATAGCCCAACAGCCGATGGCAATTAATGGACCTACAGTTTAACGTGGAATCCGAACCACGGCCTCTGAATTACGAATTGGTCTAATTATGAGAATGGTCTTGGTGCGGACGTTAATCCACTCAAGAGAACACTACACCCGCCGACCATCGCTCACAACTATCCACAATTCGTGACCTCCAAGTAGCTGGATTATAGGACGTCACCACCGTCCCAGTCAATATCCTAAGACTTATCCTTACCTCACATCTTTTCATGTCATTTTAAACTATTATTGGTTCTAGTATCAATTTACTAATTGTTATTCTTTTTATACATTATAAAAACAGTTGGCCGGAATACGTGTGTGTCTAGTACAGTAGGGCGCCGACGACAGCGCTGCAGTCTAACATCCGGAGGTCACCGCTACAAATGGCGCCAAGATAACATGTTACGACTGACGGAAAACTCATTTAATTCAATAAGAGCAAGTCTAATGAACACCGTGTCATGGCTTCCTCCACAGAACAGATGGATCCGTAGGAGTGTATGGAGATTAATTAAATGATTACCGTGACATTCAAGACCACATCATAACAAATAAATAATAGAAACAGGTTTCATGCAATTTAAACACGCAACATTAAGTGTAGATAAAGAGAGTTTTTATACATCAGGATCATATAGTATGTCATAAAGGTTCCAGTTTCAGATCGAGATATATGATTATGAAGCGGCGGGAACATAACTTTATCGCGCGGTTACACACGCCCTATATTTAAGGGTTCGGGTAAATTATATTAGCTATTAAAATAGTAATATGTCAGAGTTATGCTTCAGGGAGAGGATATCTGAAACTGCGTTTAGCAAGGTCTATTCCATACTTCGGGTGAAAGGTCGGGAAGGCTTTAGCACTATGATCACGTCAACGAGGAGAGTCCTAGAGGCGTATTAAATAAAGGTCTAGCCCGAAGTTATCTGGAAAGGAAACAATCTTTGGTGATAAGATTAGGGAGGGTTTAGTGGGTGCGAAACCGGTGGGAATTAGCACTACCTCCCACCCCATAAAAAACTAAATTCTCTTTGGGCCTCGAAAATTTAGAGTAAACACAACTCTCCTTTGCATTGTAAAGCCAAACAACACAGACGGTATCAGCTAAAATTTCGATCACTTACTTACACTTTAGACTACTGTGAGTTTTTACTTGGCCTACCGGTACTGTAGTGTGTCTTTAAACTAAAGTGTGTTAAGTGTTCGTATTACATTATTTTAAGACGTATATTAGGACGGTTTATTTGGACTGCAGCGTGTTTAGGCTACAGAGTATCCGGAGTTCACTGTGTTCAGACTACCTTGTAGAAGTCGGCATGTTCGCCTGTATCGATATGTACTAAAATACACGTTACGTAATAACATAAGTCCAAGGTACAGCTCTGTGGCTCAAGGTTTCGACATGTCGATACATCATAACCATCAGATTATGTCAAAGCTTAATGGTCCGTCTACAACTGCGCCTCTCGTTCATCGCAGCGCGACTCCTTTGATCAAGTGTCTTGTTTGCGTTGATATTTTGGAGACATTTAAGACTCAATTATGTCGCCATATGAGTTTTCCACCCTTACTCGTTTATACAGGGTGGTTATAAAGTCCCTCCCCGTATTATTGTTTTGTATTTGTAAGAAATAATAATTTCTTTGGGAAACTTTACAAACTTAAACCAAAGTATCTTTTGAACTTATGGAACATTTTGAATGCCCCCCAGATATTAGGAATTTTGGGGGATAACTCATAGTCAGGTCAATAGATTTCGATGTCTCCAGAAGTATCAAGATGTTTCCATGATCTAACCTATTTTCTACAGGGAAGTAAATACCTTGGAGCTACGCTCGTTGAATTCCAGCTAACAAGACCCCATGAAGAGGCATATGCGACCACATGGTGGATGAGTAGCTCAATACAAACGCTCCCCTCATAATCCGATGGTGATCTGTTCAGTTCTAACCCAGTAGCCATCTGTAATTGGGTTATTAATTACCAGTGTAACAATCCCTCTACAGACGTACTGTTGTACATTACCTTGGTAGGTGTCCGGGATGACGACCAAGGACACGAGGTCGGAGCCGTGTTTGGTCTTGACCTCACTACGAGCCTCCACCTTGCCGCTGCGGTACTGCCGGAACATGAGGAGCTGGCCGTGCAGGAGAGCCATGGGTCCCGCCTCCTCGGAGTCCACCGACACCGGCTCCTGCGGCACGATCTTCACCACCCGGGGCAGCGAGTACCTGGGGGTAAACATTCTAAAGTCAGCTCAGGGAGGTCAATTCTCAAACGTTTTAAAATTTCATCTCCATGTCTGACCGTGGATTTGAGAGTTACTCAACACTGAGTACGAGTTGAAATGACAACCTACCCAGGTAGGTATTATGAGGTAAGTATGAATGAGAAATGAATGTAGGATGATTGTGTTACGATCTTGTAGACTTATTACTGGCTAAGGATGACATGTTCCTTAGACAGAACTGTTAATTAATAGCCCAACAGTCAATGGCATATCTGAGGGACCTACAGTTTAACCTGGAGTCCGAACCATTGCCTCTGAATTACGAACTTGTTTAATTATAAGGATGATCTTTGCGGATCCACACAAGAGAACACTACACCCACCGACCATCGCTCACAACTATCTACAATTCGTGACCTCCAAGTAGCTGGATTACAAAACACGCCAAGTAATTTGTAAGTAAAGTAGTTTGACTTTCCTTTATTGTTGCCACCTTCATGACCTAGGCCAATTTTTAATTAGTTAACTAACGTAACTGGTTAGAACATATTTCTCCCTTTCTATCAGAATAGGTTTCTGGCTTGTTTATTACAGCTAAGATGTTATCAATGGGTAAAAATAAATGGATTTGTCAAAACATTGGAGTGTATTCTGACCATTCAAAGTAAACATCTTTCCTTGTAATTTAAGGTATGGACACCCTCTCTTGAATGATCTACTCCAGGAGGATCATTCAGGTTTCTCCAGCAATTGCGAATTCAGCAGAATGGGAACGAAGAAATTCCTTCTATATTCTCACAACCTTCCTTTTCAATTCCTACAAACTCCTTATTTTCGGTGACAGTACAATATATATCAATGGTCTCCTAATTATATTCATGATCCTTTTTACAGTACTGATATATAGTGCTTTAAACAAAAGGCTCTATGCTCATGACAGATGAAAGAGTTACCTGTCCAAGAACATTCTCGGGGTCAAATTGTCGTCCCTGCTGCACGCCGACAGCTTGCTGCAGCTGCTGACGCTGCCCTTGTAGTAGGAGTGGGCAGTGGAGCAGCGCTCAGCACTCTGGTAGGAGCGGACGGACACCGCCGTGTTGGCCATCTCAGCGCCGCTGTCAAGATCCTGCTTCATAACTCCCCCCAGCCCAGCGTCACCCGCGTCACTTCGCCACTCGCTCTTGCTGTTCTTATCCGAATGGAACGTCTTGATCGAGAACTCATGATTCACTAACACTTTGGTTTCTTGAGAAACACTTGACACTAATATCTTCCAGGCCGGTTGTGCTCTGCTACATCTGCAACATAGAAATGGTATTTTAAATTGTGCACTTGGAGCTGTATTGAATATTATAACGCATTCAGGGTGTCGTAAATGACTGGGCACGCTTGATTTGATTTATAATGAATTATTGGACGGTTGAATAAACCTTTTTTATTTCCGTTGGTCAAAAACTACTCCCATGAGAAAAATACATATTTGAATAAAGAAACTTATTGGATGTGTATCACCGTTAGTAAACGTAATACGAAGCCCCACACAAGTGTTTGTGTGAAAAAACTGTATCTATTATCTGTCACTCATGGTAAAATTGAATGCAATCAAAGAGAAATACCCCCGTCGCAGCAGAAACTAAATTTTGTAGTTTTTTTAGCTGATTATAATGGTAAAAGATACCATTTGAACATTTTAAAAATTACATGGAAAAACGCAAAAACCCCCATTTTTAGGGTACAAACCCCCTCAAACTACCCGTTCCCATTGACCGATATGTCTGGTTTACGAACTCGTCTGAGAAAATGTAGGAATACACGTCTCTACCAAAGAGTTGGTGTCAATCGGACCATTTTTACGAGAGTTATCGTTTTCACAGACACACACACACACACACACACACACACACACACACACACACACACACACACATATATATATAATAAATTATATATAGGAACATATAGGAAATTTTAAATTTTGAAATTTAAGCAACACCCTAATATATATGTATAAATTTTAACGAATATGGTTTTTGGTCTCTAGGCACCTAAATAAGAAAAAATAACATGGTCCCGGGCTGAAGTCTTGCCATGAGACCTACGGTAATAGCGTAATTCCCTATGGGAAATTCGCTAAAAGGAATTGTTTGGAATTCCTTTCCACATCTTTAGATTATCGGACACGTTTAATTACTAAGTCAAGTCTTATATAAACAGCACACATGTGCAACACGCCCCGATCACAATCGTCCTACAACAATTAGCAGCGAACATAAACATCTCCATACAGTGGCCTAATGTGACCACTATCGATGCTGGTTATCGATTTCGGCATCGTATCGATAACAGACCGCACGCGCGCCTCGATTGCGTCATCTTATAGCCGTAAACAATAAGGTAACCTTTCCCGGTTGCGTATTGTGCGCAGAAAGTTGTCGGACTTATAGCCTGATCTGCACTTGCATACGCTACCGCTGTTGAAAGTTGCGGGGTTGTTTGTCAACGTCTGCACGGTCACTTATCACTCCCTTTAACAAGCCGGTCACTCACCAGCTACCGGTGAAAAGTGTTGACGATTTATGCCTAAAGGAGTGACAATTATTTTCTAGAAGGTGCTGTGCAGTATGGATTGGGTGTGATAAAAATCTGCCTTTCAGATTTATCGTCACGATAGGTTCTTTTTATTTCCTGCTCAGAGTTTGGATCAGGGCTTAGTTCCATGGGCTGCCAGATTGATCAGAATCTATCAGGGAAAAGGTGTTTGTCTTTCTTTTTTATCCCGCATCACACTTCAAAAAATGCGTCACTGATAATTTTCTGGCCCAAATAATGTGCTCTTAAATAGAAGAATCGGGAATATTGTTCTTATTCTATAGTCACAGGAAATATTTTGATTGAGGGATGAAATCTACCTATTTTGATATTTGTTTCTAGAATTCCATTCGTTTGGTGACATTCCTCCCTAGTTAGGCGTACAAGAAACATATGTTCCTCACTCTAATGTAATGTTTTCTTTATAAGGGTAACGTATGTTCCTCATTATAATGTAATTTCTTCATTACAAGGCGTACGAGAAAGGCATGTTCCTCATTCTAATGTAATTTCTTCTTTACCAGGCGTATGGATAACATATGTTCCTCATTCTAATGTAATTTCTTCTTTACAAGGCGTATGGATAACAAATGTTCCTCATTCTAATGTAATTTCTACTTTACAATGTGTTTCAAATTAGACAACCAGTGAATTTACCTAGTGTCATTAAAGAGTGTCTTGATCTTTTGAAATATTACAATCAAAACCTTGTTCAGAAAAACTAAATCACAAAATATTTAAGATGTACTTGAAGTGAATGACGAAATTGAATTAATTTAACCTCGAAACTCTCGAAATCAGTCAATGGCAAATCGATTATACAAATATGATCATCGAACCCAGGAAGAAAACGAGTGAAATCATCATGACGTGTACCATCATGTTTGGCCTCCGGAGTCGACTGTGATGCCAAGGTCCAGTGGAGCACTGACGACGGCATCCCTCTGATCTCGTGGCAGCGGATCACCTAGGTCACCTTGGGCTAGTGCTCCGCAGTGGGACACATACAACGGCCTTATCTGGAAACCCAACGAGTACAACCCCATCCGCCACCTTGAATCTTTGTAGCACTCGAGGACGACTAAACCTACATTCCCTATAGCGAGAGTTCACTCATAAGTCGGGTTTCTCTTGACAGAGGCTATTCGCACGTCATATGTGTGCTTCACCACATGGCGTCAAAACGTGTTTTTATTGGAAAAACTAGTATTTTGAAACAGTAGGGATTCATCGTTTGCCGGAATGATTTATAGTAATTTTATAACTATAAAAAGAACTTAACCCGATTATCAGAACATAAATTTTAACGTGTGAATAGACTAGGTTTTTCTATGAGTAAAAGAAAACAGTTGCCAGTTTATGTTTGGCAAATTTATATTTTTATCTATAGTTATTTAGAGAGGTAATATCATACTTTGTCTTTATTAGATGATCTGTAACGGTGCAATAATCTGAAGCCTTTTTGTTCAAATTACAGTTTATAGTCAGTTGCTGCATCATGACTGAGCCATTTTGGAAATTTTATGAGCATGTTTGCACTTCAGATGAATTCATTTCTACACATTTTCAGATACACCTACTTCAAGTAATTAACTTTTAGGAGCTGTAACTACAATGTGAACGTGTCCTCCGATTTAAAACAAATGTGTCTACTTCTCCAAACGAAATTTTGCTATTGTGCACGTTCATCAGTCGCCAGTTGATAAAATATCGAAAAAACTTCGTAGACAGAAGGCTTAGGTCAATAAACACACTTCAACAAAGTAACACAAAAATAATGTAGGAAACATCTTTCTTGATCCAAAATGAAAGTCTGAAACGCAACTGATAACTCTTCCGAAAGGGCAACGCGTCTACTGCGTAGTCCACATTAACATCACGTTGTTGCGGTAAAGCACGTAAAGAGCAGCCGTTTACTTATTGATGCAGTCTGTTACGTGATAGATCAGAAACACGTAACAACTTGAATTTCCAGGACTTACGTCTACCAATATCCGATTAAAAGCGATTTAAGGCAGCACTTGTTAAATGCCAATACAACAGGTTTAATTCTACAAAGTTTCATCAAGGTCTCTTTCAAAATTCTTAAGTCTTTCTTAAGTTAAACACACATATTAATGATAATCTAGATTCATTCAAATAAAATAAACTTAACAGCATATTAGCACGAAGCTACAGATTAACAGAATGGGCAACTCTACCAGAAGTCAAAAGAAGAACAAAGTTCAACCTTCTTGGTCTTTGCTTGGGATTGTGCTTGGGATGGGTTAGTTGTGTGGGGAGTTATTTTTTGATTTGACAGAAATGCGGTTGGGTGTTGGAACCAAGGATAACCTTTCAGGAACGTTACGCCTATCAGATTAATCACACAACAGAGGCATTTCATTTGAGAGTAACGGGAAGTTGTATAAATATTTTCTCAAAAATAACCTATTTCTTCTCAGCTCAGTGCCATCAGATTTCACAATGTAAGACCTTGGTTTCTGACGTTTTCTTAAGACCAAACCAGGTTCTCACATAAATCTAACAGCACATCAGCTCGAAGCTACAGATTAACAGAATGGACAACTCTACCAGAAGTCAGAACAAGACAAAGCTGTTCAATAGACAAAGATTGGGACGGTGGCGACGTCCTGTAATCCAGCTACTTGGAGGCCACGAATTGTGGATAGTTGTGAGAGATGGTCGGTGGATGTGGTGTTTTATTGTGTGGATTAACGTCCGCACTATTGAATACCACGTTAATCCGCAAAGCCAATCCTCATAATTAGACCAATTCGTAATTCAGAGGCCGTGGTTCGGATTCAACGTTAAACTGTAGGTACATTAGTTGCCATCGGCTGTTGGGCTATTAATTAACAGTCCTGTCTAAGGAACATGTCAGCCTTAGTCAGTAACAAGACTACAAGATCGCGCCACAATCATCCTACACTCTATCCTCATACAATGTAGTATTGTTGCCCTTTCAATGATCTAATCTAATAGCAAACAAAGAGTAATAACGTATGCTAACTTAAATTATAATAATGCAGACCTCTTAAAGTCTCTTAAACTTGATTGAAAAAGATGCAACAGGATCAGCAGTTGCCAAACTGTTATCGCGGCACGATCGCTGCGAAAACGATTCGACAATTACACTGCGAGACTCGCTAATGCCGGGTGTTACGCAACTTGAGCTGGCAATAATGACGGATTACGATCGGAGTTCCTCCAGCGACCCCGCAGCGTCGCTTCCTTGACCTGGACCTTGGTCTGCCCCCGGGGCTCGACGTCCGCGGGCACTGCACTAATCCAATGGCGTATCTTCAGATCTTTGTTGGGGCCGTGATTAGAGCTGGAAGGTCGTCGTATTCATCGACAATTTATAACCTTGAAAACTTTATTTAAATTAGGCAATCAATTACATTCATATTTTTTGTTTCTTCAGCATAAAAATAAACTATTTCCAAATAACTTAACGGTAAAATGTTTGGAAGAAAGGAAATGTCTTTACTTCCCTTTGGGCAATAGCTTAGCTCATGGATATGTTTCAGTTCCTCAAAACAGCTGTCCTTATAACCAAAGGTGACCATAACCATATGACGTCACTTCTGTTTTAAATTTTGGTCAAACGATTCCGTCACATTTCGACACTTTTACTCACTAAAAATATTGTTTTATCGATGCATTACAATACTAAAATAGTAATAAACTGAGTTATCTGATGGGTCGTTTAATGTTAATGAATTATTTGAAGAAATTTTGAAATTCTTATAATAATTTAAAAATTTATAGAGATTCAAATACTCATTCAAGCAATTTCTTCCAGTATTGGAAATCTATTATAAGGGTTATATGAAGTCTGTTTCGTACCATGTATGAATGACAGGTTGTAAAGCATTGCAGCCAACAAAATACACAGCTCTTCAATCTTTGTAACAATATTCATGACAAAGGAGCAATCAGATTCTCCCAAATAGAGTTTGTAGTCCTCCACAATACAGTAACGGACCAGGTTCATGCTACGATCCTTGCCATCTGCTGATGATCTCGCCACACACACATACACACGCAAACACGCACACACACACACACGATCGTGCCCGGATCCAGCGGTCTTGTAGACGCATGACTTCACTCCAGCACGAACTATATGATACATTCCTCTTCGTTCTCCTTGACTTGGTGCTCCGAAGAAGCTTCCGCTCGTTATACTCTGTGTGGTGACCTTTGGTATATAAATACAATGCTTCTCTGCGGTATCAATAGATGCACACCTACATAGACATCCGCTTCCGTTACGATTATTCTCAGGTCTGGGCGTTCACTAGACCTCTCTATCTCCTCCAATTCCTAGAGTTTCTTCCACCATTTGCCATTCCACTCTTCTCTATTCTTATTCGTGAGAGTAAGTGTGTTTAGTGTATTGGATTTTATGACCTTTAGCTTTATTATCGACTAAGACAAGTCGATATCCCAGTGAACAAAGGAAGATGAGTCCAGTTTCGAACCATTAACAAATTTTAACAAGGTTTTGCTCAGCATCAATATCGGTGACCTTCAAAAATATAATCCTATCGCTAAACCCATTGAACAATCAAGCCAATTTTTCACCCTCACATCTCGGTAGCCTCATCTCCTTCCAGTTTGTATTTCTATTATATTCATTTCCACCATCTCCATTTAAATTCATATTTTTAAGATTTTTTCTTCCTACATTCTGTCTTCTTAGTGTTTAAACTTATTTTAGACTGAGTGTTCATTTTATCTTCATTTTAAATTTCGTTTCGATTTTTCTTACACTTACATAATACATATTCCCTTTAGTGTAAATTTCATTTCTGGCACTTTAGAGGGTTTTTGGTATTTTTTAAACACTAAAAAGCTGTAAAAAATAGGTAAATAATTGTTATGAAAACATAAACTTTGAAAGGTTCCCCTTGGTTTAATGTTGTTTACTAACAATTTGTTTTGAGAAGAATGTATAGGAATGTGCATTGCTGTATCATTTTTGTTAATTCTTTCAATATTTTATTGTTCACAAGATTATCTAAAAACATAAATCTTAATCAAATGCGACAAACATACATCTTAGCGAAACCATTATTTACATTGTAAACAAATAGGTTTAGTGACAGAGTACCTCGAAGTGTCACCACCACTCACCCTCCTGGTATATAATAAACACTAGTGATCTTCTAACAATGCGTTTACAACAGAGATTACGTCACGGTGGGCCCACAGCGTCGACCGCGACTGCAGCGCTCCACGTGACCAATTTGCATAACAGCCCGATGCAAACACACCCACTCGCCCGATTCTATCTCGCGTCCTTCGTGTTTATTTTCGGGAATTACCATTTTCGCCGCTAAACACACGTCTGTCTACCGTTTACCCGGTCGTATCTCAGTGTAATGGGGTGGGCTTCCTTATACAGCCGGTCCCGGCCCTGTTGTCCCCCCCATGGGGAACCCCGACGGCATATCTGCGGGGCGGGTTTCGTATTGTTTCTGGGCGTCGTATTTCTACTCAACCTCTCAGGATAAGGTACACATGTGTACAATGGGAGGTTTCTAAGTACAGTATATTATAGGGGTTTTTAGAGATTGCAGCACATCCGCCGTTTTAGACTTTTAGTTCCGTAAGAGCAATATTTAAAACCACGAAACAACTCTTTCTCCAAACACAAAATTTTTAAATTCGTGTAAAATTGTTTTTTGGGCTGAGTAAATTAAAAAAAGAATTTTAATTAGAAAGATCCCTAGACATTATAAAGCTCTTTAACACTATGTGAAATGTTTTATTGTGCAAAACATCACAGAGATTGTTTGATGTGAACATTGTGTTTATAGAAAGTGAGTAAAATTGTATTTACTTCCCTGATGAGATTAAGTTATATCATGGATATGTCTAAAGGTAATGTTTTCAGTTCTTATTCTTATATATTAAAAATTCTATAAAATAGCTCTAGTAGTGAGTATGGAAACCCGTTTCAAATTTTCATCTTACAAATTGTCAACACTCCCCCAGAGCTAAGACATATCCATGTCAAAACTAGAAGCCTCTTGGACCTGTCTCAGGTTTAGTTGCCATTTGTCATTGGGCTATTAATTAATGATGCTTTCTAACAACAGGGAAACGTTAGGTAGTAACAAGACCGGGGTTTGAACCGTTCCCCATCTAAACATTAAAAAATACCTCTGCACTAGATCCTAAAAAAATGGTTTCACTATCCAATTAGTTATGGCCCTAAAAATAAATTTTTGTTAGTAACAAAGCTAAATACCGTACAACCTAAAAAATCATAGCTCACAACACACATACACGTTAAAATTCTGACTAGAAATCTTCGGTGATTAGATTATAGAAATGGTGACCATACTACAAGGTAGGTATTTTAAGCCAAGTATGAATGAGGATTGAGTGTATGATGATTGTGGCGCGATCTTGTAGTCTTGTTACTGACTAAGGCTGACATGTTCCTTAGACAGGACTGTTAATTAATAGCCGATGGCAACTAAGGGACCTGACCGAAGTATGAAGTTTAAAAGCCAGATTGGTCCTTAGGGCCGGATTTGAATTAGCGTTTTGGGCAAGAGCCCAAGGCGTAAGGCTTTAGCCTAGGCATCTAGGGTCTCCACGTGATTAAGTGAGCAAGTGAATCTTTGTGAATTTTTCGTCCATATCTGCTCTTGTATATTCTTAGTTGTAATCAGTAGTTGGTTGAGTAAATTATAATTTGCATATCATAATATAATAATTTACATATTCTTGGGTAACATTTATTGAGCATAAATGTTGATCGTCTGTTTAATGGTAAAAATAGATTTTCAAAATTGTTATTAATGTTTTATTTATATCTGGGCCCCAGATCCTCAACCAGGACATGTTAATCTATGCTAAATCCTGAATATTTCTTCCACCTGTTCCCTACTTCTCGAATTTCTTTCGCTGAACAAACAAAACGAACCATGACTAAAGTATTTGTCCTGGATGTAAACGCGAAATAGTACAACGCGAGACAAATCAGAGATCGAGAAAAAGCTGAGGGAAAAGCGACAGGAAATTACATGTTAGAGACAATTTACGGTTTTTAAACACAAAGAGGGTTTTTAGTTTGGCCCACGTAACTTGATCCTTACAAAACCATTAATAGGACGATGAATCATTAGAGTTTACTCGGTAAGCGTCCTTAAATATCTGATTTTAAATATTTTAACCCCTTGTATGACATCAATGCGTTTTAATTGTTGAATATCAGTGTTAACATAAGACACAGTTGATTAATTTGCCAGTATTGTTAATTACTGCAATAGCAGACTGGGACGGTGGCGACGTCCTGTAATCCAGCTACTTGGAGGTCACGAATTGTGGATAGCTGTGAGAGATGGTCGGTGGATGTGGTGTTCTCTTGTGTGGATTAACGTCCGCACTATTGAATACTACGTTAATCCACTAAGGTCATCCTCATAATTAGACCAATTCGTAATTCAGAGGCCGAGGTTCGGATTCCACGTTAAACTGTAGGTCCATTAGTTGTCATCGGCTGTTGGGCTATTAATTAACAGTCCTGTCTAAGGAACATGTCAGCCTTAGTCAGTAACAAGACTACAAGATCGCGCCACAATCATCCTATATCATTCATACTTGGCTTAAAATACCTACTTAGGTCAATGTAAAAGTATAATCCATTGGAAAATTAGCTGTATCTAGAATAGAACCACCATAAATTGTTATATATTATCTTAATATACTTAGAAACGTCAAACTATGATCATGCTAATACATTAAGTGCCAATTCGTTTTATTTTGTCTTCGTCAACACCAATGGCATTTTTTACTTTTTGTTAGAGGACGTTCTAAAACCAGGTCTTGTTGCTAACGTCAACCTGTTGTTTAGATAGGTAATTGATTCTCAATTTCAAATGCCGGAATCGAACCGATGACTCGGATTGCGAGGTAAGTACCTCTGAGCTATCCAAATCTGTGCCATAATAGTATATTTTATCACTAGGACCATTAACGGGCGTTTTTAGGTTACAGCCGATACGTGACTTAAATTATTATTAAAAACATCAATTGCCTGTTAGAACATGTCATTTCATCACAGCTTTTTCGTTTAATCGGAAAAGTATTTTTGCTAATAAACAGCTGTTTTTGAAGCAGTATGACGAAAACATTTTTTTGATCAGTTTCTTGGATCAGAGATGGATGAATAGTAATTCATTTTCGGTCTAATCCTCTCCAATAGATTATAGTAGTTACGTGGTTCCTTACAGAAAATATGCACCCGGTCCCCACCCGCACCCGCACTCTGCATGCCGGCGACAGGAGAGAGTAGAAAGTAGGGTTGGGGTCAAGGATGCTGATGTCACTACCTTGTAACGTTGTGTAATGGCCGATCTGTTTAGCTGAGGATAATGACAACTACCTGAGCCGTGAGCACCAAACAAACCATTCTGTGATGAGTTGACGGGAGAAATGATAACTGGGTGCACGTTGGTGCGTGTTGGAATTAAAAACTGTGGGTGTCCGATGGTAAGGAAATAAGACAACATTAGATTAGATTAGATAATTGAAATGGCAACCATACACAATGTAGGTATTTTAAGCCAAGTATGAATGAGGATTGAGTATAAGATGATTGTGGCGCGATCTTGTAGTCTTGTTACTGACTAAGGCTGACATGTTCCTTAGACAGGACTGTTAATTAATAGCCCAACAGCCGATGGCAACTAAGGGACCTACAGTTTAACGTGGAATACGAATCACTGCCTCTGAATTACGAATTGGTCTAATTATGAGGATGGTCTTTGCGGATTTACGTAGTATTCAATAGTGCGGACGTTAATCCACACAAGAGAACATTACACCCACCGACCATCGCTCACAACTATCCACAATTCGTGACCTCCAAGTAGCTGGATTACAGGATGACGCCAACGTCCCAGTCAGTCATTGGATCCTTTTGGAGTTAAGAACTGTGAATGTCCAAAGACTGGGAAGAATTACAACGTTGGTTGGTGTTTAAATTACGAATTGTGAATGTCTGAAGACTGAAATAATATTAATTTTTGTTACAGTTGGAGTTAAGAATTGATCACACAATTTAGTAAGGTACAAAACCAAGATTGGACATTCAAGTGGTTAGCGTCTTGGACTTTCGGGAAAGAGGTTAAGGATTCGAATCCCGGGATGCTCATTGGACCGTTTTTTTTTCAAAAAGCCGTTTGAGTAAAATCACTTTCTAACTCAATAAAAATTCCTCTAATGTAGAAATATGAGCAAAACAGATTAAGTAACCGATAACTGAGAGTTAACTGTCGAAATATCGATGTTTTATGATCTTGATAAGTATAATTTTTACAAACTTAACTTGTGACTCCACGATACTTTTTTCGCTTATTTTCCTTGTATTTAATGGTTTGTAGTTTTTATAAGAAACGGGGAAAATTCTAGAATTGTTACTACCTAATTGAATAATGACCCAAAAATGGCGATTTGGACCGAAATCGATTCGGCGACTCTCAGTTTACGCGCCTGCAGAGTCTCGACGGCACATCCACCCACACCCACACATGGCCGCTGTTACGTTCACGAGTTGACCCGAGAGATGGCGCGATGGTCGCGGGGTACGGGGGCGCTATCTGATGGCACGGCCCCGCACTACTCACACTCAGACTCAGCCTTACGCAACTGACGCGTTTCACCGTCTGCCGCGGGCTGTTTTGGCGCATAACTGGAGGACCTCTTAGTCGACTGCCGATCGGCCAAAAGTAATCTTTTTATCATCAATGATTAAGAGTCGCGACGTCGTTAACTGAATATGGCTAAACACTAAATGAAACGGTCTTTATGGACTGATCCTCTATTTTACAGATAGATTGAAACTTGTTGGTATAAGCTAATTATAATTGCTTTAGTGATCATTTGTTACTCTTATTATTACTTTTAACTGAAATGTAAAATTCTACTCAGTAAATGATAAGTGTTAAGCCAAGTATGAATGAGGAATGAATGTAGGATAATTGTGGCGCGATCTTGTAGTCTTGTTACTGACTAAGGATGACATGTTCCTTATACTGTTAATTAATAGCCCAACAGCCGATGGCAACTAATGGACCTACAGTTTAACGTGGAATCCGAACCACGGCCTCTGAATTATGAATTGGTCTAATTATGAGGATGGTCTTTGTGGATTAATGTAGTATTCAATAGTGCGGACGTTAATCCACACAAGAGAACACTACTACATCCACTGACCATCTCACAACTATCCACAATTCGTGACCTCAAGTAGCTGGATTACAGGACGTCGCCACCGTCCCAGTCAGTACTATAGTATTAACTGGATTTAGTATTGCCGTAGTTAAAAGTACTGTTTATGCCTTATAACATATTTTGAAGAGTAAGTTTTTTAATTGAAATGTTTATAACAGTAGAATACATAAAGTTTTAAACTTATCAACAGCTATTGACGCTAATTATTAATTCAAAATGTTTCCGAAATCTAATTTTTAATCTGTTTTCTCATGTAAAAATTATTTTTTCATAAAACTTCGTGGCGTTAATACAGATACTATAAAACTAAACGTGACTGAGAGTTTCCGATAAAGAAGGAGTACAAGAGGGGCCATGAGACGATTCATAGTGAATTTAATTAAAGGTTTTTTGATATTAATAACATTAAGAGGATGAAAAGAAAAATACTATGAAGTTTAATTAACTACAAAAGAAAATAATTTATATTAAAAGTTTTATTTTGTTTTACTTTTTTAATTTTTTTATTTTAAAAACAAAAGTTATGATTATAATTGAAAAATTTTTAAGTTTTTATTAATTACATGTTTTTATTTTTTTTTTTTTTTTTCTATATAAAAACTTTTTGATAGATTTTCTATTTTTTATTTTATATATTTACATTTTTAAATTGACTTTTTTGTGTGAATAAGTTAATCTGAGTTTTAACACATTGCATGTGGATTTTGCAATACAATAAAACAAATTGTATCGCTGATGGTATCGTAGTTTGCACTTTTTTCAATTTTATTACGTTATTTTTCTATAGGGACAAGTTCGTGAACAAACATTTATATATTAATCTCTGAAAAGCGAACAACCTAGGTATTAATTATTCAATCTTTTATTGGACTAAACTTTTTACAACCACAATTATGGAGAAAATTGTTTCATGTTTAAAATGGAATGCTTAAGTTTACAGATATCAATTATTTCACTATTTTATAATTTTTTTTTATAATGTCACACTATTATATTGATTAACAATAAATAACCACAAAATACGAGCTAATTTTATACATATTGGATTAGTTTGAAATGAATACAGTGCAGTCTATAATGCTGTAGTTCGATTCTCTGATACGTTCAGAAATCCGGCACAATGTTGCTACCTAGTAGCAAATTTCCATGTCTGCTAGAATTATATAAGTTCCAGTGATCGAGGATTTTACAACTTATGCCTGAGCCTACTCGTGCCATCCAGTTTCCTCGACTCAAACCACAACAAAATTCAACTCAACCACAAGCCTAATTCACACCTTATAATTTTACGTAGTTGCAATGACTTACGTATAGTATAAATTAATTTAGTAGTGTTGCAATTCAAATCTGCAAGCAGCGACGCGCTCCGTGTGAAGGGCAGGCATAGAGCTGACATCCATATTCATACAGCTTTCACTGACGGTTGTGATATAAAAACAGAGACTTAAAGTGCAACAATGGACAAAGCAGGAACAGGAAGTGTTTCAGCTACGAATTGGACTGGTGAACGAATTATTAAATTACCGCTTGTTTAAACACAATGATAAGTTGCGCTTTTGTGGTTTTTACGTTTGTAGTTAAGGCCAGAGTTACATTTTTACAACACTCCATACGAATAATCTGATAAAAGTAAACGTTAATTGAATATTTTAGGTTGGGATTAAAATTAATTAAAATAAGATATTTTGGTAATTTTAAAGACAGTTTCTAAACAATTTCTATTCGTCTGAAAAGCTACTTTGTATTCATCTCTCCATGAAAAACTAAAACATCTATGATGATGAACTTTTTCGTTAAGCTAAAATTAGGTTTCTCGAATTTTTTAACTGACCCAAAAACATTTAAACAATCGATAGGTCTCAAAAATTAAATTTTGCATGATTTTGGAAGTTTTGTACTGTACTTGAGTGTTCCTGTTTGTGAGTTTTACTTTACTGTACGTTTTATCAGTTTTCATAGAATTATGCTTATACAAATCAACCTTATTCTGGTAATTGAAATGATATAGTTGTCATCGGCTGTTGGGTTATTAATTAACAATCCTGTTTAAGAAAAACTTTAATTGAATATTTTAGGTTGGGATTAAAATTAATTAAAATAATATATTTTTGGTTATTTTTACGCTTATAATTCCAAAACAGTTTCTATTAGTCTGAAAGCTACTTTGTATTCATCTCTCCATGAAAAACGAAAACATCTATGACGATGAACTTTTTCGTTACTCTAAACATTGAACAGGTTTCTCGAATTTTTTAACTGACCCAAAAACATTTAAACAATCGATAGGTCTAAAAAACTAAATTTTGCACGATTTTTTAAGTTTTGTACTGTACTTGAGCGATCCTGTTTGTGAGTTTTACTGTACCGTACGTTTTATCAGTTTTCATGGTATTATGCTTATATAAATCAACCTTATTCTGATAATTGAAATGATATAATTGCCATCTGCTGTTGGGCTATTAATCAACAGTCCTGTCTAAGAAAAATGTCAGCCTAGTTAGTAACAAGACTACAAGATCACGCCACAATCATTTTACACTCAATCCTCATTCATACTTGGCTTAAAATACCTACCTTGTGGTATGTTCACCATTTCAATAATCTAATCTAATACACATTTCAATTATCAACTATCTTTTCTAGAGATAGGGACCTAACCTTTTTCTGACATGGATTTTAAATTATCATAGCGCTATATTATAGTAAATTGTTTTATAGTGTTGTAAATTCTACTAACGGTAGAGCAAATCTCTCCATATAAAAATCAATTATGTTTGTATGTCCTTTATGCGGTGCCAAACTACTCATCCGATCTCCATGAAATTTTAGGAAGTTGCTCTATATGTGTCCGGGAAGGTTTTAGTGAAGAAAATTTGTTGAAAAAAAGTTTCCATTTTATGGAGTTTTAAATTTCTAAAGTTAACCTTATGGGGACTAAGTTTGTTTACAAATTTTCTACAATCAAAAAATTTGATTTCCTAAGCTACAGATATTGGTTTACTTTCCATTAGCAATATGCTTTACTATGCAATACCATTAATGTTAAACTATGAAGTAAATATGTGATGTACAAAATGAACAACTTTATTCGCCACATTAATAGTTTACGGTTTTGGGGGATTATGTATTTATATTTTTTATTTTCTGTCTGATTAAAAGTCACGTGTTTATATGTTGGCCAAATAAAAAATAATTACAATGTTTATACATATAACGTTTATTATAATAATCAGCTGTTGTATATCTTTTATACAAAAGCCGTATTACAGTTAGGTTTGGCTTGGGTTTAGTTTGGATTAGAAAATTGTGAATCAATCCACATAGATTTATTTGTTTTATGGGAATGTTTTTAATATGTCTTATCGTTTCAGTATTGTTACTCACTATGCCACGACTCAAATATTTACACAACGAAGCCGCAATGCTATTTGACTTCAGAACATGGCTAATCTTAAAGTTAACGTGTATTTACTGTTAGGCGTTACAAAGTTCGCCGGATATAATGTAAAAATATTATACGGTAATAGGTCATATCTAGATGCAACAATGGACTTACCCTTGAGTAATATTCTTGGAAGGGTATTTAAATTTAATTTTATTTGAATATGTGTGGAGGATAAAATTTCAGACATAGTTGTGTATAAATACTGTTAGTACCGTGGCAATTATTATGACTGTGTTCATAGTAATCAGGAAGTCCAAGTGTCATTAGATGTAAAATGGGTTTCGAGTGGTTTTGTGGTCGGTCAAATTAAGATATGAAGATCGCCTCAACAATTGTCTTGCAATTACTGACCTTCATCATGCTGAAAATTAAGGAAAAACTATTGATGTAGAAGCAGCCATAATTACGCAAATTGAATAGGCCTATAAAATTTTTAAATTCAGTTACTGTATTTTCAACGATTTTTAAGTTTTACGTATTCAAATGTCTTTAGTATATTTCACGGACCACAAATTCCTTCACGAATTAGCATTGAAACCAAGGAGGTCCACATTCAGGATGCGCTACTTGATTCTCCTTATACATTCAACAGCTGGTTATTGCAACAGCTGATCAAGAGGATCCAGACAATGGCCAAAGACAGCTGAAGGTAAATGGTGGCATGTCAAGGTGATGCCAAATGCCGTATACAGTCTTCGTCACTTTACAAGCCTTTGACAAACGTGACGTCAACATTTGGATTGATGGACGAATGGAAAGAGTACATCTATTTATCATGTTGGTTTAGTTTGCAGAGTCAAACTTTCAAACTTTGTGCCTTTGTATGGTGCAATAAAGACAGAACGACTGTAAGGATCGGTTTGAAATTTAAAGTGTACGTTCTTCGCCACATAAAACATCCTTAGTTCTAAAATGAGAAGTAACAGTTGACCTCTTAATTCGCGTTTTCCTGAAATTTACTTTTGACAATTACATATGGTAAATGTAAGATTGCAATTCTTTGGGACGTTTTTCAGGCTTTTCAGGTTTTGTTTAAAAACCTATAAAGAAGATTATAAAGCTTTAACATAATAACATTTTAAAAATTATTTGGCCATTTCATTTTGTAAAAAATAAAGATTGTTATGTTACAAATATAAAATTGTATATTCAGAATAAAAGTAATATCTTTACAACATGTAACTTATTCATGTAAAAAAAATCATTACGTGTGTGCTCCCTCAAAATGCTCAAAACTGTTTTTTAAAAAACTGAAATGGACATTTGGTTTGAAATTTCATAAGGAATAAGAATATATATGTACTCATATAGGTATAAAAGAAAGTTAAAGTACCAAAGCTCAAAAAGATGTATATGTACACAAAACCTTTACTGCCTAGTCCGGTGTCTATGAGAGTAATCACCAAATAAATTATAAATAAATGTAAAAAATTATATAAATAATAATAAATTAATAATATGTATAAGTAGTTATATTAAATATATATATACCAAAATACACGAAACTATATTACAATAAATTAAAAAAACGTTAAGATATATTAGGCATATATATTTAATAAAACAAAAATAACACGAAAATAACGTAATAATTCACGTACACAACGAAACACAGCAAAAACAGAACGCAACGTGACATACACCGTAACTAAATGCAATCATATGATGTAATACAAAGAGTATAAAAATTGAAAATACTACCAGTGACATAGATCATAAACTCTTCTTTACAATGGTACGTATAAAAGTACATTTTTGATATACTGTGAGCAGCTACGAGAAGATTAAGTCGCGCCGGTTTTATCGCCGGATTCCAGCTGGAGGGTGACTCCATTTTCGATTTATGGGGTTTCTATACATATAGTAGATTCAGCCCAATACCTTTTTTCTTCAGCTATCCGAATAACCTCTACGCAGAGAAGATATTTTATGTAAAAAGATAACAGTAAAGTACCAGGAAAACAATTTCTATTTTCAAACGCAACACGTCAATTGAAGTAAACCAACTCGATACGAAAATCGTGACTGACCAACTTACATAACGAACCTTGTCGAATCACTCGGGTAATATGAAATCGAGAAAATCACATGAAATCATCCGGCCTTGAGTGACCTTCCGAGGTTGCGGGCCAGTGTTGCCAACATTGCAACGGCGGAATCGCTCTCGGTAGAAAGCCAGGGAACAATTAAATGGCCCACCATAGCAACCCTGGGAGCTCACTAATGTGAGAACTGTGGCGAAATAGTGAAACCGTGGCCCCGTCCTCCGGTAGGCGTAGAGGACGCTGTGCGAGCTGGGTGTGTGTCGTGGCCTCTGGCGGTGGCGGAGGTAACTACACAGACCGATGTGTGTGGCGAGGTGTTTAAGAATTGTGCTATATAGAAAATAGATGAGAAAATCATACTTGGAACAAAGTACTTTCCTTAAATATCAAAGTCAAATATCTTATTTACTTTTAAATCAAAATTCAAATATATCAACAGAAAACAAACCTTTACTATACAGGGTGTCCCGTTTAAGTACTTCGGTGAGTGATAAGGTAAATTAAAAGGAAGGAAAAGGTTCCAATAGTATGGCCTAAAACGCTTATTTTCTCAGATATCCACCATTTTGTATTTTCCTCAAAATATTTTTTATTCCAAACATTTTGTAACGGATTATTTTCAAAATACGTGTTTTAAACTAGTAGACAACTATTAGTAAAAAAATAACTAACATGATCCAAGCTCAAAATCCAAAATGGCGGTCATTTAAAATTGTAAAACTTAAATACTTTGTTAACGGTAAAATTTAAAATGGCCGCCATTTTGGATTTTGAGCTTGGATCATGCCTGTTATTTTTTAATAATACTAATCTATTAGTGTAAAACACATAGCAAATTTTAAAATAATCCGTTAAATAATGTTTGAATTAAAAATATTTTTGTGAAAAATACAAAATGGCGGATATTTGAGAAAATAAGCGTTTTAGGCCATACCTCTATTGGAACTTTTTTCTTCCTTTTAATGTACCCAATCACTCACCGAAGTCCTGAAACGTTTTTCATGGACACCCTGTATAAAGTGATTATAAAACCAGTGCGGACTAACAGGATCCAGATTATAATAAAAGATTATAATAAAAAATTTACGGTATATCAACCAATCCCTATAGCTGGTCAATAATGAAGTTCAATACAAAAGTATCAAAATTCCAACAGTCCATCTAAAGACATCTAAGGGGCCTACAGTTTAATGTGGGATCCGATGCACTTTAGTTTCTGAATTATTAACTGGTCTAATTATGAGAAGGGTCTTTGCAGATGAACGAAGTATTCAATAGTGCGGACGTTAATTCACTCCGGAGAATACCACACCCACCGACCACTGCTCATAGTTCTACACTTAGTGACCTCCAAGCAGCTGGATTACTAGATATCGACACCTTCCAAGGCAAAAGGAAGAAAGATTTTTGTGACTTAATTAATTAAAATTTATAGATACATTTTGGGTTTTTTTCTGAGAAACGATACATGCATGGTACTTGTACAATTTAGTTTCATCAGAACGACCGAGCTCAGCACGCTGGCTTATTATGCAACAGCTGTTTATTGCTGATTTTCTCTTGTTAGCTATAAACCGGAGTGGCCAGAGTCGCATAACGGATGTCTTCCATCTGGAGATATCTACTTATATAAACCGACATTCCGCTGACTGACTTCTTGACAGCTATGAAACAGTTTTCGTATATTTAATACAATTATTTTATTATTTTAAAAGGAAACTATCTAAACCTTTGACTCTTTACTACTTAACGTTAACCTAGCAAATAACAGGTGTATCCAAAACCAGATACACCTGGAAATTTGAACGTTTACATTCTTACACTTGATGCAATTTTGCTATCATAGTTTTTATAAATGACTTAAAGCTAATCAAACGTATAAAGTTATGTGTACTAAACAACAGGAAACAACAAATTAGTTACTGTCCCGAACCTTGTGACATTTATTATGTTTTTCATACAACATATGAGGGTATTTACTTCCCTGTGGGAACTAGGTTAGATCACGTATATGTCTAAAGGGAATGTTTTCAGTTCATCTAAACAGCTGTTCTTATTCTTTTATATTAAAAATTCAATACAATCGCTTTGATAGTTTCTATGGAAACCTGCTACATATCTTTCATTTTAAAATCACCAACACCCCCCCCCAGAGCCTAGACATATCCATGTCAAAAAGCTAAGGTTGATTCGTGGTACTTTTTGTTAAAAAACAATGAATCAAAATAGCTTTCTAACTTTTAAAGGACTTAGTTGGAAGTTTTCTTAATTAATTCATAGTTATCTTGCTATACACATGATTAACATTATTACGTCTTGTATTATACTAGACTTCAACCTTAGTCCATCGCGTAGTAAAAATTTCTGTATTTACTTCCCTGTAGGAATGTTTTCAGTTCTTCTGTACAGCTGTTCTTATGTGTTATGTAATTTTCGTCTTATAAACTGCTAACAACCCCTCTCAGTGCTAAGACATATCTTTGTCAAAAAGTCAAAGCTATAATGTTCTAATCGATTTATGATTTTAGTGATCTATACGGTTTAGAATTTCTTTAACTTAATTTAATAATTTATTAAAAGGTTTGTGCAAAGAACAAACTGTTCAGTGCACTACATCTAGTTTAGGTACCTGCATATAAAGAGATTCACACTTTTTTATAACATTTTTTTCACGTAAATTCTCTCAAATTTCGTCAAAATACAAGTACAGACTTCTAAGAGGCAATTTTCTAAGTTGATTGGTGTGTTCCAATCTGCGGAAATTAAAAACAAATCTTGCTATACATTTTTGCTTATGTTGGAAATAATGTAGGTTAATTTAATATAATATTTTCTAACAAGCTCTGTGATATTTAAAAAGCGTTCTGCCTAGTCAATAAAAATCTCAATTTTATTGTTGAATTCTATTTTATTTCAGACCATAAAACTACATGTCATATAAATCCTCCACGAGTGACAAGGTACGGATCCAAACGACCGTTTCACATAACATCCGGCAAATTTTAGAAAGCATAACCTATAATTTTTGCTCGGTATAGTTTTTTGACCGGAGAGTTTTCAAGCCCGTTGTCTAATGTCTTGGGATGCTTCCTTTGCCAACTTTCCCTTCCTCTCGAGCGTTAAATTGTCGGCGTTTCGGAGGGTAGAGATTTGAGGAGGCCTCTAACGAAATGTTATTCAGTGTTACATAATAATTTAGTACCTGGACCGAGCTTAGTTTTGTTTGTTAATCCGCAAAGACCACCCTCATAATTAGACCAATTCGTAATTCAGAAGCCGTGGTTCGGATTCCACGTTAAACTGTAGGTCCCTTAGTTGTTGCCATCGGCTGTTGGGCTATTAATTAACAGTCCTGTCTAAGGAACATGTCAGCCTTAGTCAGTAACAAGACTACAATCATCCTACACTCATTTCTCATTCATACTTGGCTTAAAATACCTACCTGGGTAGGTTGCCATTTCAATAATCTAAGTATCTAAGTATAAGTATCTGAGATATAATGACATGCATTATATAAGTTTATTAGCAAAATTAAAACGCATTTCATACTCAATGTAAACACAGTTTATATGTTTTAAATAAAACAAATTTAATACAACTTAGTTAATATAGAATAAACATTTTTTACTAACTTGCATAAACTCCGAACAAAAATGTAGCTTAACCCGGACGGGAATCGATCTCATTACTGCCCGCACGTAAATTCTCCGCGCTAACACTGAGCTACGGCATCTGCTAAGCTTAAATGTCGTTTAAGGTCTTTTAGCCAACGTCAATGGTTTGAGTTGATCATAATATACTGTTTATTTAGTTCTCCATACAGTTATTAACTGCCCGTGATCAACTGATTGTGTTACAAACGGAATGAGGATTGAAAAGCAAAAGAGAAATTTAATTTACACCATTTGGTTTGTTACAGTAGCTTCAAGCAATACAATGAATACGTTTTCTATGAAAACACGAAAGATTTTGGAAATAATTTTCTCTGCTTTTATGTCGTACAATTATTTTGCCCTTAAGTTGTCTACAAATTGCTACTAATTTGATATTACTTATGCAAAACCTCTATTCACATATTGGTCACCACCATCTTCAATCAACAACTGTCATACAGATGTTTTGATTTGTTTACATTTGATTCTCCATAAGCTTAATGTTAAATTTTTATATTTTAAACTTAATATAACAAGAAACCCAAGATTTTCCTGGACATTAGACCTATCTAGAACTCATTTTGTACTCGGAAATTATTTATTTCCATAATTCAAAGAAATTCGTTAGAGCCGTTATTAAGATCCTTCTACAAATATACGAACCTTGCTCGTACTGTAGTATTGGATATAAAAGTTAGCACATACTTAATTTATAATGTTTGTCCACATAATAGAATTATATGTTTAATCTTATTCATATATTATTTGTCATGCTTTGAACCAACTTCAAATTGGGTTTAATTTAATTTGGTAATCCAGCAAATAGGACAGTGATCCGCCGAATCGTATAGAAATACTGTTCCTCAAGTACAATTATTTAGTAAACTATTGAATTAGTATATGTTGTTTTTGTACAGTAAAGTCAATTAAATACGAACCCCCGATATCCACGCCATACCATATTTTTAAATAACATTTCATAATCCTGTTAAAAAATATCGGCACATGCCCACATTATTAAATGACTGACAGGACGTGCCTAACCAAGGAACATTTTTTATCTTCCGTAACAACTAAGATTCATTTTATAACATAAAATTAATAACAATAATTTATTGACTTTTTTCCTGTGTGCATAAAAATTGGCCAATGTTTATTACAAAATATTGGTTATAAAAAAATAAACTTTGAAATAAAATTCTGTTTACTTAATGTTATGCTTATAACTCTCATATTTGCTTAAATGGATATTTTAAATTTCCTGTGATCTTAGCCACTTAAACTGTGTTATGTAATTCAAATTCTTTGAAAAAACACATGTGTGTAATAAAGATTCTGTGTTATCTTTTGGGAAATAGCTTAAACTAGATTATGGATTAGTCTAAAGGGAATGTTTTCTGTTCTTCTCTAAACGGTTGTCCTCATAACCAAGTGACGTCACCGTTTCATATTTTGGTCTGAATGATTGCCAATACCCCCCTACAGAGATTAGACATATCCGTGTCAAAAAAATAGATGATCGACATATTTACTACCAGTCCTAAGTGTTTCGTGTTAAAAGAGATTCTCATACAGCTGCAATGATAATTTTCGTACTTTTTACGTAATTAAATTTCATACCAGCTAACTGGGTCATATGGATTAAATTTAACATCAAAAATTTAGGCTATAAAGAGTTTTAAAATATATATTTTGATAAATTAAATAATTTTTATTCTAACTATACAAGTTAATAATATGACACCGTCAACGCCAGGCGCAGCGCCGTAAAGAGGAAGTTAGGCTATCTAATACAGCATTCATATTGCGTTTACCGTCTTGCAGGCGCTTACGTGGACAACATTACTGATTTACGTTTTATTTCTGTATTTTCCCTATGAATTCAGTCATAGTTGTTTTTATAAAAAAGTAAATTTTCAAAACATCGGATCTCTATGTAACACACCAAGAGGCCAGCTGTTAGCATGAGCTGTTACTAAAGAATTTGAACATCAGCATATTTAATTGTCTGTATGAAGATAAAATACTTATTCTTAGGACTGCTTTCCTCAAATCTATTATATTCAACTACCTGCTATAAACAATAGTGTTTTAGAAATTTTCACCACTATAGATTACAAAAGAATGACAAATTAAATTTTTGTAAATCGTTTATCATCCCAATAAAACCTGGACCATTTTCAAAAATAAACAATTTTTTACAATGAAAACCTAAAAATCATTAGTGAATTTCCTGTGGAAAAGTGATCTATTCACATGACCCGCATATGACAGTTTACCACGATAGAAGTTTATAACTCACCCCTTAACACGTTTCTGGGGTCATTCAAAATTGTATAAATAAAGTATAGAATTATACAGGGTGTATGTAACTCACCGTAAAACTTTGAGATATTGTTCCTAAGGTCAAAATAAACAAAAAATGTCCTGTGAACATATGTCCTTTCTCGCTCTGTTTTCTGTCTGTTGGTGTGTATGTGTTTTGTACATAGCTTTCTATTACTTTGAAACCACTTGAGGCAGATATGTTGTTTTACTATTTCACTTAGTTATTTCAACTTTATACCATTTCAAAATGGCGTCCATTTCAATTTTTTGAGGCTCAATAACTCGAAAACCATGGGCTTTACAAAAAAGAGACCAAAGACGAAAGAGTTACGAAATTAAATTTTTTTGAATGCAAAATTAATTAAAACAAATAATGTTTTTGTATATCAATTTGGGCTTAAATTATTTATTTTTTTAAATTATTATATATATTTATGAATTTGAAAGTTCAATTAGATTAAATTTTTTGTAAATTTTTTGTAATCCTTTGTATCCCATAATTAAAATATAAAACTTTTGGAGTGACATCAAATTTTATATTCTTTTATTGAAGGTGATGAAAGGAAGAGTATGACCGTAGCAAGCTTCCACTTAAGTCAACGCTCTCCTCATCACTTGGCGTTACCAATGTTATCATTGGGAGTGCCTTTGTTACAGCTCTTTAACATGTATGTTAGAATACAAGCTTTTAAATAATAGAATTGAATAGGCTGAAGCTTCTCTGATTAGAAATGTCTTTCAGTATAATATACAGACTCGACGGGATTGATTTTAATGTCTGTGATTGACTAAATGTCTGTAGTAGTCCTGTAATCCAGTCCATGGAGGTCACGATTGTAGTATGTGAGGTGTGGGGGTTGTGTATAGTGTTGGTTGTAGTGTTATAAGTGGATTAACGTCCGCTATTATTGATTACTAAGATTAAAGACCAGTTCGTAATTTAGTTGTGATTCGGATTTTAACGTAAGTGTAGGTCCCATACTTTCATCGTATTGCCATTTTGTATAAGGAATGATTTAACGTTTATTAATTTTTTGTTATTTTATACATGAAATTTAATTTTTAAAATAATTATTTTTGTTTTAGTGAATTTTTTTAAAAATATGTTATATGTTTATATTTTGTGAATTTAATTTAAATTTTTTAACTTTTTTTGGTGTTGGAGATAGGTTATAATAGGTTTGTTTGTTGATGGCGCTTTTTGCAACTTTCACAGGCTTGTTTACAAAATACTATACATAAGATTACCATAAACAAAAAATATCCGGTGTCGTGATCACTTCCGTTATTTTTTTCGCGTCTCACCAATTACCAACGGAACCCTCAGAGCTTAGAAATATCCATGACAAAACGATTGCCGCCCTCAACCATTCCAACTATCCCGTTATAAATTATAGTGGACATCATAATTAATTTCGTAATAGTGTTGAAACGAGTCCCCTCATACGTTTCGGCCATCTCAGAGTGTGCGATGCGTAAATGAAATATTTCCTAATCCAGTCTTTCAGATTGTATTATACTCTTACTTCTGAACCAAATCTTTGACAATCGATTATACTACCATAATGTCCGTGAGTGAATGCAACGCCATTCAAGGGGAGGTTGAGTAACGTCTTTCGGCTCCCGTGTTGTGACACGTGGCACTACGTGACGACGTGACGCCGAACTACGTGACGTGACGTTAGGCAACGCGCTTGTCACCCTGCAATGCAACGTTGGCGTGGTAACGACACACCCTGCATTCCTGCAGAGGCTGGGCGCTAACCGGCCAGTGCGGAGTTACCAGACCTTTGGTATTTGTACTGTAGTTTAACTATTTTGTAGGAGGAATAATATGAAATACAAGCAGTAAGCCCGTCCTTTGTACGGGTTGTAGAATTCAGTTTAAAGAAGGAAGATTATCATACCAAAATGTAAACCTGGAATCCTAAACAAATCAATACAAAGAAAATAAATCAATACCCAGCTTTATTATTTAGCATTACTTTACAATTAAATAGATCAGAACATTTATACCACTATTAAAATAATTAGTTATACGTCGAAATAACTTTTTAATATACTGTAGTATGATTTCGAAATGTGTTTAAAATCAATGACAAATATAAACTAACTAATATTGATTTGACAGCTGTTTTCAATTCTATTAAATCTTCAAACTACAAAGACAGCTGATTATTAGCAGTAGGTTATTCATTGAATACCTGATCAAAATGCCAGTAATATCGCGTAAAAGTGGGTTTTTAAATGCTTGTTATTTACTTTTTAAGAGGCGGCGGGCGATTTCAATCATTTATAAACCTTCTCTGGAATGTAGAGAATACATGAAATAAGTTTCATTGTAATCAGTTCTCCCGTTTTTTCGGAGAAGACGGCGTAAAATGCCTCCTGGAGCGTCACAGACAAACAGACAAAAATTGAGATAAGACCGGTTTCGGCTTCTCTAACGCACGAAAGTAAAAATAACTAAAAAATGAATAATTCTGAGCAATGTACAGACAAAACTCTAATTTTATTTATATAGATATTGGGAAAAATCAGAAAGGAGATCTACCAGAAAACTTCACTTGTTTATTCTACGAAGTCGAGAAGTAAAATCAAAATTTGTTCTGGATTCATCTCAGGACAATTAATTATTCAGAATAAAGATTGAACTGTTTTTCATAGATTGTATCTCGGTTCCAACTCCAAGCCTTGTATTTCGGCCTGCCTTCCTAATTAGTGACCTTAGGCGACCGTTAGAAACTACATCTCACAAATACTAACGTCATGGGAGTGGATGTAAGCTTTAAAAGGGGTCTCTATTTCTGGTAGACGATGAGTCTAACGTACTTTAAGATAATCCTCACCTCGAGCGTTTAGACTAGCCACTCTGTGTGACACTTATGCTAGTTTTTGTATTATTGCTAAGATCAAAGCTATCGGATTATGAGAAATAGTACCATGATTTTTTCTTCTTTATACACTGTAAACAATATGTAAAAATTTTTATAATATATATATATATGTATATTAAATAAATTCATATATAATACAACATAACTTTGATGTCGAAAATACTCAAATATTTTAGACGTTATTCCTACAAATTCTGGGGAGATACTAGACACAACATATCTAGGGTATTGGTTTGTACCCAAAATGTCGTTAAGAATTTAAAATTTTTTATTATACTACCTTAAAACTACCATTTGTTTCTAAATTTTTTTTATCTCCAACTTCAAAGAAAAAAAAATCAACACAATTATGTCTAATGTAATCTATAAGATAAAAAATTAAATATTATTTATTAATGAAATATCAGACACAACACTATATTTAGCTTTATGAGTTCATCCATACTTTAAAATCATAATGTTTTAATATAAAAATACTTTTTTCCCATGTTTATAAGGAATACAAATTTTATTTATGACAAATTGAAAATAAATGTTAAAAATAAATGTTTTTTTTAAAGTATGAAGAACACTCTGTTCCTCTGTACTAGCTCCCATTTAAATCTTAAGAATAGGATAATTCTCATTCATCGACAGATTTTGACTATGTTTATATTATTAAATATTTTTGAATTGTAGTACCACTCGAGTATTTAATATTGCTAAGATCAATCTAAACAGATTATTATTAATTAGAAGCACTTTAGCATTGTAACAACTCAAATGTATTTAATATGTATATTTTCCCAACTCACAAAAATTATATCATTTTGATAATAGGTTACTCATAATATCTTTTTTCCCTACTAGTTCTAAATACTTTTGAACTTACTAGTCCAAATTGTTATAAAATCTCTCCCGAAGTAATAAAAATGGTCTTCTATTTTTTCGACAGTTACAGAATGTGGCAGTCGGATTCATAAACTATGAACACAAAGAAGCATCAACTGACCATTTTCGTTAATCTCCGTGTTCAAATTCCAAAAAATGTAATCTAATTAAAAAAAAATTAAGTCACGTCTAGAAACGACCCGAATTTAGTCAGCTTAAGTACTTGCGACTTGTACTTACGTCACGGTACCACCAATTAAACTTGATTAACAGTAATCGCATTAACTTTTATATATACGACTATACAGGGTGTTTCAGAATTAGTGTTGGATACTTTCAGATATGTTTGGAGATCAAAACAAACAAAAAAAAATGTAATGGCCTATCCATCCGTCTGTTAGTTGTATAGACATCTGCAATTAACCTGGAGAACCGTGGAGCCACGTACGTTATGATATAGAACCTTCGTGCGTAGTATCAGATGGACCTATTGTACCATTTCAAAATGCTAAATAGTAAAATCAATTTTAGTTAAGTTACCACTTAATTGAGAGTTTTACCTTAAATTCTGACACCAATTATGAAACACCCTGTATATGCGAGATATATGGCATAGCACGTAGGTGTACGTTTGCACTCTCAGTTCGTAACTTCATTTACAATATTTACAACCTAGTCGAACCAATCCTCCCCAGCTGAGTCGTAGAACCTCGCGTGGTCGCAAGGACAGCTGTGCGTAATGAAGGATGCAGCCACCTTGAAACCGATTAGTTCACAGGAAATCGTAACGATCGGTCAACCAGCTGATCCGAGCTGCGGAAAACGAAAGTGGAGGAAACGGAAGAGGAAGAAGAACGTCCTTGTTGAATCCGGTCGTCAGTCGTGGTGGCTGGAGGGAGCCCAAAACCCACAGAGTAAACAGTGATAAGTGCCGTGATAATATGACAGGAACAGTGGAGTTATTGTGGCCTTGAAGACATTTCTGCCCACTGAGTCCAGTAGCCGTCGTATCTCAGCTGGTGGTAGCTGGTAATGGTAACCGACTTGGCAGGTCCGAGTGGGTCGTGGAGAGTAATGAGAAAACGGAGGGTTAAGTTTTATGAGTTATGTTTATGCCGGCAAACTTGAATATCAGCGATTAAAATGTTCCGGAGTGACATATTTTCATCAAACCCCATTCTGTTAGTACAAATCCTGAGAACCAGAAGTTCTAAAATGAAAACTTATAATTTCATTTGGGAAGGATTGAGGGTCTCGTGGATGAGACGTCCTCCTGAATCTCTGTCCACCCACGGAATAATGTTGATTCATTTAAACTTGAATTGAAATCACCTAAATTCTTCGTTTGAAGTTAATTTGTGGGTTTATGTTTTGTAGGTTTTTATTTCATTCATTTTCTATCATAATAAATTCTTGGGTTGTTTCTTCTTTATGACGAGTGGACGAGTGTTTCTTTTGAGTGTTAGATAAGGTTACAACATGACCCACGGAGGAATCCTTGGTGACCTTTGGTCAGATGAAGGTGAACCACGGAAATGTAAACAACAACTCCTTCTCAAGGTAACTCAAGGTTAATGCCGGAGATCTCAATTGGTCTCAAGAATTACTTTCTTGCAGAACATTCCCTCTTACTTTCCATGTTCGGAGACCTTGCTCTAGTTTCCATTAAAGAGCTCAACTATAAAATGTCTTTGACATTTGTCTCTAAATTGTCCAGTCAGTGGATGCATTACCAGGTAAGAGATTCCATTGTTGCTTTTTGGAATTTCCACTTTTTTAGGGTTTGTAGTTTACGCACTGGACAATTTACTCTACTAGAAGATACTGGGAAACTTGTGGATTCGTCAGCGTTATCTTCTGCTTTTCCACTCTTCTATGATGCAGACTCTGCAGGAAGTTAAACTTGTGGTAGGAAATTCCTGGTCGTAAGGGATGCCGAGAATTCCTCTGTCTTAGCGTCTACAGCATCGTCAACCCAAATGTTATGATATAATAGAGATTTATTATTGAGGTTGATACTAGACACTCAGTTTCTGTCCAAGTCTTGTTGTTAGCTGTGGCTTAAACCTTTTTGATTTTGGCAAACATTGATGTGTTCCGTACTGAAATTATTTAATTTACATACTCATCTTCACTAACCTATGCTTTATTATTGACCAATAACGCCACCTCAAATAGATTTTTACAAGAACGACTAAACATAATAGTTCCATTATTTTAGATTACGTAACTATATCTACTACCTCAGTTACCTAAGGGAATGAACAACTCTAAGCTCACCACGGTGAAAACTATTTAACTAAACAAACATCATAATATTTGTAAGATTTAACGAGTAATTGATTAATGTGGTCTGAAGTAGATTTTAAATTAAGTTGTATTTAGTGTTTGTGGTGTTTGTATCATAAATTTTCGAGCTGTCAAATTTAAAAGCTTATCAACAAAACACTTATAATTAGTTTAGTTACCTACGGCCGTATTTTAGAGAGAAGGAACATTGCCTAAGGAGAGTAATAACTTACAAGACAATCATTCGATCTCAAAAATTGTTTGTCATTAGCGATGAGGGCTGTAAATTTCCGAGTTTTTTTCCAAGGCTACTACAATGATGCATTGTATGATTAAACTATTCAAATTATGTTTATATTCTAAATCATAGTGAGATGCCAAGGTTGATCTCGGCGAAATCTCCGCCCACGCGGATCACGAGAGCTCGCCTACGGACTCCTCGTCCTTTGTGTACTGCAGCCTCTGCCGTGACAACAAGACGAGACCTTGCTTCAACTCTTCTATTAACATTTGCAATTAGAACGCTTTCGTTCTTTTTAGAACGTAATGTGCCATGGGTGGCAGCGTTATTACATAATGCTACCAAGTTCTCATTATTGCCAGGCCGGTTCGTTAATTAAGTTATTAGCAATTACAAAGATCGATTATTGTTTCATGAAGACGTTACACTAATGATTGGCCACGAGGTGTTTGAAATAGGAAGACTGACCTTGGAGTTTGTCCAAAGGTGGTTGACTTTCATTCAGTTAACAATTTGTTGCCTTGAATAATTTTCTCCCAAATTTTGTTTAAAACCAATAAAGTAAGTTTTGATCCGTAGCACGTACCACTTACCCACTGTAAAGAAACAAATTAACAAAAAATATCGGACAATAGTTTTAAGGAACAATAAAAACTATATATTTAAAATAAAAAACGTCAAAAGCCTACACTGAAATAAAAGCTATTATCCTAATAATTACTTATACAACATGTATAAACTAATTTTTGAATGGTTTTGATGGAAGTAATTGTCAAATAAAAAATTCTCAAATTTTCATATGGTAATAGGAGCGGACCTAAAACTGAACCCTGGTGGATGCGTTTTCTTTTCCCGCAATGATTGAAACAGCTGATTTTCTTGTCACGCTTGTGATCTCTATGAACCGTATTACAGTATTTTATAACAGCTGATCGACGCCGGATCCTCTCGAGTAGCGGAACGGAAGCGGATGGTTGGGCACCAGCTGTGAACTGCGATGCGAGCGCAATATCGCGAGCCTCTGGTTTTGGTCCAATGATAATTTAGAAAGCATGTAAACGTCGGAGGAGAACGCAATTATGGCTCTTAAGAACCAAATAAATGGTCTAGTTACGGTTGTAACATAGATAACGTTGTTATGTTCACCATTAGCTATGGGGATTGAATTTCTAGGAGTGATCGTGGATTCTTAATTGATCTGGACCTATTTAATAATTGTCATAGTTAAGTATTGGTACATTTCTCGCAAGTGATGTATCTTTTCCTTTTTTCCGTCAGTATTTCATTCGGATATTAGCAATTAGTCCGTCCTTTGTACAGGTTGTATGAATCAGAGTTAAGAATAATGATACTTTAATAATATTATTTTACTAAAATATTATTTTACTGAAATCAAAATAAGTAAAATACAAAATAAAAAATATAAGATAATGGAGATTAGATTATTGAAATGGCAACCGTAACACAAGGTAGGTATTTTAAGCCAAGTAGGAATGAGAAATGAGTGTAGGATGATTGTGGCGCGATCTTGTAGTCTTGTTACTGACTAAGGCTGACATTTTCCTTAGACAGAACTGTTAATTCATATTACAACAGCTGTTGGCAACTAAGGGACCTACAGTTAAACGTGGAGTCCGAACTACTGCCTCTGAATTACGAAAATCATGAGGATGTTCTTTGCGGATTAACGTAGTATTCAATAGTGCGGACGTTAATCTATCCAAGAGAACACTACACCCATCGACCATCGCTCACAACTATCCAAAGTTCGTGACTTCCAGTTAGCTGAATTAAAAGACGACGCCACCTTCCCAGTAGTGTAATTTTAAACGGGGTTTTATCTTAATGATCAATGTAAATAAACTAATATTGATTTTACAGATGGTAATCTCTTTCTGTTTAATTACTTTAATTGAGCACACACAAAGTTTTCTTATAAGTAACGCCCACTTACTTATTGCTTAAGTAATAACCCTCAGAATTGGATTCGTGAGAGCTCATTACTTTATTAAAAAAAGTTTATCGAAGTAAAGTAATGCAATGGCCATGGGTCAGTTTAAAGTAATAAAACCTTCTCCAAAACGTATAGAATAACGAAAATGAGTTTCATCATAGTGTAAAGGTACAGAAAGACAGTTAGACGGAAACTGAAATAAGACCCATTTAAATTTTTATTGGATATAAAAGTAAAAATAACAAAAAATATCATAATTCAGAGAAATGTACAGGCAAAATCTCTAATTGTATTTATATAGCTGAAAACCTTTAAATGCCACAGCTAATAGGCCTACTACTGTATATTCAAACTCCCGAAAAGCTAAAGCGAAAAATATTGTTTTTCGTTTATGATAATACTTATCACATAATTGGTATAGTCACATTGAAGATTCACCAGTTTGTTGACAGAGAACGTGAACTAACTGCTCATTGTATCTAAGAACATGTTTAATTTCAATCATCCACTTTGTATTTTGAGTTATTTCCTTTCTAAATGATATTCCCTTATGTAAGTCTCCAAATATCAACCGTATCGATATAATGGAACGCCTGAAAAGTAAACCAGCGCTCCCTACACTTTCTCCTCGGAATATCTTTATAGAGTAAATTACATAAAATCGTTGCAAAGAGCAATTTCCCGAACAAAAGTGGCGGGAAGTGGCCACATGTTGACACAATCGAGCACAAGCGGGACCAATCGACGCGACGAGACCACTTTCCTCAGCGTTTCTCGCGTGATCTACCACGCGTGTCAGCGCGCCTGGCGGACGTGGGGTGAAACACTGAGGAACCCGCTGAATCCGACACCAGATATTGATCCTATGGAATTTGTGTTTTCGTAAGGTCAGGGCTCTTCCCTGAACGGCTGACTGACTGGTTTTTGCTTCAAGTGTCGAAATTGGGTACGGTGTAACGAAGTTGACACTATTGGAAAGTCTTTTGTGTTTGTAGTGGACTGGCTTTCACTGATCTTCGTTTCTGCTAAAATGGCAATTATGGTCTCTAATCTTCACGTTGAATCTACGCCACTGACAAAAACAGGTAGTTGGGCTCCCGAGTCATCACTGACCTGTGCCTTTCTCGCCCTTTAAATTAGATTTTGTGTAACCCTCAACTACTCGTTGATTTTTTTACCTCAACTGCAAAAGAACAATAGATACAGTATAACAAAATATGTAGATTAAATCCCAATTGTTCTCTGGTATGTGGCCAAAGTGCGTATCCTGTATACTTTAATTGTTTCCTCAATACTATTTAATAATACTTGCAATTTTTAGAACTAGTAGAGGATAGAATCTAGAGAATGTAAGGTGAATAATCATTAGGTACGGTTTAAAGTAATTGACTAGTGTCAGACCGACTTAACGAAGCGTGGATGTAAGAGACGATAATTCAGTAAACCATGTTTCACGGGACCTGACTTCCACTTAAACCTTGAACTTTCCTCTCTACAAAGAACCTTCAAAATATTGAAATCAGTTTAAAACATTAAATTATGATTCTAATAATAAAATGTGACTTACAGTAAGTAAGAAATATGCAATCACTTATAAGATAGTATTTTGTTACATCAGGTAAGTAACTTTGGACAAATGTTAACGATCTGTGCAGGATAAAAATGAATATCATGTATTTACTTCACTCTGATAATAGATTAGATAATAGATATGTCTAAAAGGAATATTGTTCCTCTAAACAGCTGTAACCATATAACGTCTCTTGCGTTTCAAATTTTGGTCTGATGGATGCCCCCTCCCCCAGTGCTAAGACATATCCATGTCAAAATCAGGTGAATTTAATATACATTTTAACTAATATAATAATAAAACGTTATTAATTTAGTGTATAGTGTTATTCTATATTAGAAAAGAGGATTTTTCAGATTCAGATATAAAAATATTTTATTTTATAACTTCAGATGTTATCTAAAATATAGACAAATAAAGTTATTTATAAATAAATCATAAAAATACAGTTTTTAACTTATAATTCCCTTGTAGAAAAACAAAACTTCTATACTTATAGCAGAATGGAATAAATTAGACTACCCTATAGGCTTGCCTGCATGGGGTAGCCATCCCTTTATTACACTCTATTAACAAAAGACTTGGACTAGGTCTTTTATGTGAGTTTTTACGTAAAAGAATGCTGATACTTAGCGTAATTTTGACAGATGAGTTGAAGACGGTTCTTCTGAACAACATAAAGCATCCCTTTTAGTTTTCAGGTATATTTGGTGAAATAAAACACCTATCCTGAACAAAAAGGGCATCGAGTTCCAGTTAAAGAAAGAACTTCTGATTTGAAATGTGCCCAACACCTATTATTGAGAAGGGTGAGATTTTTTTGTAGAAACGTGAGATTTATAGAAAATCTTTTATGAGGCTATAATCTTGTAGTTTTTTACCATCACATGATTTAAAAAATGGAATAGTCCTGGAATAAGTATTAATTAATTTTTACTACTACTATTGTTTCCTTTATATTCTTATTTTCATTTTTGAGAGGTCAACCCTAATGCAAGGGCATTATAAAGCGAATATGAGTGAAGGTTAAGTGTAATGAAAGTTATTGATTGTATGATATGTAGCTTGTTTACTGGCAAAGATCAGCTGTTTCGTTTGACCAATGAACAAAGTTAACCGGTCCAATACCGAAAGCCAAGATTGTTTTAAGATTTTGTTTTTTTAAGTATCGAACGGTGACGTTCAGATGAAGCGGCTACCGTAACCAGTGAACTACCCAGCCAAACATAAAATGTTTAAGAATGTAAACAGAAAGAGGGGGCTTTTAAGTGTCTGCATCAGTGGTAGCCATCTTGGATTTTAGTCCCGTAAGAGCAATGTTAAATTCTGGCGTCTATATCTCCTTGACCTATTGTCATAAATTAACGGAAGAGGTGTCAAATTAAAGGTATTACAGTCCTCCAGGACCTTACAGAACTTATTTTCGCTCTCAATAAAAAATAATAATGATTTATTTTGTAAAATATTCTTGGATTTTTGTTTTTATATCAAGTTAAATTTTTGAACATATTAAAAGGTCCCTTGAGCCACATCTCATCAATGTACTTCCAAAGTTTTACATTGATACTTTGATAATTAACGCCACTACAGAGGCCAAAGTGAAGGTATGTTCCGCCAGAATTTAACATTGCTCTTACGGGACTAAAATTCAAGATGGCTACCACTGATGCAGACTCAATTCAGAAATGGAATAGTTTATATGACATAATTAACTATAAATAAAATAACAGGTGTGTTATTAGAACTTACTAGACCGATTTTAAAGCCAAGATCGCTCTGAGTTCAATGACCCTGCGGCAAAGCGGAGGGAATTATTTTCCGTGGTGTTTTAGAGGTCAGGTGTCAATCAGGCTTATAGTTGGATAAGAGCGGATTCGGCTCGGATCTAAAACGTATCACTCGTAAAACGTTTAGCTTGCATGTGGTTGCTCTCATCCGACAAGTCGTATAAATGACACGAAATGATGTCCAAACTTTTAAGTTTATAGAATAGAAGTTTTCTGTGAAAACTAACTTATTAATATACTCATTACTAGTAGCCCGGTCTTGGTACACGTCGTATAGGTCAATGGTAGGGTAAATATTAAATTAAAACCGTAAATATATGATTTTTAAAATGTCTCAAAAATTAATCAATAGTTGTTAAGTTAGTCGAATTTAAATAAACATAACACCTTATACGACCCACAATATGGATTGACAATAACATTTCCTTCATTGGTATTTAGTTGCATAAACAAACTCGTTATGCTATGGTAACATTTTAATGATTTTAATGATCGTGTAACAAAATAACATTGATATTTATAAGTAACGTGCCATAATATCTGTTTACTTCTTTCTGTTAAATAATTTAAACATAGAAAATGTTCAGAAAACTTATAAATAAGCCAAATATCACTAAAACTGGGCCATATTATTGCATAGTTATAAAATCAAGGGTAAGGTTTCATCATATTGAGTACTCTAATTTTCTAGGAGAAGACAAACAAAAAATATTTTTTACGTTCACACAAGACATCCAGACAGACATTAATTCAGAAAAGACCAATTTTCAAACCAAAAATATCATAACTCCAAGCGATGTACAGACAAAACTCATTTTATTTATGTAGACAATGGGAAAACTCCCAGTTAAATGACATAGTTTCCTACCGGTACACTTTGCAATAAATCCGCAATACTTTTAATATACACGAATCGCTATTCACATCGTTGGGTCTGTGTTTATAATTATCTGAAAACCGGATCGAATCGATTATTGGCAATTCCCGGAGAGAAACAAGATGAAAATAGAGCGTGTTTATGACCTCAGTGCTGGACCGAACTGGATCCACTTGTGTTAACTGGGCCGTCTACAGTGGTTGTGATTGGGTGAAAGCAGGGAATTGACAATATGTCACCACAAGCCGCGAAATTTGACATGGGAATGGAGGAACGAAACGCTGCACAACATGAATGTAGTCATTGATGACGCCAAGAAGAACACATACACTATGATTTTTAAGTATAAATGGATGAACCTCATTCACATGAAGCTAAATATAAAGTTTAATCCAAAAATATTGGTTAATAAGTGAAATATTAGTTTTTCTATTATCATTCTCCAGATTAAATGGAGGAATGAAAAATACTTTTAGATTTTTTTTATTTAAAGTAATGGATAGAGCTTAAAGGCAAATTGTGTTTTTGTTTTTTTTAGTTTGATTGAAGATAAATTATAAAATATATAGTTTTTTATTGGTGACAAAAAAAATATTTTTGAGTAAAAAACTACGTTAGATTTTAATATCTCTGTTTGTTACATAGGAATAAAAATTAAAAAATAAAATTTTTTATAGAAAATTTTATATAATATATGAAGAAAAACAACATATTTTTTGATAATAGTAAATTGTGTTAAATATATTGTGATTATATAATATTTTATATTAGATAATATGAACAAAAAAGGCTGGGTCCAACGTCGAACCATAACAAAACATTGTTGGCGTTTTTCTCAAGATCTTAAAGAACTCCTGGAGGTTGTAGGACTGGTACTGGTACCACGGAACACTAAACCACTCTACTAGTATGGAGAGATCTCAACCACATGAAGCTAAATATAAAGTTTTATCCAAAAATATTGGTTAATAAGTGAAATATTAGTTTTTCCTTATCCTCCATAAGATTAACATTGGAGCCTCAAAATACAACGTACTGTGTTTAGATTTTCTAATATCTCAGTAACCGTTGGAGATAGAGAAAAACTTTAAGGAACTAAATAAAGGAGCTAATTCTATTGGTGAAAGATAAAATTTAAAATTTTTTAAAATTACATATGAAAAACGCAAAAAACCCAATTTTTGAGTACAACCCCCCCCCAATCTACCCGTTCTGATTGACCGATATGTCTGGTTTACGAACCATTTTTACAAGAGTTATCGTGTTCACAAACACACACACATATATACGTATATATAAATAAATATTTTAACGACTATTGTTTTTGGCCTCTGGGCACCTAAAAAGGAAAAAATAACATGGTCTCGGGCTTAAGTTTTGCCATGAGACCTACGGTATTAGCTTCTTCCCTATGGGAAATTCGTTAATATGAACAAAAAAGGCTGGGTCTAACGACGAGCCATAACAAAATATTGTTAGCGTTTTGCTCAAGATCTTACAGAAATCCTGGAGGTTGTAGGACTGGTACTGGTACCACGGAACACTAAACCACTCTACTAGTTTTATGTGGAATAGAATGAGAAATTAATGAGCAAAGGAATAAAGGAAGTAATTCTTCTTCGGCGGATGTGAGAGAGATACTTCCAATTTGAATACAAAATGACGAACTCTTGGAAGATTCACCATCTACAATCGAAATATAGAATTGGGATCAGTGGAGGATTAATCTTCTTATCTCTTCTTAAAGCTGAATGGTAGGTCTAAATCTTTCTTTTGGGGCTAGTCTGTAGAACACCCCTAAGCAAAGAACTACAGCATTCAGCTCAACAGTCCTTTAAAGAACATCAAGTTATAATTGTTCCTACTGGTTGGCCTCTCCGGAGGGCAAATAGTGTTGAAATACTGGTGTACCACAATATTACGAATCAACAATTATATCCTTAGATAAGCTCTGTAATGCTATAATTATTGTAATCTCTTTATGTTTTCCTTATTTAAGTCGGTCCCATAACTTCGTAGAACGTAATTTAGGGACGACCCGATACAGTTCTTGGTGGATGACGCTGTCAAGAAATATATAGGACATCACCGGGTTTGAACCACTGACATCACTGTCTCAGATTTGGAAGTCGCTTCGCTAACAACTGAGCCACAGTCACACCGATTAGAGGGTTATATAACAAGGAACGTTAATACTCTAAATGCATTGTTTTGTTCTTGGTCGACTTATAAGATAATGACCGAATAAATACTATTTGGCAGTAAAAGGTCAACTCATAAATATTTATTTGGTCTTAAGTTATTACCAGTGATCAACGACAGACAGCGCTAGTCTACAGACTCGACAACCTTGAATTGCTCGTCGGAACGGCTGGCTGATTGTCTTGCCTAAGAGTCGGTCAAACGTTGAGGAAATATCCGTAGAAGTAAATTGTGTACTTATGGAGTAAATAAATGGTATCAGTGAACTGACATTTTTCTTCTGTCTAAAAGTAAATGTTAAAATCGCGTGTAATAAAACTATGGCAATCTTAAATACTTGAAAAACAATCAATTAACAGATGTATTGCTTCATAAATACATACCCACCTAATTTTATCCACACACCCTCTTACAACTAATTTAATGATTTAGGGAAGTCGTCAAACTTTGTCTAATAAGCTAAGCCAAGCTAATAACTGTGTTTTTTTGGGAAAATTAAAAGTAAAAGTTTCGTTTTAGAGATTGTTTGTGGGAAAATTGGTAGTAAAAGTGTTTTGTGCTAATGAAAAGTCTCTGCTAGTGGTAGTTTCTAGAGTAAATTACACAAATATGAATGTTAGTTTGAAAACTGACGATGAATTACAAAACTATCATAATCAACTCACTTCAAATTAGTCTAGTATGCAGCATCCTACTAAAGTTTTGTCTATTTCTTTTTACAAATCTATTTCCTATCAATGTTCCATATTTTTACACGTGGAATATAATAATACTTTCATCACTTTACATTGACACACTTATTGTTTGCGTAATTTTCTCCGCACAAGTTGGCAACATTGTGCGAGCAACTGTGCATTGATACATATATATTGATCTTGTTATTGTTTTGCTCCGTACTAGTTGGCAACACTAGCCAGGTGACCGTCCTTCACAGCTGAGAGCGGCTCTCACGCCTAACGTAATATTTGTTTTGTTGCCAGTCGTGGCAACTTGACCTGATTATTTACCATAGAGAAAGGTAGGCTTTACAATATGAACCGTGTGAATCTAAATCAATACGTTATTTGGAAAGACACTGAATACTACATTGAATATTTTAAAAACGTGGACGTCTTACACAACACGTCATGGTTTACTTACGTTATACTTATATCTATATCGTATACAACTACCAAAAATATTATTCTTTGTGAACTCTAAATTTTGTTATGATAATTTTATTAACAATGCACATTTCCACTAATTTAGTCTTGCTAAAAATCGTGGCCTTGGTTTTATAATTTACTGTTGGTATCCTCGAGACATATTGTTACAAAATAAACTATAAGATAATAAATAACAGAACGAACAAATTATAATTTCACGTTCCTTGTGTCTTAGTGTATCGTGTACGCTCTAAGTGAATGTAACATTTGAAATTTTAATCAGATAGATCACTAGACATTACATTTTCAAATTACAAGAAGTACCAAGTTGTCTGGTAAAAACCTTATAGAGATTGTTTTAATGTAACATTGTTCTACTGGGAAGTAAGTGCAAGGAGCAGATACTGCAAATTCTTCATGATCAGGTTGTATCTCATCACACTTAGCGTTCATGAAATTTGTACCAGATGTAATATGGAATATGAGACGTATTTCAAGTAACATACAAAAGAATGCACGACCAATACTTATATACTTTGTACTTTTAACTGAAATGGCGACCTACCCAGGTAGGTATTTTAAGCCAAGTATGAATGAAGAATGAATGTAGGATGATTGTGGTGTGATCTTGTAGTCTTGTTACTGACTAAGGCTGACATGTTCCTTAGACAGGACTGTTAATTAATAGCCCAACAGCCGATGGCAACTAATGGACATACTTAACGTAGAATCCAAACCACGACCTCTGAATTACGAATTAGTCTAATTATGAGGATGGTCTTTGCGGATTAACGTAGTATTCAATAGTGCGGACGTTAATCCACACAAGAGAACACTACATCCACCGACCATCTCTTACAACTATCCACAATTCGTGACCTCCAAGTAGTTAGATTACAGGACGTCACCACCGTCCCAGTCAATAAATGGAGGGGAGTATTCCAAAACACGTACCCTCCAGGGGTGTTTATAGTAACGAGCGCCGTATTCCTGTCGGCTGCTCCGGTAGCGGCAACCCGACAATTTAGAAAACGAAAGGCAACTCCAAACAAGGCTCGTCTGCCCACGTGCGGTCCGGGCATTACAATTAAAAAAACCTGGCAACCTGGCAGCCGGTGGTTAGCGTTTGAATATTGAGAAACGTATTATGAAAGCCAACATCCTTGACAGGCGATAATGGACGCTTACTGAACGGATTAGCGTATCGAGCAACACGCTCGGGACATCGGAGACATTTGGAGAATGTGCGAAATACCTCCATGTACGGGGAATAGGAACTAACTGCTAGTGGAGAACTTCCATATAAGGGCAGTGTGATGTGTTATTGTGACATGTCTTAGTGAATTTTGAGACTATAGCAGCCTCGTTGTGGAGTTTTGAGTCGAATTTACATCGGCAAGGTCGCAGCACAACGAATGTTTTCGGGGAGTTCTTCCTACAAACTTTCTTTCTAATGTTTTTCTTTACATTGAATGTTGTATAATATTTTTTGGTAAGTATAACAAAAAATAACTCAAATTTAAACATCTCAAAATTGTATACGTATTTTATATTTTCCTCAAAATATCACTGATGACATTCAGGTTATTTAGTGGATATATTAACCACCGAATGATTCGTGCGTCGTTTCCAAATTTAATATATTTCATATCCCCAAGACAATGTCATCTCAGTATTGAAAATAACCTGTTACTTGTAAAATGTCTTTCCGTTCTATTATAGTAACCAATATGAATTTGTAGTGTGCAAAAGTAAAATATCCGTTTCGTGTTGATACATTTTCTTTGTGAATTTCGAAACTTTGCGACATTTTTTATTTACGCTCTAAATTCCCTATCAGTTCGTAAGCTTTACAAAATTTAATTACATCACAGCCAAATAATACCCACTTTAAAAAATGTTTGTGTTTACTTCCCTGAGGGAAAAAGGTTAGATTATGGATATATCTAAAGGGAATGTTTTCAGTTCATCTAAACAGCTTATATTATAACCAAACTATGCCGTCACTAACCCCCTCAAAGCTAAGACCGTACACATGTGAAAAATTATCATAGTTTAAATCCAATGAGTTAAACATTCTCCAAGTCTTTACTACGGTTTGTTTACCACACCTCGGTAACATAATTAACAAACTAATGTGAGAAATGGTCGAAATTCCCAAGAATATTATTTCACTAACAACGCGTAACGCAATAATTGATTGCAGACCGTGAGTTACAGTAGCAGCCTGGACCGTTCTCAGTGCGGGCCTGTGATGTGTGATGTGAACCACGGACAATACCCTGATGAAACTGAGGTTGCCCTGGGAACCGCCTCGACTGTTTCAACACTCCGTACTGCCTTCGTTTGACTACAGGAACCGTCGCCTCACTCAACTGTTTCATTGTCTTATCGGTCGTGGAGTACTACAATGGTCTTTGTTCGGCGGTGAGTTTATGGCGAGAAATTCGGACGAGAAGCTGAGAATAATTTTGCAGACCTCAAGTGTGTTGAGAGATGTATTTGAGCTCTAGACAAAGTCCATAAAAAATTATTGTGAAAAGAGGAAATTTGTTTGAAAACATATCCATATAAATTTGCTCCGTTAAATTTTATAAAACGTCCTCCATATACCTCACCGAAAACTGTTTGCAACTTCTTAGACATTCAGTATATGTCTACATTTTAATGCATTCATTTAAACCGTGTTTTCATAGAGAAACTTCGAAAGAAATACTTCAGCATTCGAGAAAGTACGTTTTTCTCGAGAGAATGGAATTAAAACAGTGCATCCTGGAATTACTAGAAATGTAGACCGGCTTGAATCTTTAGCTAGAGCGGTAGGCGCAATAATTACTGGCTGGGTGATTAACAATGAAACTCGGTGATTAATGGGAAAGCGTGCCTAGGAGCGGGTGTAGCGCGTGATACGATGAGCATGCACATTAGCTGGGCATCACGCGCATGCGCTGTAGAAGTAGCGGCACATCGCTCATAGGCAAGAGCGTCGGCTGCAACTGCACATGCGCAGGAGCATAAGCGACACGCCACGCATGCGCAGGAGCATCAGCGGTACACCACGCATGCGCAAGAGTAATTTATTTATTTGAGTTTATGAAATAGGTTATTCGAAACCTTCTTAGACTGCAAAATGAAAGTGAAGTATAGACTAATTATTATCCATAAAATTTTGAGTATTATACGTTTCTTTTTTATGAAAACATTTGGAAGGCAATCATTAGTTCTATAAAATCTGACTTTAACATTGTATATTTTCTCATTGTGTGAGTTTTATGGAGAGTATTCCCAAACGCATGATCAATAATGAATATTTACGATAATTTGAATTGAATATGGCCCCAGTTTCATAATATAGCTTGGATGGTATAATTTCTCATACGTAGAGTGTAATTTAATAAATTATACGCGTACAAAGGGGAGAGATTCAAGGAGAAATACGGGCTAGCTAGGGTGTTTTTATTTTTTCTCCCTGCCGGACGAAAACATTGTGCAGGAGTCGCTTTACTTTCATACTCGTGAGCCGCCGGCGGCAGGTGACCAAGTGGATGTAACATATCGAGGAAAGGTGGCCGAACTGGGATTGCGCAACGGAGAGTGGAAAGGGCACGCGCATCGGCTGACGAGATATCGCCTTCGATCGGAAAAATTTGCAAAACGTTATTATTGATGAGATATATAATAGATCATGTAAAACTTACGTTATTTATTTAGAAAAATGCATGGAGATTCGAAACATTGATGCAATTGCGAAAATGTTATTTATAAATGAAAAATGACAGTTTATTTGAGATAAATTTCATAAACGGTGCATGATATTTACTAAACGAAAAAATAAATTGCATATGACGATAAATTCGATCGGTCACAACGGTTGAATAACTGTTATTTCATTACTGAAAAATGAACAGTTGCAGTGACGAAATTCATCTAAACGTTGAGAAAGTTAATTTCATTCGATGCAAGGCATCGGCTGACGAGTATTCGATCGGTAAAAAGCGAAAATGTTATTTCATTTACACGTGCATCATTTTGTGAGAGTCATTCGATGGAAACGGTGGAACTGATCTTCATTTAACGGATGAAACAGTTGCATCGTGACGAGATATCGCCTTCGATCGGTCACAACGGTGCGAAACTGTTACTCTTCATCTACACGAAAAATGAAACAGTTGCGGCTGACGAGATATCGCTTCGATCGGTCACAACAACGGTTGCGAAAACTGTTACTCTTTCATCTAAACGAAATGCAACAGTTGCATCGGCTGACGAGATATCGCCTTCGATCGGTCACAACGGTTGCGAAAACTGTTACTCTTCATCTACACGAAAAATGCAACAGTTGCATCGGCTGACGAGATATCGCCTTCGATCGGTCACAACGGTTGCGAAAACTGTTACTCTTCATCTACACGAAAAATGCAACAGTTGCATCGGCTGACGAGATATCGCCTTCGATCGGTCACAACGGTTGCGAAAACTGTTACTCTTCATCTACACGAAAAATGCAACAGTTGCATCGGCTGACGAGATAATATCTCCTTAGATCGCTCGGTTAAAACGGTTGCAAACACTTTTACTCATCATTCTTGCAGACATTGATGTAGGAGGAAAATATTTAGGAAAATAAAAGTAAAAGATTTGAAAGCAAGAAGCAATAGGAAATAAAACAAATTGCCAATGGTACGATTTTCCTATATGCTTGTATTCAAATTTCATTATAAAATCCAGAAAGATATCTTCCCCGGGCACATAAAAATTGCTCCAATGCTCTCACTTGCAAATCTTAAGAAAAAAATGTAACGAAGGCTAACAGATTGAAGTAAAAGAATAAAATTTGACTATAAATGAACAACATTAGAAATGGTCATAAGAAGATTATAATTGCTATTACTTAAATTTTAGGAACATTATCCCATTGAAGTATAGCAAATACGATCATGAAAGAGCAGATGGACCACGATAGAGTAGGCCTAAGGTTAAAATGATTATTAAAAGGTGTCAATATGAAAAAATGTAATAAATACCACGACTTTTTTCTTATTTTTAAGAGTATGGTAGTTTATTTTATATATACTTAATTCGTCCACACAGACTTAAGATTTACTCTTGGGATGTTTCAAGCAAAGTTAGGTTGAAGTTACACTACAAAGTGCTAATCAAAACTAGGCCCGTGTTGCAGACTCCGGTTCGGACTTGTAATACGCTACCGATTCAAAATTCTAAATTTAAATTAAATTAAGTGCTTGAAGATTTATCTTCAAGGTAAAACAGTTAAATACGGATGAAGCACTCTGTTACTAAAAGGTATTCACACACCGTGAATATAAAATTTCGCCTAATTAAGATGTTACAGATCCAGCGGTAGATATTTCAAGACTTGATTCATTTACCAACAATGTGATAGTATCTGAATGATATAATGAGTAAATATTCCGGGTCGAAGCAGTGGAATGCAGTTGTTTAGCTTGATGTAGGTCTGAAGATTACGGCACTGGTGTAATAGTTGATTCTGGCGTAGCTGGTTTATATGAAAATCAGGCCGCTTGTTGTAAATAGTTTTTTTCGGCTATTTCTTCAGCCAGTTGAATGTATTTGAGGAAACCTTATCGAATTGAGAAATATCATTTTGTTGAGGAAGAAGTTGCGGTGTAGTTAAGATACATTTGAAGATGACAATTAGTTTTCGTTGACTTTGTGGAAGGTTTTAAAGCCATAAAGAATTCGTATCACCAACAAATACATGAGCACGTCCATTTCAGTACCAAGAAGAGAACCATTTGAAGTACTCATAATGGTCTATGGTGATACGTGCGTAATATATTCAAATGAACTTCGATTTAGATCACCTTTTAAAACCATATATGTGGGCACGGTTGTAGTTGGACAAAGTATGTCTTTTAAGGCGTTTAAAAAGTTTACGTACATGCGAATTTTGTTCCATCGAAATATTCCAACAATATTCAAATTGGTTAATTTTCTATATACGTACCAATATTCTTTTTTAATTAAAAAATGTCATATCAAATCCCATACACCGCAGACATTTCCATTAAATTATTAAACGCAAACACATAAAATTGCACAAAGGATGTTTCGACGACGTAACCTCATGAATCACACAAACCACGCGGTTGTAAGCGCTGATAATAAGAATGTTTCCCGGCACGGTTTCTCTATAACAGTTTTCCCAGAGCAGGAAGCCCACGATGTTTCTTTTTACAATTATGCAGCCTGTTTCCTTTGTGCGATTCGAACCCCCTTGTTCCCGGAGTCAACGGTTCTGTCTGTTATCGTGGCCTAGTCACGCCCGGACCCCATGGGGCGACTTCTTGACAAGGAACACGGGACTCCGGGAGTACCGGTGGACAGAGGACGTTACTTGTGTTGTGCCTGACCTTTGGACTCTTTGGAGATGAAGGATCATTTGGATGCCCAAGAAAAGTCGGTATAGATATCTCAAAAGGGACGTTTTACCTCCGCGAAGTACCCCTTTGAGTACAAAATGAAAATTATCGCTCTCACTCAAAGACATTTCGGGGCCTAAACAGAACAGCTGTTTACGGAGGCAGCTATCAGGTTCTAGATTTAAACTAAACCCTAGGGCGTTATATCACCTCATCCAATAGGCCTTCAAAATACACCAAGTTAAATTCAAAAGTTAGAATATTTTCTGTACATCCATAACTGGGTCACCAGAGATCACAACAAATAATTTGGTCTTGTTTCAACAACATATGGAAGATACTGGTTATGGTTTAGTTCAATAGTTAAGAAGTTCTGTGGTTGTCTTTACAAGTGTAGATTATCCAAAACTTATTTCAACGATCTCAAAAAACTAAAAGAATATGGAATTACAACGTCAAATATGTGTTTTTTAAACTTTATAAAAACTCTCAAAATGATTATGGGAACAATATATAGTATGTACACGAACATAGCTTTGAATTTAGTAAAATAAAATTAATACTTAACACACATTATACGATGAAATGCAATAATAATTATTGTACAACATCCTTAGAGTTATATCAATAAGTAACAGTAAATAAATACTATTGAGATTATTGTATACTTTATTTATTTTTGTTGTATATTGCACGATAAATAATGTGAATAAATGAACTCATTAGCAGGTGGCAGTTAATTATACTAAAGATATATCGGTGTCGTTTCAAGATTAATGTTTGACTATTCCATTAAGGAGACCCTTGGGCCAATCAGCATAACTGTCTCATTTATTGATATATTTCGACTTATGTAAGCATTTAGATTATCACCTCAGTTGGATAATGAAATACAACCTTTCCGAAACGATAATTTAGTATAGTATTTCGCCGCGGTAGTTTTCGCGAGCGTTCACATCCTAGTTTTACCAGAACACCTTGATCTATTTAGTTTCGAACAGACGGATGGTGTTATTATAACAGTATAAACCAACTTATTACGGGAGCTTTCGCGTTCTTGACCTCATTAGTTTGGCAGATAAGGAAACCTGTTTGATTTGGCATTTAGAAATTTCTTGTTATAAAAAAGGGAAATGTTAGACAGCCACAATGTAGCTGTAACTAGGGAAGGCTGTGTGACGTAGTAGCTTGTAGACTGGCTTGTGAGACCATTTTGTATATATGTATAAATGAGATTGAGTGGGTGATTGTGGCGTGATCTTATAGATTGTTACTGACTAAGGCTGACATGTTCCTTAGACAGGACTGTAAATTATTAGCCGAACAGCTGATGGCAACTACCGATAAATGTAGCACCTTATTTAGTGCTACATTCTTCTGCAAAGATCATCCTAATAATTAGAACAAATTGTAACCTAGAGGCAAAATTGGTTCGGATTCAACGTTAAACTGCAGGTACTTTTGATGCCATTGGCTGTTGGTCTGTTAAGAGTCTGCATCAGTGGTAGCCATCTGTAGTCTACAATAATGAAATTCTATTAAACAAGAACACCTATATTCATAACTAATCGGAAGAGAGAGGTCATTAAAGGTTATTATAGTTTCTCCAAGTCTTCCTTACAAACTTTTATTTTGTCTAAAATAAAAAAAATAAACAAAGTAAAAATCAACACTAGAATCATTAAATTAACATAAAGCCACCATGTCCTTTACACGAATACATGTCACCTAAAGTTGCTGCGATCGCTACATGAGTGATTACTGTCTCCACATAGTTTAAAATAATCTACAGTTAAAATGACTGTAAACTCGTGCTAATTATCCGTGCACTTCAGCTGTCAGAACAGAGCAAGAAAGACTGCGGGGAACGTTTGGAGAAAAAGTTAATGCATCAGAAGAAAAAAAGGTGACAGGAGTATTATAAGCCGATGTAAGAGAGGCCAGCTCTAGGGAGTCATCTCCCTGAGTCCGCCACGCTTTTGCATATGCATCCGCATTGGCTGTGCGAGTAACGTATTTGCATTTATGCGCTTAACACTAGAGTCATAAGTAAGCCACGTCCTCCCGGCTTAAAGATGAGGGTTACACTGAAGGTTGTCTCGTCTTTGTTCACGTGTGTGGGCTGGTATCTGTGGAACTGATTTGGTACAGTACCGGTTGTAAACTTAATAATTATGAAAATGATGAACTTTAGATATGATATGTTATTATTAATGAAAAACAAATTGAATGAGATTACTGATAGATATGATTAAAATTCTTAAAATATTAATGACATTTTCACAATTAGTATTATGAACTAAGTTGTAATTCCTTACACCAAACTGTGTTACAACTGACAATAAAAAACCAAAACGAAACCGCCGAACTGTTTCGCAAATTGTGGATAGTTATTAGTGATATTCGGCGAATTTGGTATTCCCTGGTGTGGATTAACGCCCGCACTATTGAATACTACGTTCATCCTCAAAGACTATCGTAATTCATGCAAAAGTGGTTCGGATCCCACGTTAAACTTTAGGTGTCCTTTAGATGTCATTGGCTGTTGGGCTTTTAACTAACAGTCCTGTCTTAAGGAACGTGTCAGTCTTAGTCAGTAACAACACTACAATACCGTGTCACAATCATTTTAAAGGTTAGATACCTAATACCTAATAAGCTTAGCAAAGTCTACAAAGAAAACGTGTTGATATGCCGGCTTTAAAAATTTAAACCCATTCTTGTCCCTTCATAATAGACCCTAATGATATAGACACGTCTAGTCTTGAATACTTCCTTAATATCCTAATCTGTAACCACCGTACAGGTAATAAAAACTACACTACAAAACACCCTCGAAAGAAACTCGTCCATTAGTTGACCTTCCAAGGTCACCGGGAAGTGCTCGTCATCGCTGGAGCTGCATCCTCAGATATTAAACCGTGAGCCTAATGATCGACCAACAATGGTTTATGGGGCAATCAAGGGCCGGTCAACACAAAACATCGAGATGCTGTAATATACACTAGATGAAGAGCCTTGCCTTCCCCGGGTGGTCAACACAAAACATGGAGATGCTGTCATAGCCACCAGCTGATGAACTTTTCATCAAGCTATCAGCTGACGAGCTTTGCCTTCCCCGGACGGTCTATACAAAACATGGAGATGCTGTCATAGCCACCAGCTGAAGAGCCTTTCCTTCCCCGGGCGGTCAACACAAAACATGGAGATGCTGTCATAGCCACCAGCTGAAGAGCCTTGCCTTCCCCGGGCGGTCAACACAAAACATGGAGATGCTGTCATAGCCACCAGCTGATGAACTTTTCCATTAGCTGACAAGCTATCAGCTGACGAGCTTTGCCTTCCCCGGACGGTCAACACAAAACATGGAGATGCTGTCATAGCCACCAGCTGAAGAGCCTTGGCTTCCCCGGGCGGTCAACACAAAACATGGAGATGCTGTCATAGCCACCAGCTGATGAACTTTTCCATTAGCTAACAAGCTATCAGCTGACGAGCCTTGCCTTCCCAGGGTGGTCAACACAAAACATGGAGATGCTGTCATAGCCACCAGCTGATGAACTTTTCCATTAGCTAACAAGCTATCAGCTGACGAGCCTTGCCTTCCCAGGGTGGTCAACACAAAACATGGAGATGCTGTCATATCCGCCAGCTGATGAACTTTTCCATTAGCTGACAAGCTATCAGCTGACGAGCTTTGCCTTCCCCGGGCGGTCAATACAAAACATGGAGATGCTGTCATAGCATCTTCATGAAGAGTCTTGCCTTCACCGGGAGGTTAAAAAGTCAACACAAAACATAAAGATGTCGCCATAGCTACTAGGTGATGCATTTTGCCATCAGCTGACGAGCCTTGCCTTCCCAGGGTGGTCAACCTGGTGGGTGTTAAAATAGTCTTCATCAGTACCGCCATATTCAAAATTAGTACCGTAAAAACGATGTTAATTTTATTACAGCATTACTGGCTTCACGACGGTCGTAAAAGAAGGTTGAGTTGTCAAATTAAAGAAATATTACTCACCCAAGCGTATGAATGACTAAATTTTTAATTTTATTTCTCCAAAAATTGAATTACCACGCAATTACATCCGGTAACTAACAGGTAATCATATTTTGGGATAGATAAATCAAAGTTGTAATTATGTAATTTACTAGATAACTATTTGAGCTTTAATTTAAACCTCGATCATCTGTCTACAACTATAGTGTGGCCAGTGAGGCTGTCACAAAGTTAATTTTGTTCTTGTGGCGCTGAGACAAAATATTTCTCCACTGATGAAGATTCAAGTCAACCCTCTAATCCGTTTATAATGACCATTGCGATGGGAAGTCATTAGGATGGATTCAAAAATTTATTGAATCATTCTTTGTGATCGTAATTTTTCTTACTATTTAATGCCACATTTTTTCATAATACGTTCCATATACCTTGAAAAATATATTTGGATTAGTTAAAGCTGTAAGGGCTCTGAAAGTTTGAAATAAATTATAAATTGTAGTGTTTAGATTCGGTTACCCATTGTTCGTTGTATTCAAGTTTAATCTATAATAGACTGAGAGCTCATTCTACATAAAAACCAAAGAAAAAATCTACACAAACATAGGCCCGGAAATGTTAGCAACTTATGGCTAGCACGTTTTACACTAGGCCTACAGTTGCAATAACAAAAAAACGTGCGTAATTTTCACTTTCTGTATACTTTTATTGTACTATTTCGTTCTGAATTAAATTTTCTACAAGTTTTTCAAAAGTTTTATCTGTTTAATCGTAAAATAATAGATTTATTGTGTCCAAATGTAAAAATGTGTGTTTTTACTCCCATATCATACATTTACACTGTTTTTTCCTAATTTTCACGTCTAATAAAATAAGGAAAATTGAATATTCCCCTCAAATTACCTACCTGGAATTTCAGAAAAGCCTTATTTAACCCAAGGTACCAAAATCTCAGTGAAATTTTGTGCTAGCCATAATTTGCTAACGAAGCATTTCCGAACCTATGTTTGTATAGGTTTTTTCATTTTTTTACATCTAGAATGAGCTCTCAAAGTTAAAGCATATCCTCGTGAATAACTCTGTATAGCTTAACACTAAAAACCTATTTAGTACCATTCACAATAAACAAGTGTAACACGAAATAAAGAATTCAGTTTAAAACAAAACTAAATTTGACACACAATTCAATTGAGATCAAAGCGATCTATTGTTGTCAGATTTTTGCTTTTATGTATTTACTTGAGTGTGATCCAACTGTTAAAGATAGATATGCATGACGTAATATTAATACACGTTGGTACAGTGTTGTACGCTCGACATTTCACTGACCACAGCACAATGCAGTGTGTAGTAATACAGGGTATTCAGTAATCGTGTAGTCCCTGGTCTCGACCGGTGGCCCGCTACCAGTGGGAGGGGGCACTAACGGTTGTCTTTTGTTCCTGTTTTACATAATCAATTTATGTAGCAGAACCTCGCATGCATTTTCATTACCGATTTGCAGTGTTATTAAATAATTATGTAATCATATAATCGTGGCAGAATTCCGTGGGACTTTAAGGTATAATTATATTTTAACACAATCGTACCAATTATGGCATGGAATTTATGTTCGTTAATGATATTAGTTTCTGGTCCTTGAATATATGAACATTTTAGTTTTAGATTTAATTCTCACAATGATAAACCTCTGTAATTTTATTAAATAAAAACAGCGTTAGAAATAGTTATTATAAATACGTACCACTTGTATTGCCGCTTCAACAGTGAGCCTTTCCTGTAAAAAATAAATTACATTAGTATGAATGTTCCGTGGTTATTAAATTAAAGGATACGTATTAGCTTATGGAGATTTTTTGTGGAGATAAGATCAAAGATTGGCGGAACACATTCATTATCCTAGATACAAATTGAGGAGCGTAATGAAATGTTATCCTAACCAGATAGATACGAGCCAAGTATTAAAGAAAAATGGATGTAAGATGAACGTGGCGCGATCTTGTAGTCTTGTTAATGACTAAGGCTGACAGGGAATTACAACACAGTACAGGTCAATTAATAGCAAAGTCAGAAGGCTTGTTTTCAAAAGTTATTGGCTTTCAAACGTAAAAAATCTTTTAATTTTGTGGTAAAATAATAGTTTTATAAAATAATTTGACAATTACTACTAAAACCAGTTTGAAACATTAATTCAATTAGTATTTTGAATCATTAGTTTATGACTAAGGGTTCCAGTGAAAAGTTAAATTTACTGTCCATGGTAAACGCAGTACATTGTTTGAGAGCACCAAATCTTATTACTGTGGAGAATATTAAAAAATAGTTTCTTCCTTATTTCTCAACCGTTTTCCATGAATCTTTGTATGCAGTGTTGTGTAGTGTACATCACTTAACAAAACAAAAATAAATAAATAAATAAATAAAAACTTGTTATTACCTGGTAAATTCGTTTATAAAAAATGTTTTATTTACTTGCCTGTGGGAAATAGGTTAGATTATGGATATGTCTAAAGGGAATGTTTTCAGTTCATCTAAACAGCTGTTCTTATAACCAAACTATGACGTCACTAACCATATGACGTAACTAACCAAATAAATTATGTCACTTTTTCAAATTTTAGTCGTTCAAATTGCCAGCACCCAACCCTCAGAGCTAAGACATGTCCATGTCAAACATCATATCCAGCAGTAAGGAGCTTAGTAATGGAACGACGAAGGAGGAAGCTAAGGACGCTAATTAGATACCAATCTGACAGAGAGGAGCTAATCCCAGCACGGTTCTGTGGAAAGTAGGAGGAACAATGGGCTATTGAGGAGTGGAAAAGTGATCGGGATCAGCCTAGGCGCATATGTTTGATTGTTGATCAGCTGGTGTTGAGGAGCCTTGCCAGGCTTGGAGAATACACATAAAAGATACACTTTCTTTTAAAAATATTCATTCATTTATCATATAAAATGTGCGGGATATAGGCTGTAATGAACTATATTTTACAACAAAAAATAATATGAAAATTAGGAAAAGGTTTTACAAGTTTATTTTATGTTATTCATTAGATTAGATTATTGAAATGGCGACCCTACCACAAGGTAGGTATTTTAAGCCAAGTATGAATGAGGATTGAGTGTAAGATGATTGTGGCGCGATCTTGTAGTCTTGTTACTCACTAAGGCTGACATGTTACTTAGAAAGAACTGTTAATTAATAGCCCAACAGCCGTTGGCAACTAAGGGACCTACAGTTTAACGTGGAATCCGAACCACTTTTGCCTCTGAATTAAACATAAAAATTAAGACATAAAATATACAATTTCTTTTAATGACGTCACTGAAAACATTCCCCCCAAGAGCTAAGACACATTCAAGTCAAAAAGGTTGGAAATGTATTTGACTTAGATAAATAAATGTCCTTATTTCTACATTTACAAAGTATTAGATAATTTGTTTGTAGCTCCAGTCCGAGGTCGTGTAATGAGGATCCCTCCTAGACCAATGCCACTACCACTACACTACACAGGCAGTGCAGTACATACGGCCGCGGACGTTCACCGAGACGTAGGTGAAACAAAGCTCTCTTCCGAGAACCGCAACGCGGCCCGTAATTAGTTAAAACTAATAAATTAAACCGACTAGCCTGCATGTCGTAAAGTATATTTTGCGCCGTAAAAGTCCGCCGGGGAATTAAACTAGGGTTCGAAAAAAGCCGTCGGCCCGCGACGTCCCGTAGGCCGTAGGCGAACGAGTCGCCGATTGTTTTTTTACTCCGGGGCCGTTGCTCCAGCATCCAGCATCCAGCAGATTCGCTCTCGATATGCGGTCGCTGACGCCGGTGCACGCTGCACGCTCTCTCGTGGGAACTCCCCGAACCTCATAACATCAGCTGTTGCTGTCGTAGCGTTGTGACACGTTATTGGCTCGTCTACACACTACCACAAATCTTTTACTTATTTTATGGCTATAAACGCCAGTGGCACTAGATTAGTTTAGGATTAGATTACATTATTGAAATGGCAACCTTACCACGAGGTAGGTATTTTAAGCCAAGTAGTGAGAATTGAGTGTAAGATGATTGTAACATGATGTTGTAGTCCTTTTACTGACTAAGGCTGACATTATCCTTATACAGGTATGTTAATTAATATCCCAACAGTCAAAGGCATATCTATGGGACGTACATTTTAACTTAGAGTCCGAACCACTGCCTCAGAATTACGATCTGGTCTAATTATAAGTATGGTTTTTTGTGGATTAACGTAGTATTCAATAGTGCGGTCGTTAATCCATACAAGTGTACACTACAAACACCAACCATCGCTAACAACTAACCACAATTCGTGACCTCCAAGTAACTGGATTACAGGACGAAATTTTCTTAGTTACATAGATATTTTTAGTGTTACATGCCTTAGCTCTAGGGGGTGGTATTGACAATCCGTCACACCAAAATTTGAAATGTACGTACGAAATGACGTCATATGGTTATAAGGACAATTGTTTAAAGGAACCGAAAACGTTCCGTTTATATATAACCATAATCTAAGCTACATCCCAAAGGGAAGTAAATATATTTTTTAATTTAATAGGGAACAGTGCAACCTCTGGTTTTGTTACTTACTCCCGTCGTGTAGTTGTTAGATAAATAATCAATCAATAGCCCAATCACAAATAGCAACAGAGTCCGAAACCAAATCGTTGACCATGTTACCTGTGAGTTAGGCAGCTGTTAAATGGTTTCGATTTATTAACTTTCCAAAACACCACATTTATTCTAATAGTCTATTAAATACTCGTAATATATGTTGTTTTAAAACTAATTTACAATACAAACAACAACATAACAAGATAAACAAATTAACTTATAATTATTAATAGCTGTTGTTACATTGATGGCGTTCTTTATCTCACGCGTTAAAGTCTAAAAAAACTAAACCTTTTTCTCAAATATTTTAACCTCCAGGTTATTGTTAATACTTAAACACTATTTGAATACCTGCATTTAAGTGATAAACCAGTTGCTAAGGTTAACTTGTTTTGGCTAATAAACGAGCTATATTCAGACTTGGGAAGGTTTTTAATAAATATCGCTTTGTATTGTATGGTAAAAACAAACTGTGGTGTTAAAATTACAGCTCCATGTACTCAATGATTTTATTTTCAACAAGTTAAGTACATAAATTGGAACAACAAAATACTTCTTTCCATTTTCTGAAAGAAGTTAAATCTGGGGGGCTTGTTGTTGTATCTTTACTTGATGTGTTCCACACAGATGTGACGTATGTAGTACATACGTTTCTTGAGTAGGCTGGACTACCTGCTATGATAATGATGGACGGAGGGTGCAAACATTAACGAGGTACTTCACAGTCTGTCCCAACGACTAACTCTTTACTCCGAACATGCACCCTACGTCCTACAACCCAGACACACTAGACACTAGCATTTCTTGTAGTATCTACAAACGTCGACCTATCATGATCCGATTCATCGGAATGCCGTATACACAGTTCCCTACTTAATTGCTGTTCGAGATATCGCAAGGTGTGGTCGAACCCCTTCCATTGTTGTGTTCTTGCTAATTGCGCTACATAATTGCTGTGTTCCTCTAATGCTACCAGATAATTCTCCGAGATAAAGAAAGGTTTTCATTGAACCTTGTGCTAATGTACAGTTTAAATGGTCGTTTCTCTTTCACAGACAACTGGCGACGTCCGGTGTTTTGTAAGTCCTGTCTGAATTTATTTTTTTTAAGGTGAGTAACTGCTGATATTATTGTGCTGCGGTAAAATAATTTAGTCTTTGTTGTATTTTACACGTGATCAAAATTTGTTTAAGATTTATTTTCCTGATTTCACTTAAGTTTGAGGTCTATTTGGGAAGCATTTTAAAAAACGTATTTAAAGTTAAGCGTTAAATTTTGAAACGGTTGATCAACGAAATTCTGGTATTCCTTTAAAAGTTTCAAAGTTAATTCTATTTACAAAAAATAAGAATGCCTACATGAGTGAAACATTGTCTTTCGGATATCTCTTGATAAATTAAAATCGGTGATTTATGTTGGCAGTTTTTGTAACACTTATCAAAAAAGATTAGTCAAGAAGACTCACACTTTTTATGGGATATAAACCCTACACGACTCACGAAAGCTATTTGGTATTTGTAGTTCAAAGGTTAAAATTAGACACCAAAATAGAAACTGAAGAAATACTTTTGGCCAGTCAGAATGAAGGACTCATTATTTTATCATCTGGGAGCTTCACTCCCTGTCGAAACTCTAAGCATGACATGAATTTTAGGAATTGATCCTTTTAGGAGGAATCCTCACTAGTCCTCATGAGAGAGTGCTCTAAAAGGATGGTTACTTGGCTTTCTCCAATGGTGCACATGCTAGGCGCGGAGATTTAGGTTGAAGGAAATCTCCGCTCACTTCATTCTATTGCTTCCTCCTGTCTAGGACACGGTTTAACGATGACCGTTGGTAAAATGGTTTAAATTACATTTAATTTATTTACTCAATCTCCTTCATTTCTATTAGTAAGTAAGAATATATTTAGGACTGTATTTACAGAAAGAAAGGGTGGCGTGAAAACGTAAAAAACACGGTGGATAGATCGCACTGTGGATAGATTGCATTATGGATAGATCGCACTGTGGATAGATCACACTGTGGATATATCACACCGTGGATAGATTGTACTATGGATATATCGTACTGTGGATATATTGCTCTGTGGATAAATATCACTGTGGATAGACCGCACTGTGGATAGATCACACTGTGGATAGATCGCACTGTGGATAGATCGCATTGTCCCCATTAACGTGGATATGTCAACGACAAGCTTGATTTTGTGTCAGAATTTGAACAATTTTTCATTTATTCACCTAATAGCCACCACCAACACATTTACACTCTTGTTTTTGCTCATACTCGTGTAAAGGCAGCATTTCCACGTATCCATTACTGCAAGGCCTTCTACGTCGATCTGCGTGTACGCTGTACAGTGTACGCTGTCGGACGTCCCAGCCTCCACACAAGGACCGACCGGTGTTTGCAATTACTTACTTCGGCAGCTCTGTCAGTCCTGTGCCAGGACCACTTTCCCCGTAACATCTGTCGTGACATAACCCCAGCTGGCTCGCGTTTTTACATTGTCGGAAATGTAGGCTAAGACGTACTCAAGCCGAAGAGTTTCGTAAAGTCGTGTCCTCGCAGATGGTCCTTTTGGGACGCTTTTGAACGATCCTGGAAAAAAGATTTACTTGGAAATTTATTCCTTAAAAAGCTAATTCGTCTATGTTCAACTGGGTGGTTGTCTTAGTAGTCATTATGCCACTCAATAACCTTAAGGAAATAGGTTAGATCATGGATATGTATAAAGTTAATACGGAGGGCGTTTTGTCCAAATCGAGATGGAAATTTCTCAGGTTAATCGAAAATGATATCAAAGTTCGTTTAGTAGCGCATTCTAATAGGCCTATACTGAAAATTTCATTAGATTTTCTGTTAGTGTTTTATTTCAATGTTTATAAATTTCTAAATCGGCTACGTGGAAAAAATTAATCATGATACAATTTTTTTTGCCAAAGATCCCTAACTTCATTTGTTTCAAACAGACGAAATAACTATGACATGTAGTTAAAAGGTTTATTTATAACACCGTTAACATTTTCACAATATTAAATTTTTTCCTTATATCATTGATAATTTAATTTATATGGAATAGATATTTTTCAATGCTTTATTACTTATTGGATGTCCAATTTTAACTAAAGACAATATATTCTAGCTGTCTCTGGGTGGGCCGTACAAACACTTTTTTCATATCATTACCAATACTACCACAATAATCTAGTGCTGTCTTGACACGAACAAAGTCACCGTGACTTTAATTAATCATTTTGGAGGTTTATTTTAGATGCGATTTACATTACTTTTTTTACGAGTTTACGCTATTTCATAATGAAACAAGTGAAAAGCAGACAAAAAACACGAACGCCGAACACAAAACGCAGAGGGTACGGAAAATATATGACATAAGACGTCATACATCACTTAAGTCAGTTTAGACCTACAGTATAAGTTATAAGATTTTGCAGCTAAGCGATCTTGATGGTAGGAGGGATAACAGCTATAGCTTATTTGATAATGTATTTAATACAACATACAGAAACATCAACGAACGTCATGCGTTTCTAAAATCGTTTTGGAAAATGTCGCAATACCAAGCCCCACACTCTAGGACTTTTTGAAAAATGAAATAAAATTACTTGGAAATTTAATTATAAAAAAAACTGATTCGTCTATATTCAACTGTTCTTAGTAGTCAACAATAATTTATGAATAGTAATCAATATGTAAAGATTAATGTTTTCAGTTTTCCAAAACAGCTGTTCTTATAACCAACTATGACGTCACTACTATATGACGAATGTTTCAATTTGGTCATAATGTCAGAATGTTGGAGTATGTCGCTTTTTTCAAAATTTCCTTAGCTAAACATTACCATGCAAAATTCTATCATAATGGTAATTCTATTGCAATGGTTTGTCTCTGAAACTAGATTTTAGTCACTGTGATTAAAAGTAACAAATTAATAACTCAAGTTTATTACCCAAAGTTATCCCATCCATTGCTCGAAATATATGACCAAGCGGAGCGAAGAAATGTTTGAGACTTATTAACAAAAAACTCAGCTGAATTATTTAGTAATATTTTTTTATCTAGACATTATTTTCTTTAATAAACTGGACTTAGTATGATTTACTTCGTTAGGAAAGAAATTTAATATAGTATTTATAACTTTAACTCGTCAGCAATGATCTTTATTCTTCGTTTTAGTAAATTGAAAATGTGTTTCTATACTTCAGTAAAATTAAAATTTGATTACATCTGTATCGTATAAGTTCCTTAAGCCTTGAGCCTTTCCTGTATCTAAATTACTAATATCTATATAATAACTAATATCTAAATTAATTGTGGTATGTTTTAGTTTACCTGAGGACGGGATCAGATTCCAGATCCCGAAACGTCGTGAACATTTTTTACGTAAAATCGTGATGGAAAATGTCCGCAATAAAAATCTAAATAACATCACAACAAGCACCACACACACAAACGTACTAGTAGTAGGTAAACATTATGATAATAATAAATAGTTAATAATAAAAAAACAAAAATCATAAATTAATGACGAACTAATTATTTGAAATTAGTAATCAAGTTTTAAAGATTAGTGGGTTCGTCACGGTTTCCACAAAACACTGATGTACGAGTAGAATGTTGGGTGGGCTAAAATGTTTCTTGTAACTGCAAAAACCCAAAAGTCAAGGTCAGTCTGCGGCGGCGAGTCGATCGAGACGAGCGTTTCCTTCCATCGGCGATTGGCCTTGTTATCAAGCCACATTATCGCAATATGATCTCCTCATCTCTAATTAATACGTCCGACGCCAACCGTCTATTAGTTAACAGCTCACTCGTTCTAATCGACCGCTGGAGATCGTGTTTATCCTGGAGATTATCGCCTCAACTGGCGCAGTGTGTTTGAGTCGACTCTAAAATATCTCGTAATAATCGATCGTTTGTTTCATTCATGGATCCACTCCAGTTTTTTTTGTTCCCACTTTTCAGTTTTACCTTATCAGTATTTATAACATTTTCCAGTAACACTTGGTTCATTTTTGATTTAGTTTTTTTTGGCCATACACAGACTTTAAATATTTACATTATTTAGCCAACATATTAGATTTAACTTTAATACATTTTTCACAGATTTAGTTGATAATTGCGTCATTGGTATTAATACAGTTATCATACACAATCTTGCAAATCTTGGTCAGGCAACATTGGTGCATTGTTGTCGGTATTTTAGCAAGTATGAAGAGATTAGTGTAAAATATTATGACGTTGTCTTGTTACTGAAAAGGCTGACATGTCCTTAGACAGATGTTAAATTAATAGCCAAATGGCAACTAATGGACATACAGTTAACGTGGAATCCGAACAACGGCTCTGAATTAAGATTGGTCTAAATAAAAGATGGTTTTGCAGATTCGTAGTATTCAATAGTGCGGACTTAATAACAACAAGAATACTACAACCACCGACCATCGCAACTATCCACAATTTGTGGATCACAGATACGCCACGATCATCTGTTTGCAACAAAAATTTAGGACTAGTAATTATTATCTCGCTTATTTTATCACACATTGCAGAGTTTAAACGACGTTAGTTGGAGAACACTTACGTTGCGTTGGAAACACGATGTCATTGTTGCATTAACGCATATAAGCACAGAGCAAAAACGTTATGCTTCCGCCCAAAGGCAGTCACCCTGATAGCGTCCTCCTTTATAGTGTATCTCATATTGACTGGGACGGCGGCGACGTCCTGTAATCCAGCTACTTGGATGTCATGAATTGTGGATAGTTGTGAAAGATGGTCGGTGGGTGTAGTGTTCTCTTGTGTGGATTAACGTTTTAATAATATTAGCAAAGTATTATAATTTGAACAATTCGTAATTTTTTGTCCGATTATTTTATCCTTAGTTATCGGCTGTTGTATAATTAACAGACCTGTCTAAGGAACATATCAGTTAGTATTAACAAGACTACAAGATCGCTATTTTCCTACACTCAATCTTCATTCATACTTGGCTTAAAATACCTACGTTGTAGTATGGTTGCCATTTCAATGATCTAATCTAATCTAATTATAGATGATGATAAAAATACTTATCACTAACTCTCACCCACACTAATGCGATCTAGTGGATAGTTTAAGGTGAATATAAGTGAAAGATGGGTGTAATGTATTGTACGCCATGTAGCTTTGTTTCCGACAAAGATTGATGCGAACTGCGGAGGAGCAATCTTTGTGGATTGAGTGTTTACATCAATCAGAAAGTCAAAACTAGTAGTTACTTTCCCGACCACGAATCATTTACTCGTGCTCCCACTTATTCGAAAATTCCTTTCCTCTCACCGCACAAATGTCCAGGAATTAAGTTAAACTATCGTCAAAACGCAATCCGCAATTTTTTACGTTTCCAATCGTGCGAATTCTTCATAAATACCTCTGAAGAGGTTAAGATGTACAAGGTTATCCAGTAAAACGTGAAGAATTAAATAAGTAACTAATAGTTTAAGAAATTTAATCTAAATTTATAAAACTACGTCGTGTTAGTTACACCATTTATAACTTGAGAACAGCTGGACCGATTATATTGATCTTTGAGTTTTTGAATTCGTCTCTGCTCCGTGTAGGCTTTAGGCATATTAAGTTTTGTGTTTAACCCCACTGTTTTGCTAAGCCACGCAGGCCTATAAAGTTTGTATACGTTAAGCTTATAATTAAAAGACGTGATGCATACATCTATAACGTGAATATTTTTAACAGTTGATTTTTTGTTGCTTTATTTTCACCAGTCACAGTTAACGTCAATATGCGCCATTTCCAGCGAATGTTTTGAAAATAAGCATTTTTTATTGATTACTGGTGTGTTCCAGTATAATTATGAATCGAATTCGTTGTTTTAGGTCTAGGATAGTTCTGGATGGATATTTCTAAAAAACTTTTGTTTTCAGAATAATTTTTGGCCCGTTCGTGTTTAAAAAATGAAAGTTTGGTGAGCATTGACGACAAGAGGAATTATAGACACATTTTCTTCGAGGATATTAATGGAAGTACTTTGACTGTTAACTCTCTGCGTTTCGTCGATTCCTGTGATTTTTCTATGCGGTTAAAAAGAAGAGTCTTTCAGACGAAATTAAAGAAATACCAGTAAATATGCTACAAAACGTCGGCAAACATCCAGGCTCGGCTGCAGAAGTTCATAGATTTCAATAGAGGAAATTTGGCAGATGTTACATTTCTTCACACATTACACAGTATAAGGTTATCTCTGTACTATATATTTTATAAACATAAAAAAACAATTTTAAACGATTAGATACTTATAAATCCTTCCGTTTCACTGGCTAACCATGTATTTCATTGTGTTGACGAGAGATGAAGAGGCTGCGCTCCGGGCAGGCCGCGGCGGCGGCGGTATTTGCATGGCCTCGGAGACGACCCGGGACCTGGCCGGGGTTCCGCAGGGCGTTCAACTTGTTCTGTACCGTTCCTCCTCGGTCGAGGCCCCCCACCCCCGCTCCTCCGACGCCGCCGCCGCCGCCGTGTGGGAAACGAGATTCCCTCGCGAAAAAACTTTCAGCATCAGCCATCAAGAGTGGACCCCTCGTCCACCTTATCTTATAACAATGTGTTTTATGTGCTTTCGACGCCAGTAACATTAAAGTTTTACGAAGAACGGTCCAAACCCTCGGTACTATCTATCATCAACCTTTTGTTAGAGAAGTAATTAATTAATAGTATAGCTACAAATATTAACCTTATTTGGATTTAAACCAGCGACTATTGAATTACAAGGTGAGCGCGTACTATTAAGGCACCCTCCCTTTATTAATGTTGTCGTTTTTATTTTTTTCTTTCGCTGAAGACAATTCTGAGAGTTCATCATCAACTAGTGCGTAGGGGAGGTCAAGAAACTGAAAAAGCATTTTCAGTTTTCATTACAAATTGAATTGCAAAACATTCTAACAAGGCATCAAACTACATTTTGACAGACTTTTTTAAAAGTAATTATCATTGTTAATCACTGATATACACTCGTGGATAAAGGTTTTAGTTTATTTTAGGATTTCTTAGTTGTTACTATAAACCGTATAGTAATATAATACAAAAGCTATTTTGATATTGCAGATCTGAAAGCTTAACTAATAAAAGAAAATAATGTATGAGTACGATTAAACCTCTTAAAAGTTTAACTACTGAAAATGTTTCACTGTTTTCCTTTGATTACTATTTTTAACAAAGGACCGAAAAATGTTATTCAACGAAGATAAAGTTTCACACATCTCGAATTCACATACCTCGAATTCATGCCCTTGACACACAATATGCATAACAATGAAAGTTACACATGTTATTTCTTGGTGTGTTACTCCTACATCTGTCTGAATGAAAAATAATTTATTCATTTATTAATCGTCAGTTGTAAAAAAACTTAATATTTCCGAACTGAAAAACACTGAAACATTCAGAAAGAATGTGTAACTAGCCTGTTGGTTAGCATATTCAACTTCAGCGCTACTCGGTTCAAATCACAGGGGTTTGTATCTTCCAAAAGAGCTTGTCAAATCACTACTACTTGACTCAAAAGTTAAAACAAACATCGGCGCCTGGCCAAAGGAGCCCTGAAGACACGAAAGAGAGATCCCTAACGAAGGTTACTGATGATCCCAAACAGACAACAAGGCCCGTGCCATACCAAACAAAGGTCACTGGCCTCACATCCGAATTACTTATTGATTCCCCAAGATCCAATGGTCCGTGCAGACATGCGATTCTGCTATAACATTTCAGCCGCGCTCAGCCCGAAGGTCGGCGGATCCGTTAGCTCCGGCTATTGTAAATTCTGCTCCGACAAGACAAGAGAGCGTGTGTATCGAGGTATCGACCAGCTTCCGTGTTGTTCATCGATTAACATCACCCGACTCGACCTATCGATCGTGCGGTACGATAGTAATATCGACACAACGATTGTGTTGATTGTGCTAACACAAATTGTGAACAAGAAACACGTAAAAATTACTCACTGAAACATCTTGAACAATACTGACGTTTCATGATAGTAAATAAGAATAAGTCTCAGTCAGAGGCCATCACAACTCAATGAGTAATAAAGTAAAATTACTCGGGTGGATTCGACAATAAGAAGCCATTGCACTTCTAACTATGTGTATCATGTGACAATCTTAGATATTATTGTAGTTCTTGATTCACCCTTAGCATCCCAGCTGAGTTTGAGGCAAACCTTGGATCAGATATGTGTTACATCTTAACCTTTAAGGTCTTAAAAAAATCTGTGAGGCAGAGTGGTGAATCATCTAGAAGATATAATCTACCTTCTGGAAAATACACTTCAGGTTCTTTTTGTTAGAAATTCGTGTATAGTTGACTCAATAGGTTCAAGGAATAATTAAAAGAATTGGTACTCTCAGAGGTACTTTACTACTATGCTAAAAGTTATGAATCCTGAATTGACAGCTGGATTCCACATCAGACTGTTCAAGGCTTTGTGATCCAAATCCTTCAATGGTTGATGTTTTTATGATCCAGTTCCGGAAGGAAATTACACTTCTTCGTAACGAGAATTTTTTTTCTGGAGCTGCGCATGAGATAACTAGCTAACAGATCCTCTCGGATTCCATTCTTCTCCAGCGATGAATGGAATGGAACGGTGGCGCAGATGAGGCGGCTCCCAGCTCCTATTGGGTTGACTTCCCCCGGGGATTACGACATTCCATCACCAGTTCGCTGAAAGACTAATTGTTGAAGGTTCCCACGTGGGTTTTAGCGTCTCCCACAGGTCTTGTACGGTTCTCATCCATTCCTATAACGGAATGATACAGATTCTGCCGATAACGCCGGGAGTGAAAACTATCAGAATCGCTAGTGAAGGTGGGATATCTGTTAATGGCTCAGTGGTTATAGCACTCGCTTCATAATATGATGGCCGGTTCAATCCTGAGTAATATTTTGACACGATTTTGTGTTGGTTTGATTCTGAACCCAGTTTTTGTTTAAACAATAAGACTGTGCGATCCAACAGAAGAGCAAAGAAACACGAAAAGAAGCCTCTGCATTCCTTTGCTACGGATGAGATAAGTAAGATGTAATGTTGAAACCTTTTTTGTCTTACAGATAAATGTTTTTTCTAAGGTCTTTATTACTGATATATCCGAAAAAGCAAGTCAATTGTGTACGTACAAATCAATTTTAAAAGTAATGAAAATTGAGTTACTAATTTGATTGAAACTAATTGTTTTATGATTTTCAACGTTTTTGAGGTATGAGGGCTCTAATATAACTATTCAGCTACATTGTTACCAGGTTTCAAGAAAATCTGATGAAAAACGGCGTCCGAAGCTGGGGAACAAAAATAACATGTTTCATCTCAAAAGCCAGCCTGATCACGGGGGCTACTGAACTACTAGCCTTTTTACAAAAAAGGTGAAGAAGACTCTTAAGACCAATAAAATACAAAATTAAATTGTACTTTATCGCAATTAAAAAGATTAATTTAACGAAACTTTGTAATAAATCGGAATTTAAATTGTGGATTGATTTTTATGTTAGAATATATTTTTAAAAGTATGTTATGAGCATAGAAGAATACTTACGAGGAGATTCTTGGATTGAGGAGAATCAATGATCTGAAACAAAAAGTTAATAAATTAGAATAGTTATTCCAGAACACTTCAGTTTCTTACTTCCACCAGTTATTGGTTATACTGCTAGACAATACAATAATTGGTTTGGGTGTACCGTTCAGTTTAATTTTAACAACAGATATTTTTATTTTCTTGTTTTATTACACTTATAAGTTAACATTAGACACTATATTTGACGTTCTTACTTGTTTTAAGTTTACGAAATGTATTTACTGAGTGTTTAGAGCTAGGAGCACGACGTACCTCGTCCCTAGTGGAGCGGACCAGCCAGGGGTCGCCGCTCTTCGCTGTAAGAACAATGAGAAAATAAATCATAACCCAGACTGCGTTTATTTCCCATAAAACAACATCAAAGCGACCCCTTAACCAGCAGATGGTGAGGCTCACATGCTCAGGGTGTGCTTCGAGTGTATTGTGCGAATACGTCGGTCGAATAACTCGGGAGTACTAAACGAATAGCTCGGGTGAACTGAGCGAACAACACGGCGAACTGAACGAATATCTCGATGAACTCAGCAAATATCTCGGTGTACTGAGTGAATATCTCGGTGAGCTGAGCAAATATCACGGTGGACCGAGCGAATATCACGGTGAACTGAGCTAGTATCACGGTGAACTGAGCTAATATCACGGTGAACTGAGCTAATATCTCGGTGGTCTGAGCGAATATCACGGTCAACTGAGCGAATATCACGGTGAACTGAGCTAATATCACGGTGAACTGAGCGAATATCACGGTGAACTGAGCTAATATCACGGTGAACTGAGCTAATATCTCGGTGGACTGAGCAAATATCACGGTGAACTGAGCGAATATCACGGTGAACTGAGCGAATATCACGGTGAACTGAGCGAATATATCGGTGGTCTGAGCGAATATCTCGGTGAACTGAGCTAATATCACGGTGAACTGAGCGAATATCACGGTGAACTGAGCGAATATCACGGTGAACTGAGCGAATATCACGGTGAACTGAGCTAATATCACGGTGAACTGAGCGAATATCTCGGTGAACTGAGCGAATATCACGGTGAACTGAGCGAATATCTCGGTGAACTGAGAGAATATGACGGTGAACTGAGCGGATATCTCGGTGAACTGAGCGAATATCTCGGCGAACTGAGCGAATATCACGGTGGACTGAGCGAATATCTCGATGAACTGAACGAATATCTCGATATACTTGGTGAATACTAAGGGTGTACTGAGCGAATATCTAGAGTTGATTGAGGTGAACTGTCCAATTGAAAGTAGCTATGTTATTTTACGTGTGTATGTACAGAGAGTGCCATTAGTCTGTGCGCGCCTAGTAGTTCTATAAAGGTTGGGGCTCGCTCACCTCATTATGCTTGTCTACAAGATTTTCAGATAGTATAAACAAATTAAGTCACCTGTCTAAAAAAGTAAATTGTTATATTTCTCAAAACTATTAATTTAAAAGTTGCAAAAGCAACGAGCACAGACTAATGACACCATCGGTATACTAAATGAAATGTGTAAACGATTGGGACCAGATTCTTTTACTTTAGTCTGGTTCATTATTGGCCAATGGTTATTTTAATATTTTAACTACTCAAATAAATCAAACATAAAATCCCCATCCAAAGTATTGGCAGAAGCTTCTAAGGACTCGGCCTGTGAACGAATAAATGAAATATAATTCACAACGCAAACTATAAAATCTAGCGTGCATAGAGCATCGTCCGTGCAAATTGCAACTGTTATTTATGTAGCCTTTACGATCCCCACATAACAACTGAACGCTTCTCGACAGAGCAGCGCCAAGTCTGCTCGCGGCAGTTTTTATAGTTTCCCGGCGAGCGGAGCACTTTGACCTTGGCTGAAAGGTCAAGGACTCTCCACCTGATGCGCCTTCTTCTTCTTCCTTCCCCGGAATGCTAAAACCCCAACGTAATTGCGTTCCATTTCCTATGTTTTTTATCTTCTCATTTGAATGGCTGAAAAATCAAGTTGGAGCTATTTGGATGGAGCAGTAGTGACCCGTGACATTTCCTTTGCATTGAAAATCGTACCACCGACATAGAGATTCAAATGTAATACTTAAACATCAAACTATATAAAATGTAACGAAGTCAGTAAGTTAGTTCCTGAAATTACAACCTGTTTAAGTATTTTAAGCCAAGTTACTGACAGTACAGAACTGTTAATTTATAGCCCAACAGTCAATAGTATATCTATGGGACGTACAGTTTAACTTTGAATCCGAACCACTGCCTTCGAACTATGAACTGGTCTAATTATGAGGATGGTCTTTGCAGATCAATGTAGTATTCAATAATGCGTACGTTAATCCACACAAGAGAACACTACATCCACCGACCATCGCTCACAACTATCCACAATTCGTGACCTCCAAGTAGCTGGATTACAGGACACGCCACAGTACTTGCAAAGACATGTAAGTAAAAGTTTATTTTCAGCAATACTAGATCTTTCTAGTTGGAAAGGACTTCTTTACTCAGGTAATATACAATTTTGAAGAAATACGAAAAGAAAACGAATGAATGAGTTTAAGGCAGAATGGGACAGGAGAAGGAAGATGTGGAAGAGGAAGAAAGATGATTAGGATGAGAAGAAAACGATAACAAGAACAAAAGGAGGACAAAAAGAAGGATGAGGAGGTGAAAGAGAAGAACAATGAAGAGGGTGTAAAGGAGAACGAGAAGATTGAAAATGAGAAGTAAAGGTACGTAAGAGCAAGATAGTAAGTACGTAAGATGATGATAATGAGAAGGATGGCGAGGAGGTACCGTATGTAGAATTACTATGTGTTTGTAATTAATTTTAAAATCCATTTTGAGTAATTAGATTGGATTATTGAAATGGCAACCCTACCACAAGTTAGGTATTTTAATAAAAGTATGAAAGAGAATTGAGTGTACGATGATTGTGGCACGATCTTGTAGTCTTTGTTACTGACTAAGGCTGACATGTTCCTTAGACATGTCTGTTAACACCCGATGGCAACTAAGGGACCTACAGTTTAGAGTCCGAACCACTGCCTCTGAATTACGAACTGGTCGAATTATGTGATATATTAAGGATTTTGTAGTTTGTTAAATGGAAGATGCAGGATATGCAAAGTAAAGCAAATAAGTTATTAAGAATGGGAGACGCAATAGTTGTATGTATACATTTTTCTTGTGTTTTACGATGTTTAAAATATTCCTACGTTCAATTGTTATAATTTAAATAACAGAGAAACATAACATTCGAATGTAAATGGCGGATGGGCTCAAGGACGAAACATGAGAGCATGAGCTGGGGTGGGACGGATACTGGGGGCGGACTGGCAGTAACTCCTTACACAGTACACAGTACGCAGGCGCAAACGATGACTCAATCCGACGCCGCGCCGCGCCGCGCCGTGCTGTAAACGTCTTTCAATTCATTCAACTACTTTATGTTTGAAGTAGAGAAAGTGATGTACAAACTACCTTGTGCATATACAAGGTCCCTCTAACTGTGACGTGGGTCTTTGATGACATGAGAAAAAAGTATGCTAACAATAGGGTATTTCGGTGTTTCCTTAGATATAGTAGTAATTAATAAACTTTGATCCTAACCTTATTGCAATTAACAGTTATGTCTTAGGAACATGTCAGTCTTAGTCAGTAACAAGACCACAAGATCGTGCCTCAATCATCGTACACTCAATTCTCATTCATACTTGTCTTAAAATACCTACCTTGTGGTAGGGTTGCCATTTCAATAATCTAATCGAATTACTCAAAATGGATTTTAAAATTAATTACAAACGCATAGAGATTCTACATACGGTTCCTCCTCACCATCCTTCTCAGTAGCATCATCTTACGTACTTCCTATCATGCTCTTACGTATCTTACTTCTCATTTTCTCTCTTCTCGTCCTCATTCTCACCCTCTTTATTGTTTTCCTTATCACCCTCCTCTTCCTTCGTTTTGTCCTCCTTTTGTTCTTGTTATCGTTTTTCTTCTCATCCTAATCATCTTTCATCCTCTTCCACATCTTTTCTCTCCTGTCCAACTCTGCCTTATCATCCACAATCATCCTACACTCGTTTCTCATTCATCCCTATCTTGTTGTACCTTGTTGTCGCCATTTCAAGAATATAATCTAATCTAAGTAATTGATTATTATTCACGAGGCACCAATTAATCCACTAGAGCATATATAAAGATGACTTTGATTAAAGATTATGTGTGATGGGTGTAATGGATTTTATAACTTGTGGCTTTACAACTGTCAAAAAGGTGATTCATTTGGTAGGAACATTAATTTCAATTTTATATATAAAATTGATTGCGGTTATAGCCTCCGGATTACAGATAATTAAAATAGTGATTTAAATACTTTGTTGATAAAGGCAACTAATTTCGATGCTACTATGGGATCGGATCATCTTCGACCTCCAGTCAAGGATTTATGGAATATGAATCTGACGTCTCTTCCACCCAGTATGCGTCGTGTTCCTCAGTTTTATTATTATTTTTTTATTCTATTCGTAATGGTCATATTCGTGTGTTTGTGTGTTTCGAGAAACATCGAAACAACGGTGATCTTCACATGAAGAGATAACCATTCCATATATTCTTGACTGGGGCCCGAAGATGATAATATAGGAGGATCAAAATTACAGTAGTTGCCTTTAGCAACCAACGGATTACATATTGCACGTATTTAAACCATTATAGGAACATTAATTGATCAATAAATGACCTGATATTGACTTTATAGGCCAAGGACAAAGGTAACTGAGTCCATTACAACATTCTGTTCAGAATTCGCTTATAACCAAACCGGTGACTTTCTGATTATGAATTAAAATTCAATATTCACTGAACCACCCAGCAAGTTGGTAATTGGTTGGTTGATATTAATTATTAAACTCAGAGACAAAAGGATGAGTGAAATGTTAACTATTGGGAAATGAACAACTATAACATATTTTTAATAGTTTTTAAAATACATCCTCCTTCGTGTAAGTTGTTACTTAACTAAAAGGATGATGACAAATGAGCATTATTTCTCTAATATGACCTCACATAAAATACTTATCAATATGAGGCTTTGTAGTAGAGTAAACTAGAGCCGTGCACTAAATAAATTGAAAACCTACGTCAGAATCTTAACCTTTGCTTTCGCAAAGCTACTTCGGTCCCACGAAAGTGTTAAAGTCCCCAGATCGTCGTGTTGTCACTGATAGTGAAAGAGAAAGAGTGGAGCACTCAAGCAGAAATCCTTGCGCTTGTCTTCCCTTTCAGTTTATTGCTGTCGTGTCGCAATTAGTCCCCTGGTCTGGCAGGATCTGTGATTCGTCACCTGCGACCATTTACTTAAGATAGGAATCGTCCTTGGTGAAAACTATTCAATTCTATAATGTAGAAAATTACCAGCATGGAAGTAAAAATATTGAAAATCATTTCAAGTCTTTTAAACTATCTCGACACAACTGGTTCAGTAGTTCTAGAATGATCACGTAAGACAAATTTAAACTATCATAAATCTATCAGAAAGTGGTCAGCAAGATTTACATACTGCTTCGGGGAAAGGATTTCGCAAGGTTCTACGCTACCACACCCGTCAGCAGTTAAACCAAACAATGTTTAAGAATTCACGACTTTAAATACTTTCCTGGAGTGCATGAGTGCTTCTCAGAAAAATTGGTGACGGAGAATTCCCAGATTTTTGTATAGATAAATACTAAATCAATAGAATTGCTTCATAAATTATTCTAAAAGGGTTGACAATCTGGTACAACTAAATGATTACATTAAGTGCCTCCTTCTCCTTCACACGGCTTTCGTAGGATCACTAATGAGGACTCTTTTATCAGAATTTGTTACCGCTTCATGAGTCACTGCGGGTTCGTTTCCTCGCTGGTCATCGTCACCTTATCTTTCCCCTTGGCCTACTTCCTGGGCAATCGTCGCTGGAATTCATCAACAGAGCCTTGAGCCGGAACGGTTTCAGGAAGTTTCAACTCATCTTTGCCCGGTGGTAGTTGCGGTTTAGGGTCTGGAACACAATCTGGAGTTGTTGACCGCGACGTTGCTTATCGTCGAGGATGTGATTGTCGTGAGTGGAAGTGCTGCATGCCTCGTATCCTTCGTGGATGTGGAGTAAAATATTCCTCTGATTGTTTACCCGAATGTTAGTTTCTTTTTCATTTTTTCACATTAGTTTATCGTGGAATGACGTCATCTGAGTAAATTTGTGTGAAATTATGCGGAATTTGTTTTCAATATCGTGGGTGTTTGATACTACACGATTAGCAGGCCGTAGCAAATTCGGCTAGGGATGTTTTCTTGTGTGTTCAGACACTGAAAATAAGGGGTTCATGAGGATGGGAAAGGTAGTAGAAAGACTGTCTACCTAATTCTCAGAGAAATTCTCCAAACCAATCCAGATCCAGATCCGGGTCATAGAACAAACTAGGAGGATTCATGTTCCAATTTGAGTTGCTAAGATAAACTGGAGTAACGTATAAGTTTTTATTGGTACTGTATCCGTCTCAGACTCAGCCTTCTAATGCCTCGGATAGCTATCGGACCTTACATACCACTTACATATCTGTTATCTATGTAAACTGGCAAAGTATAGGTAAGTTAACTATCTTAAAAAGAGTCATTTTTGTAAGTTACTTATACTCAATAAGTACTCTTAATTTATTAAGAGTCTTTCGACTACTATCTGTTAGTCTCGTCGTTAAAATCAACAATGATGTGGTATTGAATATTCCCATGATATCAACGAGGTTACAAAAAATTTAAATACCATTTTCTGATTCCTCGAATAATCCTCAGGTTGCCGCAACGTAAACGTGCAAAATACGCTATAAATTCCCTATATGAGCTCTCATACAATCGGGGTCGAGAGTGAAGCAATTAGCCGCGTCTGCGCAACCTCTGCGCATGCGCATAACGATACTGACCCGCGCTGGTCGGGGCAACCTTGCGCCACCTACCGGGAGATCGAGGGATCACTTCTTGTAACTCTAGAACTGACCGAGGTGAGGTGTTTCTTGTTGCTTCTGCGTGAAAAAACCAGCTGGTCCCAACAGCTTCGCCTGTTAACCTTATTCATTACAGTGTCTCAGCTTGTGCTCTAGTGTGTTAGATGTAGTTAAAATCATATTCAAGAGTCTAGTCCGAATATGCTTCGAAGTTTAAAACTTTACAGTAACTATATGTATGCCCGTTTTGTGGAAGAACATTTACTGTATGAAAGTTTTGTTCTTTTTGACATACTTCGCAGCTATAAACTTAGTTCAAATCAGTTGAAACGTTTTACACATACCAGGGTCACGCTGTTCTGTGAGTGACACTTTGGTTGAGCTAGACAATTTTACAAAGGGAAGATGTTCTAACGATATTGAAAAATATTTAGTTTATTATCTAATTGGCGTGGAATGCTGTTTTAAAGGTGTTATATTGTAAATTGTCCCTTCTAACTAGTAACGTACTTATGCAACAAGACTACCAAGTGAGCCTTAAGAATCAGTGTGACATTACGAACGCGCTTGATAAAATATTTACGAGTAGCGAAAGCAGGTTGACCATTTTTTAACAGTTTACCAGCAGAAAAGACAGTAAAGACACCCTCTACCATAGTTTACTAGGAACGAAGACAGCAGAACGCTCTCGATCGGAGTCTCCTAGGGGCAAAATATTGGAAACTCCCAATCATAGTTTAGAATGAGCAAAGACAGAAAACGCGCAACATGTGCGGTTATAGTCTACCCTTGATTATAGTTTACCAGAGCGAAGACAGGAAGAATGTCCTTGATCATAATTTACCAGGAGTAAAGACAGCAGGAAAGTATTTGATCATAGTTTATCAGGAACGAAGACAACAGATATGTCCTTGATCATAGTTTACCAAGGGCGAATACGATAGCAACGTCCTTGATCTTAGTTTATCAGGAACGAAGACATCAGGAACGTCCTTTACCATGGTTTATCAAGAACAAAGGCAGCAGGAACGCCCTTGATCATAGTTTATCAGGAGTGAAGACAGAAAGAACATCTTTGATCATAGTTTATCAGGAGCGAAGGCAGCAGAAACGCCCTTGATCATAGATTATCAGGAGTGAAGACAGAAAGAACATATTTGATCATAGTTTATCAGGAGCGAAGGCAGCAGAAACGCCCTTGATCATAGATTATCAGGAGTGAAGACAGAAAGAACATATTTGATCATAGTTTACCAGGAACGAAGACAGCAGGAACGCCCTTGATCATAGTTTATCAGGAGTGAAGACAGCAAGAACATCTTTGATCATAGTTTACCAGGAACGAAGACAGCAGGAACGCCCTTGATCATAGTTTATCAGGAGCAAAGGCAGCAGGAACGTCCTTGATCATAGTTTACCAGGAGCGAAGACGGTAGGAACGCCCTGTGTGACATCATCCACGCTGTTACAATACATAACTGGGACCAGTTTCACTTTCTACAGCCCAGAGCAAGATATGGGTTCGGCCCGTAGCTCGTTGCCCGTAGCTCGGCTTTCCAGTGACCCTCGGTCGTTCTTCCGGCACCGTCGTCACCCAATCACCATTGCCGTTGTCGGTGTTTGAGTTGGAAGACTTGCGCAATCGTTTCCTATCAGGTCGTTTGTTACTAACAATTTCGCTCAACCGTTTCTTCGCTTCATTACTTCCGGTGGTTTTATTCGTTTCGGAACTTCCACCTATAACTGACATTGATTGGACTCATTTGGTCAATTTGCGTGTACTTACTAGGGTAAATACATGATTTCAGGAAATTAACGAAAACAAATCTTTTTACATGGATATGTCTCAGCTCTGCAGGGGTGGGGTATTGGCATTTCGTCAGACAAAAATTTGAAATGGTGACATCATATGATTATAAGGACAGTTGTTAAAAGGGAGGGAAAAAATTCCCTTTAGACATACTGTACTTGTATCCATCATCTAACCTAAAAAACACAAAAAGGAGTAATTTGGTAAAAAGTAAATATTACAACGGAAATGTAGTATTTATTCTTTAAGGATGAAATTTTCATAAATATTTTTTTAGCACCTGAAGAAGGACGGACATATTAGCCCCAAAATGCGAATAGTCTACACTGACTCCTAACGGGCAGCTAAGACGGGTATGGTCAGTAACCTAGACAATGGTAGTACATTACACTCTGGTTTGAGTGATTCAGTAGATTAGAGGTCAGCGTGCAGAAAGATCATAAACTGAATAAAATACAACTTTCAGTATAAGGTAATGCCAGTAGCCACTAAACCCTGAAATTCGAAGAAAAAATCTCATAATTAAAATATGAGAAACTTCCAAAACTGGGTACTACAAAAGCTGGAATGTACAGGCAAGATTCCAAAGCAGTCGTAAAACATGTCTTGAAGACTTTCCCATAATTAGACATAACAGTACCATACTTAACGAAGTTAGGTGAGGTTTAAAGCTTCCAGTTTATTTCTCCAGTAGAGCCTTCTTTGCCCAAATTAGGGATTTGAACTCGGAGATTCTCTTGTTAGTTTGACCTTATTATAAACGCGACTGGGACCGTGGCGTGTCCTGTAGTCCATCTACTTGGAGGTCACGAATTGTGGATAGTTGTGAACGTTGGTCGGTGGGTGTAGTGTTCGTAAATCAAAAGCAAAAGTGGTTCGGATTCCACGTTTAACTGTAGGTCCCCTTGTTGTCATTGGCTGTTGGGCATTAACAGTTCTTTCTAAGGAACGTGTCAGTCTTAGTGAGTAACAAGACTACAAGATTCAATCCACAATCATCTTACACTCAATCCTCATTCTTACTTGGCTTAAAATACCTACCTTGTGGTAGGGTCGCCATTTCAATAATCTAATCCAATGAATAACACAAAATAAACTTGTAAAACCTTTTCTTAGTTTCCATATTATTTTTGGTTGTAAAATATATAGAATTATAGCCTATACATCGCACATTTTATATGATAAATGAATGAATATTTTTAAAAGAAAGTGTATCTTTTATGTGTATTCTCCAAACCTGGCAAGGCTCCACAACACCAGCTGATCAACAATCAAACATATGCGCCTAGGCTGATCCCGATCACTTTTCCACTCCTCAATAGCCCATTGTTCCTCCTACTTTCCACAGAACCGTGCTGGGATTAGCTCCTCTCTGTCAGATTGGTATCTCATTAGCGTCCTTAGCTTCCACCTTCGTCGTTCCATTACTAAGCTCCTTACTGCTGGATATGATGTTTGACATGGACATGTCTTAGCTCTGAGGGTTGGGTGCTGGCAATTTAAACGACCAAAATTTGAAAAAGTGACATAATTTATTTGGTTAGTTACGTCATATGGTTAGTGACGTCATGGGTTGGTGTTAAGAACAGCTGTTTAGATGAACTGAAAATATTCCCTTTATACATATCCATGAGCTAACCTATATCCCACAGGGGAGTAAATATAAACATACTTTGTTGTGCCTTTGGCATGTTTAACGTTCTGATATGTGATTGGTCTGGTTAAAACTTGACGTCAGTTCATTATATTAGGTTAGATTATTTAAATGGTGACCATACAACAAAGTAGGTATTTAAGCCAAGTATGAATGAGGATTGAATGTAAGATGATTGTGGTGAGATCTTGTAGTCATGTTACTGACTAAGGCTGACATGTTCCTTAGACAGGACTTTAATTAATAGCCCTACAGTCGATAGCAACTATGGGACCTACGGTTTAACGTGTAATCCGAACCACTGCCTCTGAATTACGAACATGTCTAATTATGAGTATGGTCTATGTGAATTAACGTAGTACTCAATAGAGCGGACGTTTATCCACACGAGAGAACACTACACCCACCGACTATCGCTCACAAGTATCCACAATTCGTGACCTCCAAGTAGCTGGAATACAGTACGACGCCACCGTCCCAGTCGATGGAACGGTGGCGTCCAATATCCTTCATACATACATATTGATTAGTCCAAATACAAGTCCTAACTGTTTCCGGAATCGAACCGGTGACATTCGGACTCCTAAGCGAGTAGTAGTGCACGTCATCTCTGTGCTTCTCAACAATTATCTAGAACGTACTCGTAAAATTTTAACATCATGCGATCACTTCCTACTGATTTCATCACACATTTAATTTTACCCAACATGAATGGACTGGTTAGATGACTTTGGTTTTTGAAAATGTAATGTATTTATTTCCCTTTAGGGAAGTTTTAGATCATGGATATGTCTAGGAAAGGTTTTCAGTTCATCTAAACAGCTGTTCCTAAAGCCAAACTATGACGTCACTAACCATAAGAAGTCACACCCCAGATCTAAGGCATATCCTTGTTAATGAAATGACCTGTTCAAGAAACAACATAATATGTATCTCTAATACGTGTGTAGTATCCTTTCGTCCTTATAAACTACAAGAACTACTCCGTTGGGTTGTAAGCGTTGACTGACTCAGACTTGTGTTGCGCCCTAACCACTGGTTTTGGAGAAACCCTGCCCCGATCTCCACATACAAACATAAATCTAAAGATAAATATATATATTTAATAAAACTACTCATTTAAACACGTTGCAAAATAATTGAGCTCTGTTTTTCATTAATTTGCAGACGGTTTTAGATTCGTATTTTCTCCTAAAAATAAGTATGTTACTTTCTAACATTTAGTCACAAAAAACTCGTACAAATGGTGAACTTTCTGCTGGTATGGAAATAAAAAACAAATTCAGTCCTGGCGAATAAATAATATTAACTTTACAATAATGTAAGTCCCACATAGGAGGCTGAACGTAGTAAAAGATCTGTGATATCGCTCAAGGCCAACTACATCATTCAAATCTCCGGTCTGTAGGTTAAATGTTGTAAATGCCACGTGAGACGTATAAAACCAAATAAAATGTCCTAGGAATGTATCCTTCATACATACTGGTTTAAAATGTTGATACTAAATTTACATGAATGATTGCATTACATTATAGGAATAAAATAGAAATATTTCTGTCTGGATTTTGATACTTTATACTAAACTCTTGCTTTTCAAGGGTTCTCTTGTATAGTTTGCGTATATACTTGAATATATTCGGAGTATTGACTTCCAAAGCCACTGAGGTGTGCTGGGCAGCATTCTGCCCAATTGAAGTTCCACTGTTCCGAGGAGATTGAGGACTCCTTTGGGTCCACTGCGGTCCTTTTCGGTGAACCTTAAGGGTCGTTGAGGGATGTAAATCCTCTCTCGGATGTTTTTTGGACTGATCCAATTGCTCTTTTGAATTTCGCAAACTGAATATAAACTATCCATGTCCTTCATTGTTTTATCCTTATGAACTCCTTCTTAACGATTTCGTACATTATTCTACTCAAGTAGGCGTCCACACAAAAATTATGGACATCATAGTTCTTCAAAAACATCTACATAAATGTTAACTAAACTTACAAGTTGAATTTAAAAAAAACTATTAACCTAATAAAGTTTATAAAATTCCAGCTAAATAATAACTCCTTAAATTTATTGCCAATTTTTCTCTGTAACGTTTTGGAGCACACTAATTAGTATTGTTACGTTTGTACAAAGGAGCTAATCACAAAAAAATTGTTATTAGAACCATAGGAATCGGCTCAAAACAATACAATTTTGTACCTCCGCTCTTTATATATCGGTTACAGAGATGTAGAAACTGGTGAATAGCAATACCAGAGTTGTCCTTTAGAGTCTAAATATTGACCATATGAAAAATGTTACTGTATTAATATCTCGCTTATTATCTGAAAAATTTTGTTTAAACTTGGTATAAGGCTCATATAGTTGAGATATAATAATGTATAGTGAAAAATCTACTTTTTTATTCCTAGTGGAGGCAAATATACTTTTAATCTTTTCCTATAGTATTCCTAGGGTGGATAAGTAAATTGATATAACTTCCTTATTAAATTTAATATCGTGATAAAAACTGTTGTACAGCGTCATCTAGTTAAGGTCATTTATATAAAAATAGCTTAAGTACCCATCCTTCGCACGGGTAAAAAAGGTTTTAGAGAAGTTACCTTTTTTCTTCGGCATGAAAATTTGATTAAGAAAAATGTTTTATTTGAGGTAAAATACTATTCACATTAAAAGAGGTATTAACTAATAGTATTTTACTCTAAATACGATCTCAAAAACTTATAAACACGACACGACAACATTACAAAGTACCATCTGTTAAGTAATATTGGGAAAGGATAAGGAATAACGTAATAAACACAGTCATCGGGAGAAACTTGAAATCTGCCATTTCCGGAAATATTAATGTCGATCCAGTAATTTATTGGTAAAAATGTACTTTTTTCCTCTTATTCCCTAGCTGTCAAAAGTAATGGTGAAAGATAGTGAAATTAGAAACTATCAACATTGAAACCTAGGAAATTTACAGTGTAGGACATCGAACGGTGTTGAAAGATAAAGCTAAACTGTAATTTAAAACTATTAAGCTAAATCAATTAATATTATTACATAATGTGTGCTTTCGGCGTTTGGTGTCTAGACTATAAATCACTTTAATCATGATTTTCATGGATAGAAATTATGTGGCTATTAAAAATTAATTTCCGAAGTGTTGAATTCTTCCGCATACTTGGGAAGAAAAGAGGCGTGGTTGCTTTTGACATAATATTAGGGCGGTGGAAAGTCTGACGAATGAAGACTGCGGTTCTTGCCTAAGATGCAAGCGGCAATACTGCTCTAGGTTGGCTTAGCTTCTTGCTCACTCACGTCTGATTAAAAAAAAATCAAACTTAACCACTTAGCCTACTATGTTTTTCTACCAACACTAGATTCTTTAAAAACTTAAGAACAATTAATTTGCATCTTAATATAGTTTTGTAAATTTCATTCACAGTTTATGAAACTAGTTGCTTATTAAAAAAAACTTTTTTTGCAAAAAGAGTTTTCTTTACAGTGTTTAGGTCCACGCACCTTACATTGTAGCCTTTTTGATTTCCGGAAACAGAGGAAACCCGCATAAAAGTAAATATATCAATGGGTTTGTATTATTAATAATAGAGTTGAAGTTTGTTGCCCAATTGGAACCATTTTATAAGATCATCCCCGTGAAAGATCATTTACAGAAAATAAGCTATTTTGATCTGTATCTGTAAACACTTTTTTAAAATAAAAAGAAAATGTAATACCACATTTATGGCTGTCTTTTTTCTCTTCAATTTTGGTTGTGTGTTACTATCCTGCGAACGTTTGTAAACTAAAATAGTATCATATTAGTTCAGAGATAGATATAAATTTGTCAACTCTAAAATACAGAAGAAATATTCGTATTATAAATTGTCAATTAACACTTTTTTAAACAATTACGTAGTTAAGGATTGTTTTATTATCGTTTTTAAGATAAGTGGTAAAGCCACTCTAAAGAACATCTACAGTCATGTGCAAATTAATCTGAACAACACGAATTCCGGTTAACTTTACATTTATTAGCTTAGTTACAAAATTTCTGGCAAAAAATATACAACTCAGTACTTAGTGTGACCTCCTTTTGCTTGAATAAGCATTTCAATTCATTTTGGCATTGAGTCTACTACCTTTTTGCACATTTCTTGTACTTCAGGGTCTCGGAACCAAACTTGAATAAGTGACGAAATAATTTTTCTTTTGTTGTGCAATCCTTTTTCCTCAATCTTTTCTTGTGAATCCCATGGGGTTCAGGTCTGGTGAGTTTCCAGACCACTCAAAGCATAAAATACCTTATTCATCCATAAATTGCCGTACTACTTTGGAAGCATGACAAGGTCATGTTGGAAAACAGGGCATTGTTTTCAAAATGTTTGAAAACTAAGAACCAAGGTAATAACCAAATGAATAAATAAAGACACAAATATAACTTTTAAATGTGTCACAGGATATGTTTCAACAATGAAATCACATGTGAAAATAATACAAACACATATGTAGGGTGCCAACACTAAAACGAAAATTTACAAATCTGTTCAGATTAATTCGCACATGACTGTAGTTGAACAAAAACTAAATGATAATGACAAAAACACCGGTGTCGCGGTCCCAGTTTGGGCTGAGATTGATCTGGCGTGTGTGTGTGTCGTCACGTCAGCCCACGTTATCACGTGACCTCTGATCTTTGACCTCTGTGACCTCTATCGTAACATCTGGACCTTGGACTCCGGCTGGGCACCCGCAGAAGTTACCCGCCAAGCCTTCTAGGGTATAGCCACACTCTTTCGTTAGAATAACAAAACTGAATCTTGACGATTTTTTTTATTTCTTACGTTATGTTCCAGTACATGCCTAAATAAATGTGTTTCCCCAAGGAGACTTTTTGCTGGTTCGGTTGGTTATGCGCCTGTAGTGCCCACTTCGTAATCTGAAGGACACCCGTTCGATCTCCAGCATAATCTTGACACAATTTTGTGGTGGTTCCGTGCGGAGCAATTATTCCTTGTTTCGCAATTTTATTGAGATACTAGATTACCTGTCACGCGTTGCTGCGATATACAAAACAGATTCATTAGGCTTAGGTTCGTTGGCATATATATGAAATGGAATATATGAAATAAAATGTTATTACTATCACCCTTCTGAAATGGGAATCTACCCAGGTATTTTAAACCAAATTATGTTTAAGAAGTGTGTGTTTTCATTGTGTATTCAAGGAAAATTGAGACAGGCAATATCATCTTTCTTAGAGTAATGTAGCTAAATTAGACACTCGTTTAAATTATGAATCAAATAAAATAATATTTTATTCTTAAACTAAAAACAAAACACATTTTTACCACCTTAACCATGTTAGACAGTTTAAACAACAACAATTCTCTTCAGAACGAAAACAAAAACAATAAACCGTTGTAATAATCAGCTGATATTACATGCACAAGTACCTGATATCATTTTACATCCTGGTTTATACGGTTAATCACAATGCTCTTTTTCTTAACACTTCATGCATATTTTTCCCGATACAAATCCAAAAATTGAGGACAAACTTTAACTCCAGATTTCAATTATTACGTGAAAAACAAAAATAAAATATTAAAAAATTAAAGCAAGGAAATCTTCAAAAAAGGTTTACATATCACACATAAAAATTCACATATTAAGAGCTAACTTTAACTCAAACTTAAAAATATTAAATAAGCAAAAATTACTAATTTTTTTGTAAAGATAACCTAAAGAAATCTTTTACAAAATATCATTCAATGATACTAACATAAGTTATTAAAAATGCTTTGATAACACTCTACACCCTACATTTTTAGATAGCAAAAGGAAAATATACTATAGCTGATCATTATATTAAACGTCGTGTAAAAACATTGTAGCTATTTTTTATCTAGCCAACCTATAAACATCTGACTTTTTATCATACAGATAATAAAAAATATAAATGCAAAATCCCAAAAAACTGTAACATATTAATATGGCGAATAAAACTGTTAATCATGTACAGTACATTTATTTACTTTATAGTTTTATATTAATTGTTGATTCAGACGGAATTGGATAGTAAATCACTAGCCAAAGTACCCGTTCTTCGCACGGGTAAAAAAGGCTGAGAGATGTAGGCTCTACAGATACATTTAAGTTATTGATAATTAATTCTTTATTGTTTACAAAATGACAAAACACGTGTCTAAGTATATATCTAAACATGACAAAGTCATGTGTCAAATATTGGGAGAGGATAAGCATTAACGTAATAGAGGCAGGCATCGGGAGAAAATTAAAAATCTACCATTCCACTATTTCGAACTAAAAATTCACTAATTTCGATTCAGCAGTTTATGTGTAAAAATTAACTTTATTTCTTTTTCTTCCCGAACTGTCAAAATGTAAAGTAAACGGATGTTGACATTAAAAACTGTAAACATTGAATCCCAGGGTATTTACAGCAACCATGTCTTCTGCTTCTCGAACTGTCAAATTTTAGTGTTCACAGCTGTTGACATTCAAGTAATTTTATGTTTTCATTTTCTAAAAATGTAAACATTGAAACTTAGGACGTTCACAGGGCGTAGCCCGAGAGGATTTTAAGGAAATGAGTATGCCTATGTGTTGCATGAGTTTAAGATCTGTCTTTGTGTAAAATTTCAGACTGTTAGGTTCAGAATTTGTTGCGTTCACTAGCCACAACAAACCCACAAACACACAAACCCACAAACAAACATACAGAAACCACCTCTTCTTTATAATATTATAGATAGATAATATTGCTAATGGAAAGTAAACCAAGAGCTGTAACTTTAGAAAACAAATGTTTAAATTGTAGGAAATATTTGTTAACAAAGTTATTCACCATAAGGTTAAAATTAGAACTCCATATAATGGAATTCTATGGCGTTTTCACAAACTTATTTCACTAAAATATCCCCGAGAACATATAGAGCAACTTCCTAAATTTCATGGCGATCGGCTGAATGGTTTGGCAACGCATAAAGGACATACGGACATACATTCAGCGCCAAAATCATCTTACATTCAATCCTCATTCATACTTGGCTTAATATACCTTCATATGGCTTAATTACATTGTGGTAAGGTTGCCATTGAAATGTTCTATTCTATCTGTTCCAATTCTATTCTATATAAAAGATAACATTTTTCTGTGTATTATAGATATTAACTAACGACCCTGTCAAAGATGATAAGATGATTCTGGCACGATCTTGAAATCTTGTTACAATACTGTCTTGACAAATGCCTCAAACCGGATTGTCAATAGCCCAACAGCTGATGACATCTAAGGGACCCAAAGGTTAACTTGAGATTGGATCTGCTCTAATCATGAGTTCGCTCTTTGGGGATGAACAAAATATTCAATAGTGCAGAAGTCAATCCACAGTAGGAAATTTCTACTACCATCCCTTTATGCTTAAAATTCATAGATTAAGTGTTTATCATGGCAGCTAACCTACATACTCTTTTCCCATGTTAATCATATAGGGAATAGTGTTCCTCACAGCAGCAAACGTGCATACTCTTTCCAATGTTAATCTTATGGAGAATAGGCAAACCCATTTATTTATGGACAGATATTAATAAAACTTGGTATATGTCAAAATAAAAACAGTTTATTGTAAAAATGCCTACTTTCAGCGTTCCACACAGCAGCAAACCTGGATACCCTTTCTCGTGTTAATCTTATGGAGAACACTCTCTTATTTATTACAGATATCGATCAAACCTGTTATTAATTATTACTGATTTCGAATTTCGCTGAGTACGCAGGTCTGCTGCGACGGGGGTATTTTCTTTATAGATGAATTCTTATACAATGGAAATGTAGAGCCTGAGGGAAGGACAGTAGGAAGGACGTAGGCCTGGGTGTTGTCACTGTCCGTCTGTCAACGCCCTACGATAGAGATATCGCCCCTCCGTTCCACAATAGTTCATTCATGACAATTTACGGTGCTTAGATAAGAGAGAGGCGTGGCAGGGCATTGTCACTAGCCATACCGTCACACTGGGTATAATTTCGTCTAGTATAATGTCCAGGATGGCTGAATACGTGAGTTTGACGTACAGAACATAGCTTGAATGGGTATAATCTCGTGAGATATAATGTCCAATGACGAAATATGAGTTTGACGTACAGATCATACCGGCACACTGGGTATAAAGTCATCAGGTATACTGTGCAGGATTGCAAAGCACAAGAGTGAAATAAGAGTTTGACGTACAGATCATACCGTCACACTGGGTATAATGTCGTCAAGTACAATGTCCAGGACGACAGAGTACAAGAGTGGAATATGAGTTTTACGTACAGATCATACCGTCACACTGGGTATAATGTCGTCAAGTACAATGTCCAGGACGACAGAGTACAAGAGTGGAATATGAGTTTGACGTACAGATCATACCGTCACACTGGGTATAATGTCGTCAAGTACAATGTCCAGGACGACAGAGTACAAGAGTGGAATATGAGTTTGACGTACAGATCATACCGTCACACTGGGTATAATGTCGTCAAGTACAATGTCCAGGACGACAGAGTACAAGAGTGGAATATGAGTTTTGAAGTACAGATCATACCGTCTCACTGGGTATAATGTCGTCAAGTACAATGTCCAGGACGACAGAGTACAAGAGTGGAATATGAGTTTTACGTACAGATCATACCGTCACACTGGGTATAATGTCGTCAAGTACAATGTCCAGGACGACAGAGTACAAGAGTGGAATATGAGTTTGACGTACAGATCATACCGTCACACTGGGTATAATGTCGTCAAGTACAATGTCCAGAACGGCAGAGTACAAGAGTGGAATATGAGTTTGACGTACAGATCATACCGTCACACTGGGTATAATGTCGTCAAGTACAATGTCCAGGACGACAGAGTACAAGAGTGGAATATGAGTTTGACGTACAGATCATACCGTCACACTGGGTATAAAGTCACCATGTATAATGTCCAGGACGACAGAGTACAAGAGTGGAATATGAGTTTGACGTACAGATCATACCGTCACACTGGGTATAATGTCACCATGCATAATGTCCAGGATGACAGAGTACAAGAGTGGAATATGAGTTTGACGTACAGATCATACCGTCACACTGGATATAAAGTCACCATGTAAATGTCCAGGATGACAGAGTACAGGAGTAGAATATGAGTTTGACGTACAGATCATACAGTCACACTGGGTATAATGTCGTCAGTTATAATGTCCAGGATGTCTGAGTATAAGAGCAGAATGAGTTGAATGTACAGATCGTACCGTGGTCATTTTAAGAACCATTCAAGGAGGTAGTACGTACACATGATGTGTATGACATACAGGCTATATAGTCACTGGTTTTAACCGTAATTTAATTTTTTCCCGCTTGTTAAATATTGTATGGTAAAACAACTAAAGTAATGAAAGTGTTAGTAGCTTATTTCTAGGGACACACTAACCTATACACTAAGCCGATTTATGGATTATCTAACACTGATTGCCAGATAAGCCCAGTACAACAATCACCTTGAAGGGAGAGGTGACCTTCGTTGTACCGTGTCGCTAAACTGGGCTCGCGTTAGTCGTCACCAGTAACAGCTAACAGCTAACAGCAGTAACAGCACTGCCGGGCGCATACCTGAGCGGTCACCCGCGCTGCGCCCTACCGGCCGACGGGGGAACTACACGCCGTGACGGTGTCTGCGATCGATAAAGTGCATATCAAGGCTGTTGCCTTGGTAGTAAATTATTTACCATATTTAGAATATCGATTGTTGCACGACATAATTATTGGGTTAACATCCGGTGTGGTAATGTATATAATCTATTACACGTTATGTAAAACCGTGTAGCTCATATAAATCGTTTTCTATCCAATAGTATGTTTTAAATATTAGACAGTTAATATGATTTAGATTTACTTAATTGATAAATTTATAACTTATCTATTTCGTAACAACAGATGTACAAGTACTAGTTTTGGTAGTAAAAATGTCAACACTTAAGTATCATGTGGAGGGAAATGAATATCTTCGCAAAGAGACCATACGTTTTGTTTTACAAAAAAAGTAAAAAATGTTTACGGAAATTTATATTTACTTTCTACAATTTGCAGCTTTCGAACACGAACAGGGAATATTTTTTGGTCTACTGTAAGTCTTGTATTGGTAAAAGGGATTCCAGATCTTTAGGAATACCTAAACGAAGTTATATTATATTTAGAGAACTGGAATCTTCGCGACGGACTGCAGACGACATCTCTGAGGAAACTTGACACACTGGTTAGGAATTACGAATGACGCATAGCCACTTGGGTAACACCTGGAATGAGGAAAACATAGTCCTCCCTGGTAGCACTGACGAGCAAACACTAGAAATGGAAATGGGGTTTCTTAAAATGTACCAATAGCGATGAAAAAACATCTAATTAACAATAAGGGGTGTTTACATCTGTACAGTATTCAATTTTCGTACTGGTGAACTTCCAGATTTTAAAAATGTGCTTTCAATACAGGTTTTTATTCATGAATACTGTAATATTCTTGTAAAATAATCATTGTCCTGATCAGACCAAAGAGTTTTTAAAATAAATGAATCCAAGCGTTATTTTTATAAAGATTTTCAGTCCTGCATCAACTTAAAACATAGTGCAGCGTTCTCACACGTAGAAATACGCAGTACTAGTACCTGTTTTACTTACTTCCTATAAGAATAATGTAAAATGTCAACGATTTATGTGTTTTATACCATAAAAACTTGTTCATGGTGTCACTTGAGCAATGATTAGCGACAATTCTGATTAGAATTTCATTTTGACATGGATATGTCTTAGCTCTGGGGAGGGGAGTGTTGGCTATTTGCGTGAAAAAAGTTTTGAAACAGTGACGTCATAGCTTGTTTATAAGAACAGCTGTTTAGATTAACTCAAAACATCCCCTTTAGACATATCCATGATCTAACTTATTTCCCACAGGGAAGTAAATGCAAACATTCTTCCTTTTACTCAATGGATACAGTGGATAAGCTATAGGTAAAAATATTTTTAAAAGACTCTAATAATGTTTATTAAATTTTAACCCAATAGATCGATGATAAATTGCAATACAGATGGATCAGGATATTTATTGTGTGCCGTTATTAAATACATTATTTCTCTGTCCAATCGTAGGGTGAAAATTAAAACAAAAATCCATAAAATATGTGCCAGCCATAAGCCACTATATTTTAAGCCACAATATAATGTTGATGCATGCATGTTTACATCGATATGTCTTAGATTTAGTAAGGTATTAGCAATACGTCAGACCAAAATTTGTAACAGAAGTGCCATCATTTGGTATAAGAACAGCTGTTAAAAGGAACTGAAAACATTCCCTTTAGACATATTCATGATCTAGGCCTTTCCCAAAAGGAAGTAAATACACCATATTTATACACAAATGGAGCTCGAATACATGTTTTATAAACCTGGCGATAACGTGATGCTGTGTTCTTTGAAGAGATACAGTTTTAAGTGTATTAACATTTGCTACTATTGGGATCCAATATAAAAAAAAACAAAAATCAACTTATAGAGGTACTGCAGCCAATTAAGAGAGTCAAGACTATTATAACGACTATTACAACACTCTCTTTCTTAGAGAACGTATATATTAGTTTATTTAGAAGTTTTATTACTCCTTTTAAGCTAGCCTTAAAAGGTTTACTATAGGTCACACTAATGGCAGGTGGTGTAAATATGTAGAGCACTCATAAAACAACAGAAAGGTCCCCCGGGGCACACTCAGGTTTGTAAATCTTCCACTAATTTACACCAGAGATTGTGAGTGTCATTAGCCTTTGTTGAGGGCATATAGACCGTTCCGCGAACCAGAGTATCTGCCTCAAGGTCGCCCTCTCTAATGTTTCCTCGTCGTATATTTTGAGTGCCTTGTTTTAGTTTTGAAGTATGATTCGTTTCGTAAGAAAAGTTTCTATCTTAAAATACGATTGACGTAATTTGTATGCTGTTTATGACCTAACTCTAATGAGATCAGTATGAGTTTTTATGTCAAATTCTGTTTAGGTGCATACAATTTATACCATAAAACTTAGGTGGACTGAGAATTTGCTTATATGTATACTGGGACACTGATTTCTGAGATTTCAAGATGTCAGTGGAACGTGACGTCCGATGGTGACGTCAATGGATGATGCAAGGAGGGAAACCTTCCTTGCAATGGAAGGGACGGGGAAGGGATTTGGAGCAGAAAAGGCTGGGGAAGAGGAATAAGTGTTGGTTACATTGAAGGTGCTATGAGATGTCACCAGGTTGGAAATACCCAACCAAATATATGCAGATATTCATGACACATAATATTTTATTTGCTTTTGCGAAACTCCTCGAAATTTATGACATCATGAATATTATAAGTCGCCATCAACGGCAGGCTGATGACGTACACCCGAAGTTTTCTACTCTTCACTACTTGGGACAGTAACGACATTGTGAAATGTTTTATAAACCATTTCACTTAACAGTAATATATGATTAATTTCCTGATAAAAACTAAGATATTGCACAATAACCTGAGGCAATTATTTTCACCTTTAGTGCGATTCCTGATTCTATCTGAATTTATAACAGGTCCCTTACGTCTTAGAAACATTTTTACATCGGTACGTCTTGGATATATATATCTGTTTTTCATAGGTTCGGTACGTCTTGTATACATCTTGTATTCGTTAGGTCAGATACATCTTGGATACATCTCTATTTTTTATAGGTTTGGTACGTTTTGGATACAACTATTTTTTAATAGATTGGTTACGTCCTAGATACATCTCTGTTTTGATAGGTTCGGTACGTTAGGCCGACCGAATCTCTGTTTTTAATAGGTTTGGTACGTTTTCCATACGTCTCTGTTTTTGTTAGTTTTGGTACGTAGTAGATACATTTATTTTTTGTTCGCAACGTCTTGGATACATCTCTGTTTTTGTTAGGTTCGGTAAGTCCTAGATACATCTCTATTTTGCTCGGTACGTCTATATACATGTCTGTTTTGTTAGGTCCGTTACGTCTTGGATATACCTTTGTTTTTGTTAGGTTTGGTACGTCTAGATACATCTTTGTTGTGTTTCTCCGCTCGACCGATGGCGCAGCGCATCCGCGGGTCACAGTTCATCCCCGTGGTAACGAGAGCCAGATATAGATAGCGCTGTCAACTCTGCTAATTAACCCACTCGCCAGGCGCGGACGTCGACCTCTGCATCGCCAACCGTTTTATATTCAAATAGAACGTGTTAGTCGGAGTCCGAGCACTGAGCAATGCCCAGCAACTGCGCATGCGCGGTGTCTACGCATGCGCGTTGAATATACGCGTTACTGCGTTCGATCATCAGTGCTGCCATGTTAGATTTTTATCCTATAAATACACCAATGCTGAATTATTTTCTCCATTTCTCCTCAATCATTGATAGTTCAAAACCCAACATGCCGCCGATGGAGAGTCCACGAAATGTGCTTTCCAAAATATTAGTTTTATTATATTTTTACTTTGCACACCGAAATACCGTAACTTTTTAGATTTTATAGTTTTAATAGTGGATAAAAATTGCTACGTTGAAGTTACTAATCATTAACCACACATTACTAGTTACAGTAGTAATAAGGTAGTTTTTGTGAGTTTTTGAGTTGTACACTTGATTCCATAAAGAAATGTGTGTGTTTCTTCGACAGTGTGTTTTCGAAATTCGTAGTATATTCAATTAATTCAATCACAGTCGGGAATAGACCATAGGGTGACATCAGTATTATAACCTTCACATTTGTCAAAAATTGGACCAGAAACGCAAGAACGAAAATTGCACACATTGCATCCTCGACTGTCAATATCGATCATCAATAGATCATCAGCTGGTCATCTTCAGCTTACTGTCGCAGTCAACTTTCTTTACCCCTCATCTCCCCTGGTGACGGTGGGGGGAGGGGAACATTAAGCATTCGCATCAGAGCATGACACTAGTTATTACCCTAGAGGCGTTTGGTCACGGCCGTAATACTCTTGCATTTGTCACTTCGGCCCACATCCGGCTGTGCACTTCATTCGGGTCAATTTTGGTATACGACAAGTTTTATTTGATTTTGAGCTTTTCCAACATCTCAGTTGAGGTGTATGAAACGGTTACTTTGTTCTAAATGTATTCAGAACGATGACACATTCCATAATATCCATTCACCTTAACAGTTTAGTTTGATACTATTTTCTTATTTATTTAGACAATGCAGTTTTGTTGTAACCGAGAAAACATACTGTTTTCATCCCAAATTTGTCCAGGTTATATATAAACTCTTTTAATTTTTTAAGTTCCCTGTAGAATAAATTAGCTTTATAAAATTTCATAAAAGCCACCTGATTAGATGTTTTATAGGTTGTTTTCTTTGTTGTTTAGTATTTCATTAATATTGTTCATCGATATGCGATTTATTTATAACGTTTACACGTCTAGATATAATGAATAAGCAAAACTGATAATAAACCTATGTACACGTCTTAAATTAATGCAGTTTCTTTTATAAATTGATATTTTAGTTTCAGTACAGCTTTTTTATAACTATAATTTGAAACCAATAGGGAACTATGAACCAAACTTTGGGAACGTATGATGCTTAAACCTCTTACATCTTATAATCACATGATACGATGAAATGCCAAAATCGAACCACCTATTATATCAGTTAGATAGGCCTACGTAGCCTTGGCGATGATCAAGATACTATCGAGGTCATAGCGAAGTCCGCTGTCTGCTCCCTACAAGGTTCGCACTCCCCCGCGCTACACTGGCCGTGTGTCCCAGTGGTTATAGTATCCGCTTCGTACTCTGAAGGTCGTCTGTTGGATCCTGCTAAATATTAACACAAATTTATGATGGTTTTCCTTCCCCTTTGTTCATTAGACTATACCAACCGAACATCGACCAATACCTATGTTCCGCCAATTCTCTCCATCACGATAGGAGAATTGGTAGAAAAACGTTTGCTCCCACACCGGACATTATAGTTTAAGTCTGCCCGTGAGCTGTTGAAAATGTGCGTCGGACACGTTTGATTAACTCAATGTTTATTGTTTAGCCGTTTTTATGTTCAGCGAACATGTCCAATTTGTGGAGTGGTTTATAATGATCTTGGCAAATGAAACAATTGGTCTTTGTTGGTTGAATAGTAAATATCAAATAGTATAACACACTCCAAAGGTTTCCAAAGTGGATACACCTTAAAATAACCACTATGTTTGATTGATATCTAGAATATCAATTTAATGATAGATTCAATGATAATTTGTTTGGTGTAAATGTAGAATATTTTGAAACCTTTCTATTCTTGAAAACCTTATACGTGTTAAATATTTTTCGTGTTTAAATACGTGTTTAAACCCGTTATATCTTTACTAAAATTTAAAAAACTATTAAAAATCCTCCATAGCTAAAACAATAGGTCATAATTCTTTGTTTGTATCCCTCTTAAAATTGCTCCCAAACTCCTGAATATTCATTTCATAAAAGTTCTCCTAAAATTTCCATGATCACCAGAGCAACCAGCTACTGATAAGGAATCTGAGAAGTAGGAGCCATCAAGTTGCCAAAACCGAGAAGCAGAGAGGAAGAAAGTGAAAGCGACCACCGACTGTGGAACTGAGGTCGTCGGTGACGTTGATGTGAAGTGAAATTGCGAATGTAATCGATACAATGCGAGATGTGATCGCGACCCGGAAGGAAGAAGACGATGTTGCAGGACATGGTATAGGATAAGGAGGAAACCGTTGTGAGACGCGGAAGGGGATGAGAAGGACAATGTTGTGAGATATGGTTGTAAGTGATGAGGACAACCTCGTGGAAGATGGTTGGGGATAGAACAGCTTTGTTGGACATTGTGGGAGATAGAAGAGCTTAATGGGATATGGTCGTAAATGATAGGACAACCTTGTAGAAGATGGTAGGGGATAGGACAACTTTGTGGGATGTAGAAGGGGATGAGGAGTACAACGTGGTGGGACATGGTCGTAAATTATAGGACAACCTTGTGGGACATAGTAGGGAATAGTACAACATTGTTGGACATGGTGGGGGATAGGAGAGCTTTATGGGACATGGTTGTAAATTATGAAGCCAACCTTGTGGGACATAGTAGGGGATGGGACAACTTTGTGGGACATGACATGGGATAAGACGACTTTTTGGGACATGGTGGGGGATAGGACAGCTTTATGGGACATGGTTGTAAATGATAAAGACAACCTTGTGGAAGATGGTAGGGGATATGAAAACTTTGTGGGATATACGAGTAGAAAGGGATGAAGAGTACAACGTCGTGGGACATGGTCGAGAATGATAGGACAACCTTGTGGGACATGGTAGGGCGTAGTACAACTTTGTGGGAAATGGTGGGGGATAGGAGAGCTTTATGGGACATGGTTGTAAATTATGAAGCCAACCTTGTAGGGGATGGGACAACTTTGTGGGACATGGTATGGGATAGGAGAGTTTTATGGGACATGATTTTAAATGATGAAGACAACCTTGTGGGACATAGTAGGGGATATGACAACTTTGTGGGACGCGGAAAGGGATGAGGATAACATTGATATGGGACATGGTAAACTATGAGGGTGAGGATGGGTGGGGGATGACGAGGATGGATACTAAAAACATGCTGCTATATATACTAATAACTACAAATAGGCTATATTATTACGAGTACAACCATTGATTCAGAAAGATTTAACACTTTATTAAATTTATCTCATTCGGAATATTGAAGTGGCTAATTGTAAATTTTGTGTTGCTAATTGAAACAAAGAGCAAAATGCAGATTATAAAAATCTTTTTCATTTCCTGAGGGAACTGTTTAAAGATTAAGTGATTTCATTTAAAAAGTAATTGAAAAATTCCACCTTCATTGTACTATACAATAGTTTTCCACCAATCAAAAGAAAATTAATATTTTATATAGGAATAGTTTTATCGTAAAAACAAATTGAATTAAAATAGTTTATGATAGGGGGAACGTTTATTAATTGCGGAAAATTTATAGTCCATTAATCCTACATACGTAATAAAACAAACGTTACAAGGAAATGTTTATGGAAGTTTATAAGCACTCTAAACAATATTGCTTTAAGGGAAAGTTATGGTGTTGAGAATAATTGCCCGGTGAATTAGTGAAACATAAACTTCAAGCGCCCAGTTCCAGTTACATATGGGGTGAAAGTGGCGCTTGAACCTATGGTCTTGTTAATAGGGTTACTCAATAGGCTTGTACTTTTTGTGTCTTTTTCATTCTTATTTTGTGTCTCTGTTTCAACGATGAGTGGTAAGACGATTACCAAGCTTAATATTCATGCTAAATTTTAAGTTTGAATGATTAAAAGGATCTTGTGGAATATTGAACAGCTATCGTAAATAAAGGATTCGTAAGGATGCGATGGGCTTTACTTTATCAGTATTAACTAATTTTTGGACAAGTCTAAAATCTCTCATCCAGATTCAGTTCGGTACAATGAAAACTCTAAAAGGACCCACGTTCCGACTCAACGACTTTGATGATTGCATAAGGAATCCACCATTTGATGCTTACTATCATATCTTTACCCTTACCCAGTTTAGCAGTATCCTAAACCACCCCTTCCAAAGTATTCGGGTCAAACCGTATGAGTCAAACACCCTGGAAACACAAGAAGAAACATAGGTAGAAAGGTAATGCCAATTCAAACCTGAACAAAATCTTGAACATTTTATGACGGTTCCATGACGACACAACACCCAGCTGCGTTTGTTCATTATGCCCTAATGTTCTAGCAAATATTCTTTACCAATGGAAATGCATTTGAAGTGGCGACCTACGCAGTTAGGTATTGTAAGCCAAGTATGAATGAGAAATGAGTGTAAGATTATTGTGGCGCGATCTTGTAGTCTTGTTATTGAGTAAGGCTGCCATTTTCCTTAGACAGAACTATTTATTAAAAGACCAACGGTCAATGGCATATCCAAGGGACCTACAGTTTAACATGGAGTCCGAACCACTGCCTCTGAATTACTAACTGGTAATTAGGGTGGTCTTTGTGGATTAATGTAGAATCAACAGTGTGGACATTAATCCACACAAGAGAAGCTGGATTACAGGACACGCCACGGTCTCAGTCAATAGATAATAATAACAAATAGTCAATATCAATATTAATAATCCACAGTCCATAAATATATTACATTCACATTTGTTATTCACTTGATACCTACCTAAGGGTTGGTTCAGTGTTATACGAACTGGAATAGAGAAGTTTGTCAAACAAAATAACCAAGATGGCTTACCAGAACCGTGAAAAACACTTTCTCTGTACCTAATTGTTGTGTCTGAACTATCAAAAGCTAGTCTATGATGTTCTATTGAGCCCTAGGGGAAGATATTCAAGTAGTTATGTTAAGATTTCATACGGGGGGGTCTGACTCAGTCCACAGGGCGTTTGGTCCACCGACTTGGCACTTTTGTCTGATGGGTGGAGGGTGAGGGGAAGACGCTCCTTAAACACCGCTAAGTGGAGCTAAGTTAGTTTAGTTATTGATAGTATAAAGGTATAAAGATAGGTCTGATGGAGTCTCCGTTCCCTTCACTCTACGCTTCCTCCAACCAAGACACGGTTAATCGATGACCTAAATAATATACAGGGTGTCCCATAAGTAAAGTGCCTAACTCTGGGAAAAGATTTTATGGGTAAAAATAAAAGGGAAAAACCAAGAATAAATTTTTCCACAAAAAGCTTTGTTTATTAGATATCCACCATTTTCTATTTTTTACAAAATAATTGTTTTCTTCAAAAATTGTCAACTGACCTAAAATTAATTTAATTTCTTTATAAAATTTAATATGTATTGAAATATAAAAGACCTACTGTAGAAAAAAAATTCAAGTTGGACAAATTAAAAATTACAAATAGGCGGCCATTTTAGAATTTTTATCTACAATGAAGGGAAAACGGTAAAGGTTTAAAATAGCCGCCATTTTGAAGTTTCAAATTGGACCAAGTTGAATTTTGTTTCTACATTAGTTCTCTTTTATTTAAACATACTTACTGAGTTTAAAAAAATATCGGTTGAACATTTTTGAAGATAACAGTTAATTTGTAAAAAAAAACAAAATGGTGGATAACTAGTAAACAAAGCGTTTTGGAAAAAATGTGTTCTTGATTTTCTCTTTATTTTGATCCATACATTTTCCCCCGAGTTTAGCTTTTTAATTATGGGACACCCTGTTTTTAGGGTGGTATTTACAGAAAAAGAGCATGTATTAATTTTTTACTTTTCGAATTTGTAATTTTTAAACTTTAACCATCACCCTGTGGAGCCGGCGTAGTACTGGCGGATACCGCTATTACCGCTAGTGTGCAGAGACCTGAACGCACGAGCGGACTGATGCCGCAGCCAACAGCCGCACACATCTGATGCCGTCCGTGCTCTATGGCTAGCCACGCTAAATATTTCAACCTTGACATTTGCCTGTTCCGGTGCCTGGTCGTGCGATGAACCGAGCACAGCGCATCTTCCTTGCCCCAGGCTTTGTTCGCCGAATTTCTATTATTGTTCGTAGCGGTTCTCGGCTTCCGTCTTTGTCGTTTGGCTTCCAGGTTTTCTGAGATTAACCTAAGATTTCTTTACTGGCAAAATATTTCGTTTTAGCTCCATAAGAACACTGTTATTTTTTTACAGCAACATTAGTTACATGGTATTCGTAAAAAGATGGTTGATGTGTCAAATCAAAGGTAAAGAGATTGATGAATTACTTTAGAAATTTTTTACATGGATATGTCTTAACTCTAGGGGAATGTTAGCAATTTTAATTACCAAAATTTGAAACATAAGATCAGCTGTTTAGATGAACTGAAAACATTCCATTTAGACATATCCATGATCTAACCTATTTCCAACAGAGAAGTAAATACAACCATTATTTTGTTTTATTTTTAAGGGAAATATAATTACTACGCAATTACATAGAATATTTAACAAGTAATTATATTTATTGCGATAGGTAAAAATGGAAAGTTTAACGTCTTAGATGACCAACTTACCTTTGCATTGACACCTGAACAATATTGTTACAGCAATCGAGTGATCAGTAATGTTGTAACAAATTTAACATTGTTCCTAAGGGGCTAAAATCCAAGATGGCCGAGATACTGCAGTTTCTTGAGGTTTTATATATCTTTTCGACTTATTTTTATTGTTTAATGGTTGATACGGTTAGTGTTGTATGTTAATTGTTTCTATGGTATTTATACGGGGAAAGTATTGTACTTCATATTTCATGTGATGTGACTTTACATATTATGTTAATGTATTTATATTAATTAATGGTTGGCCTTCTACCGCTTTTACCGCTAGAAGGCCAACCAATGAATCACATGAGTACAGTATTAATATGAATCCACTGAATATCCAACAATTAACTCCAGCAACGGTCATTAGCAGTAGATTATTGGTCTCAGCATTATAGTTTCGACATAAATATGTCTTAGCTCTAGGGGGTGTTGGCAATTTGTGCAATCAAAATTTGAAACATTGACGTCAGCTGTTTAGATGAACTGAAAACATTCCCTTTAGACATAGCCATAATGTAAAATATTTCCCACAGGGAAGTAAGTACAATATGGTGAGTTCAGTAACCTAATTAATTGTTGAGAATTTGGTGGATCGTAATTAAACCTCATGTCCCTATTGATGCTACTATGCTACTGGTGAGTGCGTCTGGATACAACCGTTGTAAATTTTGGTAAGATTAATGACGTGTCCCAATGTTGTCTCTTTGCTAAAACGTAATTTAATTTATATCGCTAACTGAATTAGATAAAATTTAATTTATGTAAAAGTAAGTATAAGTAATTAAGGCTAACTTAAAACCCCGTAACTTTCCAGGTCTTCGATTATGATTTACTAATATTTGTAAAACTAATTAGATTTAACTGAATTGGATTTCGGGTTTCGATTGGGATTAGTTTATCTATAATATATTTAAAAAATACGTTAACTACACAAACAAAGGAATAAATATTATACCCTTTTCATGGTTTAATAAGATTTCAGCCAAATTTAAATACGACAATAAACATTTTAATCAGATTACTAATGTTTACTATTTTTCTATCAACATATTTTGAAACACAATGTACTTGTGGAAAGAAATACCTACAAGAAAATGCCATTGTTTAGGGGAATACGATTTTAAGAGAAAAATACAGGTGTTGCCAATTAATTGATTTCGGCCTGACGCCCACCCGAACAATCGATCCATTTTTTACGACCGCGAAATCTAGATTCCATGAATGGAAAAACAATGACCCACTGTACAAGATTCTGTAGCGCATTGATTCCTACAGACAATGTTTTAGTTATATAAATGAGCATGATAGCTCTTGTATAATATTACAGTAAAAAATCGGTTATCCTAACTAATTGGGGGCAGCGTGATTCTGATTGTCAAACTCACAAAAATGTTTACCATTAATAACCTCCAAATTGATGAAGGGTTATGTCTATCGTATAGATATTTTGTACTTAGAATAAAAAAGCAAAGAATTGTCACTAATCTTAACCAGTCATTCCTTACCTTCCTGAGGAAGAGATTTTAATTTCTAAGGGGTGTTAAGGGGAGAGTGCCACTTTAGGGTCATCAAATCAGTTTTCATTAATATAGAAAAAACCTGAAGAGGATAGTGTCGACAATTTGAAGCTGCTTTTTAGGTTCATAGTTGACTCTCGATCCATTTTTGTCACCCGTTTTACTTTACCAGGATTCTTAGTACTTAGGTTCCGTCTTTATAAAAAAGTTATAAGGTTAGGTGCCTAACACTTTTTATGCACTCTCCCCTCAAATATTGCTGCTTGTAGTGAAAATGTCTGCACCTGCATCTACTCTGATTATTCTTCTGTCGCTAATAAAACTTGTGCGCAAAATGTATTCAACACTACCCACTACGAGACACGCTGTGTATTTGTTAATGGACAGTTGGGAGGCCGAGTGAACCAGTTGCGCATGCGTTGTGAGTCGCCTCACGACCGGCGTTGCGTCTGCGCATACTGACGCTCTGGGAACTGATCAGGCCGATACGTACGTGTCTATAAAAATAAACATGGCTGGAAATACCGTAGAAAATGAAATGTACTGTCGGTGCTACTTGGATGGTGCAATTCTTCGAACTCCTAGAACTCTGCCGGAGTTGGTGAGATGATTTTCACTCAAGGGGAGTCACGTGGTTGTGTGTTTTCAAAACCCGTTTAAAAATTTCGTTTGTTTTCATATGCAACGGTCCAAATTTGTTATGTGATTGCTATTTTTACCTTTCTGAAATGGCGTCCTACCTAAAGTCATATTTTATTCCTATTTTAAGCCAAGTATGAATGAGAAATTAGTGTAAGATAACTGTTTCGCGATCTTGTGGTACTGTTACTAAGACTGACATATTCTTTAGACAGATACATATTAACACGTTTGTTCAATACTGGCAATTCTCATGTATGCCAGCCCTGTGTTAAAGGTTTTTTACTCAGTTTTTTAAATATCTTTTACACATTAAAATAGCGAACAACATTCACAGTCAAAAATAATCTTCTAACTGGGTTCATGGCTCCATAACCAGTGAAAATTGGGCCGCGGGAACGCTCTTACGCGTCTTCCGCATTTGGGTAGACGCGAAGTGACGCGTATAACGTGTTAAATTGGTAGTCCAACAGCATTTAAGACACCTGTAGTTTATCATGAGAGCTGAACAATTTACATCTGGTTTACGAACTGTTCAAAGGTTGCGGAATCTCTGATATTTGGATACATCCAAAACCAGTATTGCATTTAGGGTTATTTCTGAAACCGAGGAGTGAAAGTGCAAGAAGTGAAAATTTTTTGGCTATTAATTAATTAATGATCCTGACAAATAAAATGACGATCTTTGTCAGGAACAAAGCCACATAATATCATTACTAAACATTCCTCATATTCAGATTAAAATACTCTGAAACATAATACACTCATAAGAAACTACTAATAAGAAATAAAATTATAATCAACCTCTATTAAGTAGATATATTATGTAAATTTTTAAGATACGGTAAGTCATTTAACGGGCTCCAGCTCAGCGTGGATGTATATTAACAAATCCAGGTTATAAACAACGCATTCTATTGTGCAGAAATACAACCACCTTTGATGTTTTACGTCAGCACCGATAGACGGCGGCCTTGTCGTGGCTTAATTAGAGTCTCAGCTGTTAATTAATCATTCCCGCCAAGGCGTTAGCGTCCCACGCGTTTATCGGTTATCAGCTGTGCTACAACGGTTCAATCTCTTCCCTAGACAGGTGCTCTCCCCTGTTCCCCTGTTTATGATGAAAAATGTTAATTAACGAACAAAGGAATTGGCGATACTGGAGTGTACATAGGCAATAGGACTCAAAATAGAAGAGACTGTGGTGGAGTTTATTATTTATTCAACATCTTTTATTATAATTTTCCAACTCGACTGTGTTTTTAACTACATAACGTTTCTTGAGGTGGAGAAACTCCTCTCGTTTTCAAGTGATTACCTAATAATTATCATACCTATTATTACATCTAAAAAATTATTATGTGATTACTTGAAAACAGAATGAGTTTATCCACCTCCAAAAAGCAAAAAAAACCTAGGAAAAGTCTAATAAAATATATTGAATAATTAATAACCAACACCATTATGCATTTTAAAGGTTCTGTACACTTTATTACTATGGGTTTAATTTTACACAAATGGGTTAAAAGTTTTAGTAAGTATATTACTGTCTTCGTAATAAAGGAATTTAACTGAAATATAAAATAAAACTACTGTATAATGAATATTTTCATGACATACATGAATAATTAAAGTGTGATTTCTTAAGTTAAGTCATTTATCTTTTTTGGATGTCGAAGTTGAAAATTGACGACATCTTAACGTAAATAGCTTCTTATAACTTCTTTAGATATGGTGTAACAAAATTGAAAAACGAGTTATTCGTTCAAAAACAGCATAGCCCCAAAAGACGCCTCAGGAGTGACGACTAGTCTGAAGAGCAAAGAATTTCAGTTGGGGGTTTTACCTACTACAAATCGATTCGGTACAATCAGTTTGGTTGAAGGGAATTTACTAAAAGAAACTGATAAGAACCTAAACGTCCCAATATGAACGGTATGATGGTTCTATCCGATGGAGTCACTATGATGGATCATTCGGTGCAAAATGGTTTTGCAGACATCAAAATGCGATCAATAGCTGGGCCTTTTGAACCATAATAGTGCCAAAGAATCGTTCAGAAAGCGTACATAGGTTAATGATACTTTCATAACGGATCAGTTAAAAGCTACGATTCATATACTTAAATGTTAGATTCCGAAGTCGATTTGGTACGAAGCTAAATGCATTATGCATGCAGACTTGATTAGTAAATCTTTGTTTTGTGGAGAGAAAACATTTTTGGCTTGATATTTTTAACGAACTAACATATTTTAGAAACCTATATTTAGTTAAAATTATTCCCTACTACAATTTTGAAACTCATAATTGTCATTGACGTATTATACTTTATTTCCTAAAAATCATGAGAACCCCTTCAATTGGAAAAATTAATTAGATTGGGTTATTGAAATGGCAACCTACCCAGGTAGGTATTTTAAGCCAAATATAAATGGGAAATGAGTGTAGAATGATTGTGGCGCGTTGACTAAGGCTGACATGTTCCTCAGACAGGACTGTTAATTAATATCCCAACAACCGATGGCAATTAAGGGACCTACAGTTTAACGTTGAATCCGAACCACGGCCTCTGAATTACGAATTGGTCTAATTATAAGGATGGTCTTTGCAGATTAACGTAGTATTCAATAGTGCGGACGTTAATCCACACAAGAGAACACTACACCCACCAACCATCGCTCACAACTATCCACAATTCGTGACCTCCAAGCAGCTGGATTACAGGACGTCGCCACCGTTGGAATACTCCCATTAAAATCTGAGGAAATATTACGAAATATATAACCTGTAAACTCTATTACTATACTTTACAAAATCGATTGTTTAAGGTTTTATGTAAAGTGAGCTGTTAAGGGGAAGGAATGCAAAATATATTCATTAGTTTGTTAAATCTAGAATAGATCTAGTATAATAATATAGATAGACAACCAAGAAAATAATGAATTGCAGTTTATGGGGAAAATGAATTATACTTTATACATTCAATTACAATCAGTTTACGAGAAGTTTTAGCTATGCAGTGATTAAAGCGGACGTAATTGTCAGTAAGGAGTAACCTGAGAGGAGTTCTCGTAAAGTATAATGTCTACGACAAGTCAGTGGGAAGAATAAAGTAATAAAGTGGACGACCAGAAGAGATATGTCGGACCACGCCTTCTTGATTAAGTCATCATCGTTTTAGTGCACTGTAGGTTGTAACTTTATTGGTTTCGGCACATATCAACACCTACATTACTGGTCGTAAAATTCACCTATCTATTGGTCTTTGATTGATTTTGTTTTAGGCTATCAAAGATAGATAATTGTTTATGGAACAGGTGTTCGGTTTTTTCTGTAGCATAAAGAGTTTTACATAAGTACTGGACGAAGGTCTACAATACAACATGAGTAATGAAAATGTTTGTATTTACTTCCCTGAAATAGGTTAAATCATGGATATATCTTAAGGGAATGTCTTAGGTTTGTATAAAGAGCTATTCTTATAACCAAACTATGACGTCACTTACCATATGACGTCACTGTTTCAAATTCTAGTTGCGCAAATTTCTAACAACCCCCCCACCCAGAACTAAGATATATCAATGTCCAAAACATTTTATAATTCACAATGGCGTTGCTTATTAACTATTTAATATCTCTTATTGGACTTTTTCAACGCGTCTGTGTTTTAACTATGTACCCAAGGTTTCTGGATGTGGAGAAACTACACCCGTTTTCAAGTGATTACCTAATAATTTACATTAAAAATTGAAAGTTTAGGTTACAGATATTAATTATCTGTTTCATGTTATCAATAATACTATACTTATCTATCACGCACAATACAAAATCTATATTGGTAACGCAACAAATAACTACAACAATCCATCTCCGAACTAGCGGGGTGAAACAAGATAGCTTGCGCTCTGAACGAGGGTTTTAGCACTACAAAAAAGTCAATCTCCAGAAACGTTGTGTAGTTAAAACACAGACGCGATGCCAAAAGTCCAATTAAAATATTGATAAATTTTATACTGGATTTTTACTAGTTTTAACCAGAAAATTGATTATTTAGAGGGAAACTATTTTCAAACCCTAAAAACATTTGGTTAACTAATTCGCTCATTTTAAACATTTTTCTGTAATTGGTGCAAATATAACAGTCTTATCGTATACAAATTCAGAAATTTTACATCGGAATTGAGCTGTAGAAAAATTAAGAATGCAAAATCTCTCAATATATTAACCAAACCAACCCTAGATAATATGAATATGTTTACAATTTTAAAGTACTCTTAATTCCACTTTCACTTAATTTCCCGTATCACCTTTAAAATAAAATAAATTTCTGAGTACTAAAATCCAGAACAAAAAGACATTTTGTTGTGAAAACAGGTGTGTTAAAATGAATCGACCTATCTCTACTCAATAGAAATCCTTGGCACAGAACGATGTATTGAAAAAGTGTAACTGTAAAGATTTCTACACAACACGTTATATAGTTCAGTCGATTTAGCGGCCTTTGGTCAAACAGTGGAGCTCGCTCTTTAGTAGTGTTTGATTGTCTGTGCTCACAGCTGTTGGCGGTTTATTTGTAATCAGCTGATATAATGCCTCCAGCTGGACAGAGAATCTCGCAACTACCAATTACCCGCCAAGGCCGTCCTGAGTTCTCAGTCGAGGACGCTATTCTGTTTGTTTTGCCGTTCTCTACACATTAGCATATATAAACTTTAACTTTTCGTTTTACAATTTTCAGTCAGTTATTAAAAATTGTGCAACTCAGCGAGTGGAGCAATTATGGATATCGTGTTCGGTTTTTGCTATTTACCTAAATATGATTTTTTGTAGCTAAGTACTTAAACTGCGGTGAAAACAGACGATTTTTTAAGGTTAAAATTTAAGGTCTCGTAGAAATTTAAAAATTGTATTATATCTTCATGTGTCACAGTCACAATAATGATTAAAGAAATATACTTCACTAGGTATTGTTTAAAACCGAGCATTCAGTAATAATTTTACTTTATGGTTTTCCAACGTAATTGATAATAAAATATGATTAAGATTTTAATATTTAAAAAAATTCAATCGGATAACTCAATAATAAATCTGTTTTTAAATTGCATTTTTAATTTTAAGGCGTCTGTTTTAGTTTATACGTCTTACAGTAAAGGAATTATTTGATCATATGAATTATTTACATTTACAACAAATTTTCGAGGTAATTTGAGACAAACTATATTTAATTAATTCTAAGCGTTGAAATTAAAAAATAAATTTGCTTTATATGTGTATAAAAATATTTTCAAACTACTGTACCATTTAAATTTTAAATATTTGACTATCCACCGTAAACTTGATTCAACCACTATATTAATTTATCGTAAAACAATATGTTTACACGATAAAATAAGACAACCCTGCAACTGTACAAAAGTCTATAACCAAACCTACTTGTGTAATATTGTAAAAGTTGTAGCCCTATATTTTTACTATATGTTTACTGCAGTCACATACATAATTATGGAATCAATTTATACGTTTCTTTTTGGCAGATAACCAAATGTTTATATTAAATAATTTCATAGGATTTCAACAATATATTGAATATAATTTACAGCTATAATGATCTTTTTATTTAGTTATGAATAGTGAAAAATATTTGTGGTAAAAGGTAGTGATATTCATTTTTGTAATTCGTGTTTCAGGCTCTTAATGCATGCAAAAATTGTAAATGCTCGCTAATTATAAGTTTGAATAATTTCACTACCTTAAAAATCTTCTAACATAATAGATATCTGGAAGCAGTCATACAGATTGCAACACGCCTGTTCGAAGGTTGCGCGCCACAAAAGCAATCTGTTCGCTAAGCCTCCCGGAGAGACGGGTCTAGGGGTTGGATACTAGTAAAAGGTAACATATACAAAGCACATAGTGAAAGTAAGTTAGAGTCATTCTATGTAAACAGTTTACTCACATTGAATGGTATGACTATCCAAGAGCCGTCCGAGGAACACTTTCACAACACGGCTGAGACCAGACTGCGCTCGGCGGTGTGCGAGTAGTGCCAGCCCCCCTCCCCCTTGGACACCCTCCCCCCACGACACCCACACCGCAGGACGCGCGATAACCGGCCTGGATCTGCAAGGATACGGGAGTTGCTGAGGACCACGCCGCTGCAGGCAGGACGCCACACTCCGTTTACGTTTAAAAGTACTCACGTAAATTTTAAAATGCCCCACAGCAGCAGACCTGCGCGCGGTAAATTCCATCTATTTGTGTATTCCTTACTATAATAAACGTTATTAGCTACGAGTGATAGTTAAAGTGTTTTTGGCGTTAGCTTAGGGTATTTTTCGACATGAATATATCTCCTGGGGGGTGTTGGCGATTTGTGCGACCAATATTTGAAACGGTGACGTCATTTGATTAGTGACATCATATGATTGTGACGTCATCGTTTGATTTTAAGAACAGCTGTTTAGATGTGATTTCTCTTCCACGGTTACAACAACAAAACTACTGATACTCGGTGATTATATTTCATCTACCGTTTGAACTTATGTACCGTTTTAATACTTATCAAAATTTTGTTCACAAGAAATCTTGTTGAAAGTTTATTATGCCCATATTGATTCTCATATCAGCTTTGGTATAGAAGTATATGGTGCGACAGCTAAACAAAATTTAAAAAGTATTTTAACTCTTCAAAAAAGGCCATAAGAATTATGTTAAATTTTGACAGTAAAAAATCAGTAAAAGAACATTTTTCTCAACTAAATATTACGACAGTTTATGGAAAATACATTTTAAAACAATTATGTGTGCAAAGGCTTCCGAAGATACGCTTCCTCAATTGGGCACACACCATGACTATAATACGCGACATAAAAATTACCCAGCCATAAATATACATAACCTGGAGTTTTATAATAAAAAACCAACTGCCGCTGGAGTAAAATTTTTAAACAAATTACCCAGGGTCATAAAAGAGATCAATGAAATAAATACTTTCAAAAGAAAATTGAAAAATTACATAATTAGTAAATCGTTTTATTCGTTTGATGAATATTTAATTGCTTGACTTTGGTATGAACTTAACTTTATTTTATATTAATTTATATGTGATATTAAGTGTGACGCCATTCTGATCCTGTAATTGTGATATAATGAATAAAGATTGTCTGATTCTGATTCTGAAAACTTAACATTGCTCTTATGGGAATCGAGTAAAATAAGGTAAGCGTACTGTGCGGTCTCCTCATATTATATGTTTATAAATAAGTAGGTTATACGATTAACACGGAAAATTAGTAAGTATAGGCTAGTTAAGAATGGTTTATTTTGACTTTTAAATCTGTAAACAATACAAAATATAAATAAACATGGTGTCATTACAAAATCATAAATCACAATGAAATCAAGAGATCTTTCGTCTAAAACTCATAACTAAAAGCTTCTCTTATTAAAAATATATGTCTTAATTTATTAGCTTACAGTCTAACTAAAAACATATTAAAATATATCTTTTATACAGGTTCTTTCAAAACAAAAGGAAAATTTATTACAAAATGACTATACAAAACATGTAGGTACTTCAACGTATTCTTTGTTACTAGGTTTCTTCATTTTATTAAAACAATAACTATAAATTAAGAGCGATCAGATAAAAAGAACGCAACAAGAATTAAAAAACAAAAACGTCCAGAAGACAATGGGAAAGTAATCTACCGGCAATTAATTACCAGCATCAGGTAAAACATCACATACAGGAATTATCTCAGGGAATCACTCTGGTCCAGTGAGTTAATGATGCTGGATTGCAACCAGTTGCCGGCGACTTCTTTGAGATCACGAGCAGTCACCTGAACGTCGGTGATGGGCTTTTGAGTTTAAAAAAAGGTTTGCTACCATTAGAACTGGAAAATTGTGGTTTTAAGCAAAGGCTTCATAGTAGGATCTGTGGAATGCTGAAATGGGTGTAGGCCAACGCCAACGTAAACGAGGGATCATTATGGATGAAAATGAAAATTGGATTGTCCACATTATTCTCAGAGAAGTAAAGAAAACCTCCAAACCAATCAATGTCAAAAGTGACTGGGATGGTGGCGACATCCTGTAATCCAGCTACTTGGAGGTCACGAATTGTAGATAGTTGTGAGAGATGGGCGGTGGGTGTAGTGTTCTCTTGTGTGGATTAACGTCCGCACTATTGAATACTGCGTTAATCCGCAAAACCTATCCTCATAATTAGACCAATTCGTAATTCAGAGGCTGTGGTTCGGATTCCACGTTAAACATTAAGTCCCTTAGTTGCCACCGGCTTTTGGGCTATTAATTAACAGTCCTGTCTAAGGAAGATGTCAGCCTTAGTCAGTAACAAGACTACAAGATCGCGCTACAATCATCTTACACTCAATTCTCATTCATACTTGGCTTAAAATACCTACCTTGTAGTATGGTCGCCATTTCATTAATCTAATCTAATCTAATCCTTATCCAATTCAACAACCCTGAAGTCTCCCAGACAAGTAAAAGGAAAAAACTACGGAAAACGTCCCTTTGGGAAAATAGGTTAGATCATGGATATGTCTAAAGGGAATCTTCATTTAAACAGCTGTTCTTAATCGTTTATATTGATTTTCACTGCAATAGCTCTGGTACACTTCCGCTGCTCCTTTTTTACGTTACCCAAATATACACCAATCTACCCAAATCTAACACCCCCTAGAGCTAAGGACATATCCATGTCAAAAATGAAAACGATTCTAATTTATTATTTGAAAAATTATTGTGCTTAAACTTTAAATAGTGTGATATAGTTGGAGTTAGTTTTAACGTTAAAAGAAAACATTCATTACACAATACTCCATAATAGGGAACAAAAATTCACAATGTTTATCTCATGGGGAACATACTTTAAGAGTAAATAAGGAAAAAGCGTTTTGCACAGCTTCACATAAAGACAACACCTCCTCATTTCAGCCACGCTGTCCAGCGATAACAGAAGTTTAGTTCATAAGGAACGACCTTCAATATTATTAGTATGGCTTCCTCGACAAGAACTACAGTTGGCACTTGATAATCCGACACTTGACAGTCCGACACACTCGGTAGTCCGACGCCGCGCCAAATGAGTCATCGCCGCGACGGGCGTCTGTACAGTATAGAAATTTTATTCGTGTTATGACAGGAGTCTTGCGTCTTCCGGTCCGTTAGTTTCTTACCTTGTTCAGTATAAATTAGTACGTAGTAAAGAGCGTTGCTTACTTTTTTACTGACAGTATTCAATTCAGAATTTAAGTGCAAAGTATTAGTTCAGGTAGGCCTTACTGAATAGGTTATGTTTCACGTTATGCCTATACGTTATAACTGTTTTATAGTTATGTTATGTGTGTGTTGTGTATTAGTTATGTTTATAGATAAATGTCATACAGTATTTTGTATTCATTAAGTAGTTTTTGTAAAAAAAGACTTTGTAAATTGTTTATTTAAACCATTAATAGAATTAAGGTACTTAATAATGAACACCAGTATACTTTTCTTAAATCTACAGTTAGGGTTGTGCAAGAAATATAAGTTTTTAGTAATCCGACATTTTCGGTAATCCGACACACTCCCGGTCCCATAAGTGTCGGATTATCAAGTGCCAACTATAAGCAATAAACTAACTTAATAAGAATAAATAACGAGTTATATTCTCCGAGATCGTATGACGACTATTGCCGACTTGAATGGCTACTGGTATTCAAACATTAGCATTGTGTAGTCTATGAAAACTGGTAGCAGACAACCTACACATAACACAGATAAATAGACAGATAAACAGACGCGCATTGTGTTCTAATAATGCTAATACATCTGCAAAGAGTCTTGTAAAGGCTCACTGTTGGGGCAAGTATTGTCGTCTTATAGAGGTAAAGTATGTCAAGCAAAGGATATTCACTGTATATAGGCTTTATAAGCCTAGTCACAGACCACTAAACATACTTGTTATCGAGGGGTTTGCCGGAATTTCTACCTCATATAGAGGTGCTTTTAGCATTGAACGTCGTATACGTTTCAATGGAATTTTGAAAATCTCGTATTATAGAGGTTCTTACTAAAGAGGTTCCACAGTACAACACCCAGCCAGTACAAGTTACCCAGCTGCTTAAGGGTCCTTCGCTATTCACACGAGGACCTATACTTCCGGGCGTTTTCCTCCATTTTGCAGTCGAGTTTGGTCCGTCGTGCTGTATGGAAAGAATTATGTTATTACCATGCATATTTTTGTCTTTCTCGTAGCTTTCATCAAAACCAGGGCTCATTTCATTGCAGATAACCCTCCACACCTCCGTTGTTGCAGTTCTGTTATTGTTTACTTTTGTCCCAAAGACAGGGCCTTCGAGACACCAGTGAGATGAATAGCACTGTTTAACTCTGTGTACAAAACTGGTAAATGCGGACACAGGCCTCGTGTGTACAAGCTCCATTTGAATGATTGTTAAATAGCTGTACACGACCCGCGCCTGCGTCCGCTCCGTGTGTAAGGGCCCTAAGGTTTCCGAACATCCACCGGTCATGCTTAATCTGACTAGCCGTAGGGGCGCATCACGAGATGGGGAGAAGCCCAGGTGTTCGCGGCACGTGCTCACCCTCCCACCCTCTACGCATACATCACCTGGGTCGGGGTGTAACAAACAGGCGGAGTCCCTGACCTCGCCCTTCCAGACGCACGCCTGGCTCAGCTGGGCAGTAGGAAGTGGACGATACGTATCGTAAGATATTACTGTAACACAGTCTCGGCTCTCTGGCTTTTACTAATTCAAAGATAAAAATTAGGAACGTTAAAAAACTGTCGAATTATTGGTTGTAAGTCATTTGGCTATACAATGTGATGGGCTTCCCATTATCTTGGCTCATTCTTGTCTCTTCTTAGGGCCTGACCCTACATTTTTTCCAAAAACCTATTTCATTTATGTACAACAAGAGAAATACTACACTACAATGCTTTAATATTTTATGATTTTCAGTTTTTAGACCTTTATAAATATAAAATTTGTTACCTTTATTTGCCTGTAGATCTAAAAAACTTTCTTTATCCTCCCGATGTACATTTCGCTACAAAAGTGTAGCATCATCACAGGGTAAATTCTTGAATGCAAATATTTAAGTTTAAATTCAATACTATTCAAAATTATTAACAAAATTGAAAATACAACTACACCACGTTCATGAAAATATTAAACATATGAAATTTGAACAATAAATTATACTAATATTATTTATTTACATTCAAGAATTTACCCTGTGATGATGCTACACTTTTGTAGCGAAATGTACATCGGGAGAACAATGAAAAATTTTTAGATCTACAGGCAAATAAAGGTAACAAATGCTTTAATATTTGAATATTTATAATCTGTAACATTTCTTTAATGAAGAATATGTTTTGCTACTTTTGTAAGTTTTTTTCTAGTCCGGTGGAATCCATAAGCGAAACTCCTGACGTAGCTCTTTTGATACGACCCCACGGGTTAGCGGAGGATTATCAAAACTATTGTTAGCGTGAATGAAGCCAGTGTTTGACCGTTCCTGCGATCCTAGCGGCGCGGCGACCAGACATTGTTGCGCATTGTTGTCTGGGAGGGATTGATTAGATTAGATTAGGTCATTGAAATTGCAACCATACTACAATGTAGGTATTTTAAGCCAAGTATGAATGAGGAATGAGTGTAAGATGATTGTGGCGCGCGATCTTGTAGTCTTGTTACTGACTAAGGCTGACACGTTCCTTAGACAGGACTGTTAATTAATAGCCCAACAGCCGATGGCAACTAATGGACCTACAGTTTAACGTGGAATCCAAACCACGGCCTCTGAATTACGATTTGGTCTAATTATGAGGATAGGCTTTGCGGATTAACGTAGTATTCAATAGTGCGGACGTTAATCTACACAAGAGAACACCACATCCACCATCTCTCACAACTATCCACAATTCGTGACATCCAAGTAGCTGGATTACAGGACGTCGCCACCGTCCCAGTCAATATGAGGTGTACACTAGAAAGGGAGGCAACGCTATCAGGGCGCGACTGCCTTTACGCGGAAGCATAACGTTTTGCTCTGTGCTTCAGCTGCGTTAACGCAACAATGACCTCCGTGATAGTATTCCAACGCAACGTAAGTGTTCTCCAACCAACGTCGTTTAAACTCTGCAATGCGTGATAAAATAAGCGAGATAATAATTACTAGTCCTAAATTTTCGTTGCAAACAGATGATCGTGGCGTATCTGTGATCCACAAATTGTGGATAGTTGCGATGGTCGGTGGGTGTAGTGTTCTCTTGTGTGTATTAACGTCCGCACTATTGAATACTACGTTAATCTGCAAATACCATCTTTATATTTAGACCAGTTCGTAATTCAGAGGCAGTGATTCGGATTCCACGTTAAACTGTAGGTCCCTTAGATATTCCATTGACTGTTGGGCTATTATTTAACAGTTCTGTCTAAGGAACACGTCAGCCTTAGTCAGTAACAAGACTACAAGATCGTGCCACAATCATCCTACGCTCATTTCTCATTCATACTTGGCTTAAAATACCTGGAGGCCACACATTGTGGATAGTTGAGAGCGATGGTCGGTGGGTGTAGTTTTCTCTTGTGTTAATTAACGTCCGCACTATTGAATAGTAAGTTAATCCACAAAGACCATCCTCATAATTAGAACAATTCCTAATTCAGAGACCGTGGTTCGGATTCCACGTTAAACTGTAGGTCCCTTAGATATTTCATTGATTGTTGGGCTATTATTTAACAGTCCTGTCTAAGGAACATGTCAGCTATATCCTGGTTCCTGGCTAACCGTTTTCAGCTGAATGAGTCCAAGACACAGCAGATCTGTAGCCTCTCTAGACATGATGTTGAGTTCTCGTACCTTGTGAAATTCCTAGGATATTCCATTGGCCACAAAGTTGAGCTGGACCTGCCATGTAGAGCAGACGACTAATAGATTATCAGGAGTTTGTTTTTTCTTCTGAACCTAAGAGGCTGTGTAACGCAGGACTACCTACTGATAGCCTACCATGCCCTTTTTCGCTGTAACGTGACCTATGGACTTCTGCTGTTGGGCCACTTATCCAGGACACCTGATTTTCTGAAAATGCAGAAACGCGCCATCAGGATTATCACAAGGAGCGATAAGTGTGCACATTGTAAGCCCCTTTTTGTAAGGCTTGGGGTGCTTAGATTGTTGGCCATTATAGCCTGCCCTGCCTTATGTGCGTCAGATTGAATTTGAATAACGTGGTGGTCAGGCAGGATATCCATGTGCACAACACCAGACACCGTGGCCATCTTGATGTTCCTAGAAACCCAGGCTAGCTACACCACCTCGTCTATTGTGTTTTTCAATAGACTGTCACAGAGGGTTAAAGAGCTGGAAACTTCTAGTTTCAGAAGTTTTGACTGATTATATTAGGGGCAGAGCCTAGTTTTATAGATTTTATTGGCCTATTTTATGGGCACCCATGAGTTTATGGATGATGACTTTACTCATTTGTAATCAGCTGGAAGTGACAATTTAAGTGTTTTAAATATATGTTTTTATGTGAGTCTGTATTGACGGCATCAATCCCACTACGTGGGCATCAGATGAAGTTATAGGTATAAGTAAGCTATTCTGCATTTTCCATCTTATGATCGTAATCTAGGCATTCATATGGCTTTAAAAACTACAGTACGACATGTATATCAGTGTATCATTGTCCACAATAACCGAAAAGTTTTTATGAGTAAATGACAATACAGTCCAAGTCATCTCTAGAATCTGGGAGAATCGGTGGCACCTTCAAGACTTCCACCAGTAAATACAAGTTTTATCAGGTAATTACCTAATATTTTAGATTCCTAACTAGACAAACCATGAACTATTTTGATATGGGAATGTCTTAGCTCTGGATTAATTTGAAACAGTGTATTCATATAACAATAACAACAGCTGTTCAGAGAAACTGAAAACAATTCCTTTGACATATCCATGATCTAACCTATTTTCCACAGGGAAGTAAAAGCAAACATTTTTTGAATAATATTTTAATTATGTAATAATAGTTTAGATCAAATGCATAGTTTCCATAAGTTATATTCCTAAAAACTGGTTCAACTGGTCCAGTCAAGTTTTGCTGGTATGTTATTTAAAATTATTTTTTCCTAGTAGTGTAATAGTTATAGCTACAAAAGCAAATTATTTTTGAATTTCATTGCCTGAAAAATATTCTGATCCATAACAATATAGTTAAACTTTTTATTTGAATTTCTTTGGAATAATTATAATTATTTTTGTTAATTTTACGTTTTCTACCCTTAGACAAGTCAAAGAGGGTCTTATCTAAATTTCTATCAGTGAGTCTGTCTGTCTTTCTAGTTAAAATGTTGCTTGAATAGGGTCTTTGTATAACATTTCTCATTGAACATCGCAGCACTCATTTTCATTATAACTTGTTGAGATACCTAGATTTTTTATGTATTTGTTTACAATTAATTGTAGGTTTTAATTTTATTATACGTATCTTACTACTTAAGATTTGAAATATGGTTGATAAAACCCGTGTGAAGACAATAGAAGGGCACAAATGACAGGCTTACTGCTAGTCAAATATAATAGTTAACTTTTCGATTTTGTAAACTGTTACAAACTGTGTGTTGATAAACTGTTTAGATATATCTACACTAAGTCCTGGTCCTGGACTTACAACAGGCCACAAATAAGTTTACCTATCATAATGTGCTTCTCCCCCTTCACCCCCTATCACAATGCTCTACAATCTTCCAGGTTTCCTCCCTCTCTTGCACGGTGTTCCACAAGACATCAATATTTTAATTTCTAATTATATTTATTGTTACTGTACGGTTTGTACAATCTTCTTAAGAAGTATAACTTTCTTTAGGTCCAGTCTACCAGAAACTAGCCAATCTAAGACCAACTTCTGCAACAAGGAGAGTCTAAGACACTTGCTTCCAGCAACCCCGCTTAATTTCTAATACAAGGTATGAACCTATATAATTCTGTCAAAATAATTCCTGTTTAACTTTCTGAGTTTATAACAAAGATGGTTCATTTCAGTTTTTCCAATAATATCAACCTTAGATCCAAAATCAGTATTCAAAATTGTAAAAACGCTTATAATTTATATTGGTCCTAATACATATTTCCTGTGATAATATACAGTATCAAATATTATTAATCAAATGAAGTCAGTTGAATCAAAGTTAATATCATTTTGTTTAGGCCTATATTTTCATTGAAACCCATTTTTAGGTTACTGGAAGTTCATACTTTGTTTTTACCATAATTTGTCATGTATTTATTTGACATATTCCTTCTTGATTGTCTTGAGATGAGGAACCGCATGGCGAAGTGAAGTCAAAGCATCTTGAGCTAAGTGTTGAATTTTGTACAAAAACCAGATATGAAGTGCAATATAAGCAAAACAGTCGTAATGACTTCATATATTATATCACCTTGGGAGCATCAACGTGAAAATAGCTGTGTAAAAAGAATAAAATATTGTAAATCCTTCAAGTAAATTATATTTTTCTTAAATTCTGTTAGTAAGTCATACTTTTGGAGTACGTTGTTGTTATACCCTAATGCATTACATGGAAGGATAATATTATTCATGAATAATATAAGTTAATAATAAGTTCTGTGTAATTCGCTCACACCCGCATGCTGCAAGCTATTTCGTTTACTGGTTGAGATCATCAATCTGCCTCCTATAGGCATTCCACGTGGTTGTTCGTTTTTGGTGGAGGGATAAAATCAGTCTATAAATTTGTTTTAATAAAAGTTTATAAAGTTTGATGGATTTTTGCCATCATCACTAGTACCAAACTGTGGGCACCACTGTATAAATGTCTGTTTAGTAATTTTCTGGTGTAAAAAAGGGCATAATAACTGAACAACTGACATATTTTAGTTTTTTAAAAGTAGATTTCACACATAACAGTACATGTATTAACACATGAACTATGAACGGCTTCATTAATTCGAAGGGGCGGATTCCAAGGCACTTCAGATGTAGAGGCTTTTTTCGCATACATGAAAAGCGCTAAGGGTTGTAATAGTGGAATAGATTGATAATAATGTTACTGTGAGGTTTCACTCCCCAAGGAAACCGCAGAACATTGTATAGCAATAACCCTAACCTTAAGAGACTGTTGAAATAAGTTTTTTTTTTATATTTTGCATTATCAAAACCAAAAGCATGCCATATGTGAGCTACCCCTTGGAAGAATATTCTCATAATTAACCCTTAGATAACATGGAGTAGAAATAGACATAAAATAAATTACTGACTAAATTGTGATATTTAAGAGGGTTTGAGAATAATGTTGTTACTAACATTACTAATAATTCAATATAAGTAATTTATTCCCGTTGGCAAAACCCTTTGATGACAATTTAAAAACTTAAAGATTTTAAAGTTTTGTGATTGTTAACCAATTCCCTTAAAACCTGGTTGAAGGTCGCCCATTTCCATGGTTTTGACAAAATCAGATAACTACATATAGACCGTCATTATTTTAAGCGTACTTGTCATTTCCACAAATTAGTGTCCACACATGCATGGTAAGTGTTTGCACTGTGAGAGGCTATCTTGGCGAACCAAGCTTCAGCATTGGACTACACCTTAAGCGTTTGTTATCGTACATTATTTGTTAAAAACGGTAATTAAATTTGTGAAACATTTTTACAAATTATCCTATGAACCTTCATGTTTTAAATTTGGTTGTTCGTAAATTACCAAGCAGACTATATCTCTTTTTAAATATATGGTGAGTACTTTATATAGAATGTTGTGAAAGATTTAGTTTTATTTCAGTAAAATAAAAACTGCCATTTTATATTTATATATTTTATAATTATATATTTTTCTGGAACACATAATTAAAAAAAGTGTCAGTTCAAATTTGGAATCTGACCTACAAATCTGGAGAGATCGTAAACCAACATATGCAGGGAAGTAGTATTTTGTCAAGGGGTTTTTTGCGTTATCACATTTTTTAAAAAATATCAATTTTATATTACCCATGTTCAGCTTACTACACAACAATTTTTAGTTTTTCCACCACGAGAGATATAAAAAATCTCACCAGTACGTTGTTACCCAAATTATGATAAAAAAAATTATCACAACTAATATTTAAAACATGATATTTATCATGGGTGAGATCCATTTTTAAAAACACTATGTTTTATCATGGAGCAAACCTGATACTCTTTTATATATTGCAAACCCATTTTCAGATTTGATGAAAGGGTATAAAATGTAAAATAATGTGGAAAGGCTACTTTCATACCTCAACAAAGCGAGAAACCTACTCATGTTTTAATCATAAATCAAAATTATTTTATAATTTAAAAACTTGATTATATTATATAAAATAATATATTTAAACTGATAATATATTCTTAAAAATATTTGTAAAATATAATTATATCTAAATGTAGTGACTTACACTGATTTGATTTTAAATTTCAGAAAATATTTTAATGCCGGATAGGTACATAATTGTAGTTTTTAATACTATACCACCTCATTTACAGATATATCAATGAGATAGGGATCAAATTCAGGAAACACCAATGCGGATTAGGGAAGCGTCAGTTCAAACTAGTGGAATTGTTAGAGTTGAAATCAGGGAGACAGGGATGCAAACACTGAGGGAAAATTTTTTCAAGGGTGTATTTTATCGTTATCCGCATTGGTACGTACGTTAACAAAGATCGGGAATCAAACTATGATTTTTACACTCATGTTCCTGACTGTACTACTGGCAAAAATTGTCATATTTGTCCACCCACAAAGAAGGGCAAAACTAATCTAATATTACGGAAAATTATTTACCCCATAACACCATGCCCGCCAATCATCCCCAATAAGTCGGTTTCAAAATCTTATATTAAATCATGGGTATTAAATATCACTTTATAATTATTTAAATTTTACTTAAAACCATTTTTAATTTGAAAAAATTAAAAAATGCTATTAAATTTTCGGTACCTTCAACAAAGCAAAGAACGCTACGTCATCACCTGGTAAGTTGTTGAAAATCAACATAGTTTATTTTAAATTAATTATAAATGAAATAGTGTCAGCATTATAATAATTAGAACCTCAGAACTGAAAAATTTATTAAAAATAATTGTATATTCCTGTAAAATGTAATCAAATATTTTTTTAACACAAAATTAATAATGGGAATGCAGGTAACAAGACTACAAGATCGCGCCACAATCATCCTACACTCAATCCTCATACATACTTGGCTTAAAATACCTACATTGTAGTATGGTTGCCATTTCAATGATCTGATCTAATCTAATTTACTCAAAAATAATTTGTACATAAAATAAAAAGAAAAGATGATATCCATCTTTATTTTTCTTTTGCATTTTTATACTTCTTTAATTAATTCTTTATATAATTTTTGCCTCTTGATTAAATACTATTTTAATATTCTAATATTAATCCAAAACGAATAAAATTTATAAATATATTTATAGTAGGTGGTAACTTGATTTTAAAAGGTATTTAAAGTAAAAAATATATTAAGCTGTTATTACACTAATTAATTATACTATTATTCTTAATTTAATACTTAAATAGTAAATAAAAAGTAGGTAGTTGATATATTACATAAGTAGTGGCAAAATGCAATAATTAATACAGTGTAATTAAATAATTAATTTACGAATAGCCTACTTATTGAGAATAAAAAACATTACTATTCTACACTACAAATTACATTGAACACATGCATAATTTACAACAAGACATACTTAAGCTAGGAAGCAAAACAATAATAATTTAACTTAATTAGTCATCATTTTCATCTTTAGAGATGTCCACCGCTTCTGGGACGTGATTACCCTCACTATGATTTCTTATCAAGGCACTGTTGAAGTTGGTCTTATCTGACAAGGAGGTCCTAAAATCAAGTTGATGTGGGGATCCTGGTCTGAACCAGACACAGGATATTGGAGCAGTCCAACTCACCATCAAGCAGCTTTTGTGCAGAACTTCTGCGGGTTTCTAGCGTCTGCAGACCAAGGAAATGGGATAAGTCATCGACTGAGACTTGTCACTCTAAGAAATCTTCGTCAAATCCTCTCCAGTTCATCACCAAGGGCTCCACACAACAGATCGGCATTCAAGAATTTGATTCACTAAGGTACAGTATAAAGTATTCAATGCAGTAATATTCCTGTAATTTCTTGAGAATCGATAAATAAAACCAAGTATTTTATTAGCCTTACGAAAGGTGTCACAATATGAGATTCAGAGTTTAAAGTATTTGTCAAAATAACATCCAAGTCCTTTACTGTCTGAACTCTGGGAAGCTCCTCCTCTCGAATTTTATTGTTAGAAGTAATTTGAGATGCTCGGTGACGAAATGGCATTTATTATTCTTAAGTTTCATTGTCTATTGGCACCGTTAATCTAATTCTTTAGACTTCTTTTGATTATTAAACAGTGCCCATCTGTTGATACGATAGTACACCTTTCTGTCACCTGCAAGGTAAAGGAGACTGGAAGAGGATAAATCATTTATGGGTAGATAGAAAAGGCAGGGTCCGTGTAAAGAACTCCAGACGTAGAAATGTACTTAGTAGATCGTGCCGCTTCAAATCTGACATAGTCGCCTGACGCCTGAAGAGATTAAACTAGTTGTCAGTAAGATATTTCATAAGTGCTATGTCATAGCTATTTCAGTTGATAATCATAATCATAATATAAATTAGCCTTGATTGAGTAAAGAAATATGAAATCATCACGATGATATGAACGATGAACTCAATTTCATAAAAATGTTTAGTTCTTTATTAACCGTAAACATTGTGAGTGAGCTCATCGGCCATTCAGTGGTAGGGTTACTCTGAATCAAATCAAATCCTTTATTGTTCGTAAAAAGATTTTTTGTTCACGGACATTGTCATAAAGAGTTGTCCTTAATCATAAGGAACATATTTAAAATACATACCATGACAAAGGCAAAAATAATTGGGATAAACTAGAGACTGGCTGACTAGATAAGATTTTTCCAAATCAAAACTATAAGGCATGTAGAGATCAGCTAACTTAACTCATAGCGCTAAGTATTTTTGAATTTGATTCCTTTCAGGGCCTTTATATTAGCAGGTAACTTGTTGTAGTACACCCCATACAAAAAGGCTACTATTTGAAGTTAATTTAAATCTTCTCTGCACCCAATGTACGTTCATCTAGACCTGGTACAATGGTCATGTAAACCTGTTCATTTCTTGTAGTATAGTGATCATAATTTGTAACAAGAATAATAGTTTGATAAAAATATACATTCCAAAAATTGTCATATCATGAGATCTAAAAACTCTTTATAACATTGTCTTGGATCATTAAACGAAATATGAATGTTTTTTGTAAAATAAAGACCTTTTTTAAATGAAGTGTTAACCCCAGGATTAAAAGCTAAGTTCGACGAGATTTTTATCTTCATGGAGTACTGTAACTACTATTTGGAAGCATGGTTTTAATGTCAAGATTATTTCCTCCAATCAAAATTATAAATCTAGGGTAGTTCAATAATAACTAGTTCACAATAGCTACTGTCATCGGGGGTAATATTATTGTACCGCTGTAATGTTGTATTACTTGAATATCTAGATTATAATAATAAGTAACAAATAGTATCCATAAAAATAATATATATGCTACATATTTTAACATGTATTTAATTCATATCGAAATATTGTTCCAGACCGGGCAGGACTTGCGGGACCTTCTCGTCCACTCTGGACCTCGACATACTCGTTAAGCGGGGGCTGACAACAATCAAAAATAAATTCGTCAATGAATCTTGAATTGTGGTATTATTTTAGCTGAGTTGTTCTATGTAATTGCCAGGATGCTCTGAACTAAATGTGATATTTTGAGGATTTGTAAAAGAAATTTGTTTGAAATTTACTGACATACTAACATTCATCATAATATATGGTAACACTTTTTCACTCATTTTTGTGCACATCAAATCTCATATGAAATCAGTCATTATAACCCTAGATCTGGTTAGTAGAACTTTCTATAATGGTTGGCTATTTTTACTGTTTCGATATGGGTTCCTTTCAATCATATGTTTCGATGTCTACTGTAGTAAAGTATATACATATGCTTTCCCTAGAACTTAAACTGACATCCACAAATATACCAGCATAATATTTTTCTTCATTTTATAGACTTCACCCATAAAATGTAGTAATGCATTATTAGTGATCAGTTTTTTTTCTAAAACCATATTGTCGATTACTAAAATAATTTTGTTTCTCTAGGAAGTTTACCAATCTTACCTTAACTACCCTCTCAATTATCTTAGAAAAGATCGACAAGAGCGCAATAGAATGATAATTACTAGGATCAGTTTTAGTACCTTTTTTACGTAATGGTTTTACAATACAGTAGCTATTTTCAAATCACTAGAAAATTCACCAGGACGGCAGTAAAAGCATCGTCTAACGGTTTTCAGTGGTATCTGGCTTAAAAAAAAATAGTTGTGGTCCCACTGCAACCTCTATTTCCTTACTTTGTTCTAAGTATCTACATTATGAATCATACAATTTTCTCCATCTATGTCTAATTCTTTTGTTCCAAGTACGTTTTAGCTATCACTTTCAGTTTTATTTACTGAAAAGATTGGCATCTAGCGAAAACAAAAAATTGACAAAAACAAAGCTATGACAATCTAGGGGAAGTTGAGGAAAGGTATGTAGTCACTCAAGGTCATATGGTCATATGACAATAGTGATCCTTACGATTAATGCATTGTTAATGCACTACAATAATAGCCTGAAACCAAGAACCACTGTTGGGAAATCAAAGTATATTTAGATCCAACAAGTTACCTCCATGTCTCAATGTTGCAGCACTTACAATACTCCAGTACCTGGTGACCGAGCTTTGCTCAGATAAAATAATACATGTATTATATTAGTTAATTAGCAAAATTAAAACACATTTATTACTCCATGTAAACACAGTTTATATAGTTTAAATGATTTACACATCTTAATTAATATAGTATAAACACTTTTTTTACTAACCTGCATAAATTCTGAACAAAAATGTAGCTTACTCCAGACGGGGATCAATCTCATTACCTTCTGCAAATGAATTCTCCGCGCTAGCTCTGAGCCATGGTGCGATAAGCATGGTTGTCGTTTAAGGTGTTTTAGCCAACCTCAATTGTTTCAGCTGATCCTATACTGTTTATTTATCCATACAGTTATTATTAGCCTCTGATCAACTGATTGTGTTGGATAACGGAATGAGGATCGAAAAGCAAAAGATAAATTTAATTTACACCAATTGGCTTGTTACATTGGCTTCAAGCAATATAATGAATACGTTTTCTATCAAAACAGGAAAGATTTTGGAAACATACTTTTCTTTGCTTTTATTTCGCACAGTTATTTCACCCTTTAGTTTTTACAAATTGTTTACTAATTTGATTTTTTTTTATTACACACATAAAATAGATATTCATGCAAAAACCTCTATTCACATATTATTCATTATCATCTTCAATCAACAACTGTCAAAAGGTTATAATCAGATGTTTTAATTTGTATTGTTTACATTTGATTCTCCATCAGCTTAATGTAAATTTTTAGATTTGAAATTTAATACTACAAGAAAACTGGAATTTTCCTGGACATTAAACCTGTCTAGAACTATTTTTCTACTCGGAAATTAGTTATTTCCAAAATTGAAAGAAATTCGTTGGAGCCGTTTTCGAGATCCATGTGCATATATATACAAACATTGCTCATATTATAGTATTGGATATTACGAAGTTAAAGGGAAATATTAAAACACATTGCATGTATACATTTAAAGAGAAGTCAATATATATTTCAAAATACAGTTAGAACAATATATATATTTATAATCATCTATATAAACACTTAGAACACGACGTGCATTGCGCTCATGAGGGAAATGTCTCGCGGCAAACCCTGTATTTATAATATCTTATTTACAATAAAGTCTGTAGCTATGGGTATTTATACATTGATAGAAAGTTCCCATTACATGGCTTCAGTGATCGCAAACCAACTCGTGGGGAACCTTACGGTATTATTTACAAGTATTTAAGCCTAGGTTGAAATTGAAAACCTGTAATTCTATTAAGACGTAAAATGTTGAATAAAATTGTTTGACTTTTCTACATAAGGTACACTTTTTTACATTCAACTTTTGAAAGGTTACAGGTCTGTATTATAAAATTAATATCATGAAAATTTAAAAGTAAATATTTAGAGCTGTTTTTTTCGATTCAGCAGGGAGTTAATAAGGTTTTATACATTTCATTTTGATTCAATACCATTTTTAAAATAATTTAAATGTTATTTCAACAGTCTTATACCACTTTTGATTCACAATAAAAATACTTTCAATCACTTAATATAATAATTATTACCATAAATTATTAGATTAACTAAATAAACGGTTGTTTATAAGTTGCTATTTAATTGTTATAGTTTTGTGACACTTTATACCTTATAGTTAATTCATTTATCAACTATAAAATTTGTTTTAAGTTATATCACAATCTCTTTAGTTTCAAGAAACTATTTTTTGGGTTTTAAAGTTAACTTCATTGAAATTCCTTAATACCAAATCTTCATTTGGATTTTCTCTTCAAACAATTATGTATAAATGCATTTTTCAATAGGAACACTCTTTTAATACACCATTTTCTTCAATTTCTCTATGTTAAAAAAATTATTGTATGCATATGAAGAGATCATTATGAACAACAACAAATTGCCCAAAATCAAGTAGGGAGTTTTTTTATCTTTTTTCAATTTTTTTTATTTTACAAACAATTCTATCTTTTTCAATATATAGCTTGGACTTAAACTGAGAAATTTTGAGCAGTGTTAATATGAACACAATATAGTTCATATATCTGAAATAAAAGATATTTTTTCTTCAACAATATATACTTAATATTTCATACACATTTTCATTGAACTATGTACTCAGTACTACAATCTCATATACTTAGTATTCATATCGGTATCTTAAAACAAAATATTATATTGTTTAGTTGAAAGAATATTCAGTCTATGATGAAAAATCAATTGCCGAACCAACTACCATTCATTATTACTTGATATTATGAACAAACTTATGAAACTTTGCCTTTTGTGTTCTAATTTTTTTTGTTAAAACTGTTGTAATATATTCACAATTACAGACATATTAAATTGATTATTTTATTTTATTGTAAAAAATAATTGCTTTCTTTTTATCAAACAAATTCAATTTTGTATTGTAATACAAATTTCCATGAAAAAACATCCTACTCGTTTTTCAAAAATTATAACAATACAGTTTGGTTCGGCAAATGACTGATAAATTAAAAAAATTACCGTTTTACATCTTTTTATTTATTTCAATAAGGCTTCAAAATGTGAAGAGAATGATAATCACTCAATAGTACTAACAAACACAATAGTGTTTTGAAAATGATTTTAAATAAGTACTATTAGAAAAAAAACTTCCTTAAGGAATTTTACTATTTTACATGCTGTTTTCACTTAAAAATTGCATTGTCTTACATACAACAATACTTAATTGGATTTGTAAAATTAAGTTATCTATTGTTTACATATTTTTAAAGAGAATGAAACATCCAACAATAATACAGTCGACCCCCTCTAATGACACCTCCGGACCAAACCCCTGTCCGAATTAAAAAATTCCATACCATCCGGTCGGCGGTTTATACGTATATAAATTACAACCTGTATTAGCGTACAGTATTAGATCCCATTTTAAAACAATTTAAGCTTTTCCATACATTATAGGCTTTTGTTTAAAACTCACTGGATCGTAGGTTATGGTGACGTTGATATATTTAAAATGTGTCACCAATTACCATAAATAGGAATGAACATGAAATTATAAAGCACCGCAAATTGAACCTTTACAAATTTATTTTACAGAATGAAAATAAGGGACTAACTTTATATCAACTGGATTATCTCAAACGTATTTACTATAACCTAAGAAGAATACAAATCTTGGCTTTACAATACTGTAAATGTTAAAAGAAATCTGTTATTTTCTTCTGCTTTTTCGCTTGAACTGTTTTCATGAACGAATAATCATGCCGTTTCCTTATAAACATTACATCCACAGCTGATCTGTTGCTCAACGTAGAGCAACTGGTGATGTTGTTTCCAGTTCCAATATTCCCCTCCCATCCGCATGAGTCAAAATTTCCACACAGCCGTTGCTATTTCCCGCTTCACTGAAGATCCGTATTGAACACAATTGTAAACTTAACTGATGTTTGTGATATTATTTATTTATATTTAGGCCTGAAATAAACAAACACTTTCAATCCTGTCGATTTATGCCATGAGAAATACGATCACGCGCTGATGACTCATTTTCAAGAAGTAGTCCGGACCATCCTACGACCGAACCATCCGAGTCCGGACTAGAGGGAGTCGACTGTATTCTTAAGTTCTATAATCTGTTACTTAACATGTAATTTCGGTATTAAATAAAAATCATTGTAGTGATATTAGATAAACAGGAAAATAGGAATTGGAATAAGCAGTATTCCAGTCAACCATACTAGACATTTTTAAACAACATTCTAATTCCCGATAAAACATGGAACATGAAGATTTTATAATGAAACACCCATCCGATACAACTATCTTTTGATTTTATTGTAAAACACTAAGTAAATACAAATTAGCAATAAAGTCTATAACAAAATCAACAAAAAAATGTACAAAGCTACGCTTTTTAACATAACATAAAGGATAATAAACAGAAGCACACAACATAAACTGAGATTATTTTGTGCAAAAACGTATCTGTGCTTACTTATTAGAAATGTACACTTATTCAGGATCTAGCAGTCTTTTGGTGTTGTTTCTTCCATTGAAAGTTTCTTTGTTTGGTTTTGGTTTTGTCACTGGCTCTTGTAATAATGGTTATAAAAGCTGATGCTGCCCGTGACTCGACTTGTCAGTGACTTTAACGTAAATGATCCCTGTAAACTTTTTTTATCTCATTTAACAACTTTTCATGTAGCAACTTAGTTTTGTGAACAATTTTGAAAATTCTATAAGAAAAATCATCCCTTCGATAAAAAGGTTCAAGAAAAGTGAGAGAGCGAAATAATTTAAAAGACTTATTTGTTTAGCTTGGTGAGTCAGTGGCCTGACAGATAGCGTAACAGACTATGCATCTTGGTCCTGGGTCGAGTTTCGGAGTTGCTAATCAAATTTTATCGATACTGTCCACCTCTTACTGTTCCTTTTACGGCTCACCCCTATCTCACCCCCTCCCCCTCCCCCCCAGAAATACTCTTATCTTTGCTTAATAAGTCCCATGAACAGATCTGTAGTCTATGTGAGCAGGCAAGGTGTAAAGAAACACTTTTAATATGTTCAATGCTGATAATTTTTATGTATGCCAAGCCCAGAGCTAAAGGGTTTTTGTTACTCATTTTTTAAATATCTTTTAAACATTAAAATCACAAATGAAGCATTAAACACGGTGAAGGAACAACTACAGACCAAAATCAAACATAACCTTCAAACTGCTCCATAACCAGTGAAAATTGGGCATATGGGATTGACGCGAAGTGACACATTTATGTGTGATTTGCATCGAACAAGTTAATATTCACCCTACACTAATAGATTTTATGAAATATGTACCTGTGTACTTGAAAAGATCAGCTGATTTATTTCATTTGCCACGATTATTAGAACATTTTGTTAGGATTTGCTCATGATTGAACTGGTAACCTTTAGACTATAAAACGGGTAGCCTTCTATAATCTCAGAACCACCCAGCCAGTCATGGGAAATGTAAAAAGGATTTAAAAAAAATTCAAGATCAAAAACTTATTTAAGACTTTTAGACCCTATTTAACACGTTCGCTGTAGGCCTAAACGACCGTTGCTGCCATTTTTTTTTGTTGCTTTGATACGTCGGTGAGCAGTGAGCAGTCTGCTAGCACTTCTCCAGTACATGTGTTTGTTATTGGCGAGGTACATTTTGTTTCATTTTTGGAGGTGTCAGTTTTTGATTCAAACGTTTTTATGGAAACATATGTTTGTGTAAACATTGGGTATTTGTAAATAGTAAATACTGTTTTGTTGAATCACCAAAAAGGCAAGTTGTGGCAAAATGGAAAAAAAAGGTGCTGCTATGCAACAAGAGAAATATTGGTAAAAGGGTCGTTTGGCATTGCACCGAGTGTGAGGACCAGCCGGGAGCTGGGATTGTGCGTCTTAAAGTTCTTTGATGACTGGTACAAGTGAAAGTTGAACACATCAGGGTGGACTCGTGGAGTTGTAAATAGTATATTTTTATGTTCGCGTAGTATTTTCATAATTTAAAATCAAATAGATGTGTTTTTGAATTATAACTGTGAGTTTTTTTAATATTAGAACAATAAATGTGTGCAGTTAGGTAAATGAACGTCCCCAGTGCCGGGTGTACACGATTGAGTATGTGAAATGACTGTAAAAGCTGGGTTTTTTATCCAGTTGGCGTTTCTTCACCGTTTTCCACCAAGAGACATCAAATGGTGAGTAAAAATATAAAAACATGTTTAGCATATACCACTCTCTATTGCATGCATTTTAGCAGCGAACGTTTTAACAGAGAAAGGAAAATTTTTAATGTTTCCATGAATCTAATTATTATTTTCAATCTTCAACCGGACGATTGATATAATGCTTCAGGTATATTGCTTCAACGACTATGAAATGGTTTCTGTTGAACTATAAAAATTAAACTGCGAGACCTAGGTCCTTATATTTTGCAATTTCCCGAACAAAATTGTTGTTAGCTTACAAACCAATCTTATCTAACTTAAATAGGTTTTTGTGAATATGGTAGGCTTGTAAGTTTGAGATTTATAAATGAAAAGTAAATTATTACTTTCACATTAACATTACATTAACAGTTAAATTTTGTTTTTATCAGTTACGTTTTATTCATTTGACCTCGTACTTGATCATTTGATTGCTTGTTACATATCATTTGTTTCCCTTCCAGTTTCATTCCCTTAACATTATAATCTACTGTATGAGTTATACCATATGAGCATGATTTGAGATTTTAAATAGAAATATAGTATTTTTTCAAACAAAAAGTTACATATAAATATGTATTTTTAAAACTCATAATAGTGGAGGATTTGTAATTATTTAATTTTTTGGACTTTTCCTTCCCTGTCAAGTGTTTAACTACATTACGTTTCGGGAGGTAAGGAAACTCCTCCTGTTATCAAGTGACTCTAATTAGAATCTAAATTACTCTACTTAACTCACAATTTTTGGGGTTACTACTAAAAATGTTTAAAATCAACCATTTTGTTTCAAAATTGTCAACCCCCAAAACCTCCTGTTATTGCCGCTTGAAAATAATTTCCATTTATGCCACTGAAGTCAACCATTAGTATTAATAGATTTTTAACTCTCATAACTGATTGAAATCTTGAAAAAAATTTTAATAAAATTAACCGTTAAAGCCACTGTGAAACCGTCACGGTAAACAGCACCGTCCACTGATCTCCTGAGAGTCTATAGTGAACCCCTCGCCTCCGCAGCTTAGTAGAGGAAGGGGAAAACCGAATGTTACGGTTGCTGCAGCAACAGCTGCTCCAACTCCTCCGCAGATCGCAGCAGGAACGCTGCGGACTCTCTGTAGCCTGTAATAAGTTGTCTCACCGCAGCCATCTCTTGCGGACTCAGCTTGTGACTCAACAACGGCTTCGAGGGCTTCATGCTGAGGTCTGTCGGCCCTAAGAAAAATGTGTTGATGTACAAATACAAAAAAAAACACAAATTGGTTACTATGATACAAATTTTACAGAATAAGAGGAAGAAATGTTGAACGTGCTACTGTGTATCATGATACAAACCTAGACTAAAAGGAACAAGTGTTTTATGTATGCCTTAAATTTCATGTTTCAAAAATTGGCTTTTGGAAAATGTCAATCAAATTTTAAAAATTGGATTAGTTTTGAGAAGGCTCCTGCAAAGCAATAATAATATGTATAACTTAATGCTAGGTAACCAAGTCCTGCTAAATACATGAACCTCCTTCTAAAACCAGGAAAATCCTCAGTTTGACTGTTAATTAAATACACATATTTTGTAAATCATACTAGAAAGACTGTCTACAACAGCTTCCCAATTTCATACTCTACAGCTGCTGTTTCTGTTACAATTTCTGGATGTAACTCTTAATTAGCTACCGGTACCTAAAATGTAGCTTACAAGTGTTATTACAACAATATATTTCTTAACCCATTCCTGTCTAACGACGCACAGTGCACGTCCTTCGCCACTGGTAGTCAAATGATTAATGATGTGCACTAGCAAACAATGTGCTTAGCCTGCTTATTTTTCAACATAGTTCTCACAGAAATTCAAACAGAAATGGGGTTATTTCTGTAATATATTTCTTAGTCATTGTCTCAAGAAAAATGGATTTTACCGTTATGCATCATGGCAGGTCCACCAAAGGGTGGGGTGGGGAAGAGAGGAGTGCCGAAGGGGGGTTGCGGTCCACCCCCACGCTGGAACGCTGGTCCGAAGTTTGGTCTGAAGAGAGCACTGGGGGCAGTCGATGTTGCAGCTCCATTCAAAGGACTACTCGAGATTGAACTGAAATAAAAGAGCACCTATTAAGTTTTTATTACCTTTCCATAAAATAAAAAAAGGTTCTAATCATTATTAAATTGGCTTTAAAGTCTTCCAAATGGGATTTCAGCAAAAGGCATAGAGGGGTGTGGTTAAGATTTCAAATAATCCTAGACTTACTAAAGGTCCTAATTATCACATTGTAACTTATAATAAAATAGTTTGAATGCTCCTGTAGGAAGCACTCTCTGTCATTACTAGGTTTTGTGATTAGATTTAATGGTAGAAAATGCAAAACCGGCTTATTAACACTAGAAGGTTCACCAGATTGGTGACTGGGTAAAAACCTATTTGTTTATTGTCTTGTCGAAACAGGTTTAAAACCTATAACCTGATGTTGACTCTTATTAGGAACTTTCTCAATTCAGGTAATGATTGATACCAGTAGGATAAATTCACTATAATAGCTTGTTAAATAAATCATAAAAATATGTTCCATAAAAATATAGGTGACGTAAAAATTCCTTCTAGAAGTGTAGTTACAAATGGATAGAAAGTGTCTTTTACATTTAGTGCGTTTCTGAAACATGTCATAGTGTTTTAGGAACGAACAACAAACGTAAAGATCTAGTACATGGATCTTTTAAGTGTACTGAGAACCAGAACGTGTATGTGTCCATAAACACATGTGTCACATGTGTTTAAGGACACATGTATGCAGACACACGACAGACGCTCCCAAATCCAAGAAGCAGTGCAGTCAACTTCCTGCACTCGTTCTAACAGATTATTACTTGATCATGTTGTCTTGTTTAGTGTTTTAACACGTTCACTGTGGCGCAATCAACAGCGTCCGCGCTGAGGTTGTCCTCAGACACTGCGCGGTCGCTGATCTGGTCACACTTTGATATTAATTATTCTATGTTTCATGCTATTTATTTAGGTTTTTTTTTTAATAATTGGTTATGATAACTGTTATAATTGACGCTGAGAGACCGACAGCGACCGCTCAACAATGACGTCATTTTTGGTGAACCGGATGGACGTTGATCAACAGGAACAGTGTTTTCATACTTCCTACTTTTTATATAAGTAATTTCACTAATAATTTTTTTGAGCTTTGCTAAAAGTATTATAATTTTTTTTCAGCAGAGAACGTGTTGAGGAGGAAATTAATGCTGTAATAATAATTTGCGAAGAAATGAGATTTGATTTGGAATACTTCTTAGTAAACTTATAGAAGCTTAATACTGAAGAAGACAAGTGCTCAGACCTATGACCTATGTTTAGTTATAGTTTAGAAAATTAAACTAGTTTGGTAGCTCTACAACTCCCAATCTTTTGCAAACATAAGACAGAAAGTTAAAACAGACAACATAAATTTAAATGCACAATAAAATGGAACGAATGACACAAAATTTAATGTGCACTTATTGTTGTCTGTTTGAAAATTCATGCGTAAAAGGGCTCTCAGGAATTAAGATATGAAGGTTTCGTTCCTTGGATGTTATCAAGGGGTTAAAGTACCTGATTGCAGGAGCAGGGGTGGGCTCCGAAACCTTGGCTAGGTTGGGACTCTCAGGCTTGTTGTTGTTGAGGTGGATGGGATGCTGGTGCTGGTGGGACGATTTACTGTCAGACGACGGGTTGGCAGCACTGGATGCTAAATTGGCTGCGGAGAATGACTCATGAGCCGGACGACTTGGGGGTGTTTCACTCTGAAAAAATTTGAAATAAATTTATTTTTAAAATTTTGTTCTTTTTAATATATATTTTGATATTATTTCAACCTTTAAAACACCAGGTTTTTTCCAATGAGGAGTTCTTCAGTAGTATGAACTTTCCAATGACTTTGGTTCCTTATTGTTTCTCTTGGGGAAAAGAAAGAAAGAATTAAATAACTGTATTAATTTCGAACACCTATATTTTCTCAGTTTGATTCAAATCCTTAAGAGAGGCTAAAGTATATTGGTGTGCATGAGGAAAGGTTTACGTTTGATAAATTCTAGATATTTCATGGTGTTTAGTGCTAAAATTGTTATTAAATGATAAGTTAATACTTCTTTTATTTATATTAGAGTAATTATTTATTATCAGTTCCTCAGGGTAGTCTACTTTCCTTTTACTGGGGCTTGAAATGTATATCTTTTTGCTTTGATTCAAACCCAGGTCTGTATTTCTTGGGGTTTTCCCTTTATCCTAGGCAGACTGTCTATATTCTACCTGTTTTTAGGATGTGCATCTTCCCAGTGATTATATGCTCAGGAGATATGGCAACGTGGTAGCTTAGGGATAAAAAGCTGGCCTAGTAAGTTTTAAAAACACCTGGATACATCAAGGAGTGGGCAACTAATGTCAGATCACAGGCTACACCAGGGAGCCCTCAACGTTTCATTTTAGGGTATATGCTCAAGGATAGAACAATCCCCCAAACAGCATCCCCCAGGAGCACAGCATCAAGTAAGCATCCCTCTGCTAATGCACCCGTAATAGGTGGACAGTAAATTGCCTTTCACAAACCCCGCTGTTACTCATCAGTTGCCGTTTTTGATGAGTTTAAAGTTCTTAACACATCACAACTCTATATCAGATCACTACTTATTTATGTTTTCAAAAATAAACAAATTATTATTAGTCCACCTAAACATAAACATCCAACAAAATTTGCAGGTAAAACTAGTATTCAGTTTCATAAAGTTAACAAGTCTATTAATAAAACTTTGCCAAAATATATCACAACTGTATTGATTTCCAAATTACCAATAATTAGTTATCTTAATAATCCTGAACCATGCAGTCTAAGAAAATGTAAAACCCTAGTCAATAAATACCTAGTTGATACAGGACGTGGCCTGATCGATAGCTATTTTGTTTCGGTTTATTCATGACTCCATATGTCACTAGAATTAACAATTAAATGAAATTAAAAATGTATACGTATGAAATGGGCTGATGTGTGAGTGAGAGTAGTTTTATACAATCAGCTGGACATGATTTTCCGAGGTACCGCCGACTCCAGAAGCGATGCTATCTGGAGTCAAGGGTCGACAGTTTGAGTGGTGGGTGTGTTAGCATGTGTGCGTGCGTATGAGTGTATGAATGTGTGAGTGAGTGAGTTCTGTGTGAGTGCATGTGTGTGTGCATGGCATGAGCATGTGTCCAGCACCCAGGACCTGGTGTCTTGGCATATTTTCCAGTGTGGGAACGCTGTATAAAAACGGAGCTGTTAAATTATAAAAAAATTAGTAAACCCAAAATCGGGGATAGCACCAAACTATTGACCAAACGCCAGGGTGTTAGCTTGGTAAACTTCTGAATCGCAGCCTACAATGTCCTGTGTATTATACAAAGCGCAAAAAGGTTTTATTTAAAGCCATTTACAATGCAAATTCATATCATGGTTTAGACAAATATCAGTCGAATTTACAAATGTTCCTATGTTACCTATTCTTTTATAATAAACAACAATTGTTTCATATAATATCGGTATGGTAATCAAATTTATAAATAAAATAAATTTCAAAATTTTTTACTGTAGAAAACTAGTTTGGGAACGCCGTTCCCACATGTTTTTGTACCATTACACCAATGCTATTGACCCTTTCCATTATAGTGACGACTTCATGTGTTTGCACCCAATAATGGCCTCTGAAGTTTGATAAATAACACAGTCAGAAAGCCATTTAGGGACCTATATGTTAGTGTGTTACTGTGAGTTTGCAAGTAGTGACGTACCCCAGGTATAATAGGTGGGGGCTGACTGACGGGCTCTAGGCCGAGTCTCATCCTCTTGGCGTTGTGGCTCTCGTTCTCGCAGGCCTGTGCCAGGATCTGCTCTGCCTGCACCGAGGTCAGGTGCGCCGGAGTCGGTCGATTCTATGCACATTAGTACTCATAACATTTTGCTCATAATTTGTTGTTAAGACAAGAAATCAACCAGGCCCACCATATAAGTTCATAACTTTAACGTTTATTTGTTCATTATATCATAAATATGCTTTGGCATATAGCTTTTAGTGAAAACTTTTTGAGTTACAGGGTAATTAATTCAGAAATTTTACGTTTTTTGTGCAAGGAACGTGGGAAAGCTGCTTATGTTTTTGAGCTGAAATTTTGGGAATGTGGGTGAATAACAGACCTTTTTCACATATCCTATGTGGAATTTTGAAATAAGAAATTTTATGTGTACTACAGGAAATGATTTTTAACACCACATTTTTGATCCGATAATCTAATAAAATATATCATTTTGGAGGTCTAAAAATGTTAAAAAATGTACCGTATAAAACAGAATTTTTATCTTAAACAAGTCATTCAAGAAGCTTGCGTGAAAAAATCACATATGCATAACGAATAAGCGACACTGGCGATGACCTAGCGGACTTCAGTTTCCTTAATACCGCTCACACTGGTTTAACTAACGTTTATGTCCTAAGAATTGCATATACAGTGAAATCTGTTTAAATATTTTGGAAAAAATACATAAATATATATGTATTCACCAAATTTTTATAATTCTTGTTCAAACAAACTATTAGATATTGAATAACAACTATGCAAAATTTGAGTAGCCTATGAACAGTGGTCTAGGAGATACATGAACCTAAAATATGACAGTTTTAGATGGGGAATTACGGAACGTCGGACTCCCCTTAATGAATTCGGTGATCATGGATTTCACAATCATTTTAATACGAATTAATGGATGGGTGACTGAGAGAAAAGTTACTCAATGATCTGAAGGCTACAGGTTCAATTCTGGATTCGGTCCAGTTCCAGTCGTTGATTGGGGTATTAAGTAATCATAAATACTGCCTTTGTTATTAACAAAACTGTGGGTTATAATGTTGTAAAAAAAATTGCATTAAATCTTTCATTAATATTTAGGTTAAAATATTATGAATTGAAAAATATATGCAAATGTCATTTTAAGTTTAGTAGACCCCAATGTAATCCCTCCTATGAGTCTGATGAAGTTAGTAAGAACAAACTTTGTTTTACTTTCAGAATAGCTAAAGATTGTGTATGTACGAAAAAAGAATAAAAAATTATTATTTCATTTACTGTTTCGTGTACATATTCTAGCTTTTCGTATTCATACAATGTACAAAATTTTTTTAACTGACTCAATTTAACTTTTAAAGTTAATAATTTAGATGGTATGTTGCGCTTTATAATATTTTCAATAGAATACAGATAGTCTAAGAGGAACATTTGAAAGAGAAGTTAGTGATTGTTGTAATGATAAACAGGTAGAACGTGATGTATGTGGCGACAGCAGACCTTCTTAAACTCATTCTCAACCTCTCACTCATTTAGAGTCACCCCTCAGGCTGATATAAGGGGGCTTGTCTTTTAACACATCGTTCTTTTTAACTATAATTTAACCACCTCTTACTGTTTTCAAATGGGTTAGTCAAACTATTAGAGCATTTTTTCTTGCATATAATGAATTCTGACTCCAATGCAATACTAAAAAATTATGGAAATAAATAAAAACATCAGTAAATTTGAGGGTAATACGTTTGAAGGAACTCTTTAGAGTTGAAGTCTAGTATTTTGTCTGTATCAGAATTACATTATCTCTTTTATTCTAAGCCATATTAGATAATTGTAACCTTGTGATTGTGATTGGATAGAATGGAGACTAATAAGTCTCAACATAATGGCCTAGCCTTACAGCGTTCTTCATGATGAGCTGCATGAGTATGTCAATGCATGAGGCTTGTGAATTCTTTACAAATGCTAACACAAAAAATTTCACCCGGTTATTTACCGAATAGGGCAAATCTCCTTTCCCTTAGTTGCTCAAAATCTAGGATGATATGCTTAGCTGGCTCTAAAAAGATATTGCAAAGCCTCCACTCCTATCATCGTGAATGATCACTAGAGTGTATAAATATTTCCTGAAATGACCACGTCCAGCGATCAAAGCAAAGACCCCAAATGATCAAGTTAGGGGGCAACCTTATGACCAGCTGGTGATGATGGGGGAGAAGCTTCTTGCTTAATTCTTGTCCAAGAAAACTATTGCTGTTTACTAGTCCAGCCGTCAATTGCCTTATGGCAGTCTCACTAACACCACAGTGTCTCAAGACTCAAACATATTTGCCCCTGCTTTTGCAAGCTTGTCTACTTTATCTCTTAAGCTTAACCTGTGGGAATTCAGATTATATTATATATTTACCGATTCAGGCCAATTTGAATCCCTAGTCCGTTTGTTTCTGCGACATGACTTGAGGTATGTTCGTATCCTCTTGCGAGCTCGCTCAGCGAACTCCGGGAACTGCCTGGTGCAAGAGTCAATGATCGCTTGGATCTTCTCTTTGGGCTGCTTTGAGATCGGCACGATTCTATCTAAATTTTCATCGACGAATAGCCGAACAAACATCTGAAATGAAATAAAATTACAGTCAAACCGAACATAACAGAATTCAATATAACAAATTCCTTAATTTAACAAATTCCCTTTAACTGTGCATAACACACAATGTATATTTTACCATTATATTACGAAGAAACAACTATGTTCCAAACCTTAATATTATGAATTTTAATAGTATTTCACCTCTGTGTAACGTCAATCTACGATTCAACCTCGACGTAACGTATGTTCAAAACGTGTCCCAACCTGAATCATATGTCAGAACAATCTGCATCATGTTGCTTTAACTTCTATTGGGTGTATCATCGCTTTAGTTACCCTTTGGAGATTATACCATACTGTGTACTGTAAATACCGTAAGAAGGCCTATTGTGTGTATAAATTGATCTGTAATCCTTTAGTGTAATCCTAGCTGACCTAACCTCCATTTAACAAATCTTAATAAAACATATTCCTTGAAATATAACTTATTTTTTTAAATATGGCTCTAATTTTAAAACAGCCAAATGTAAGAAGTTAGTCAGTGAATTTTGTAATTAAGTGGATACATTGAACGGTGGTAGCAGTATATTTGTCAAACACAGGCTATTATTTTACTCCCTGTAGCAGTAGAGTAAAGTACTCACATTGAAAGCCTTTAGCCTCTCGGGATCATGAGGCATGGTTTTGAGATCATCGATTTCTTCCTCCTCATCATCATCGTCCTCCTTGTTACCACTCGATGATGTTTCATCATGAACCGAGCCTGTCTCTTGCAGCGTTGCGGGACTCTGAAATCAGAGAACAAAGTGAGATTGAGGAATGTGCTTAAATCCTTGAGAATCTTACACATTTATTAAAAATTACTAATTCTTATCAAAACTCTTACAAATTGGTTTAATATATTTTTAACAATCAATGAGATCCTTAAAAGTTTTTTTATGTGATAATGGGGTCCCCATTGAAGTGTAAGAAAATCTTAAAGGTGATTTTTACATGGATATCCATATAGATTATATCCAACTGTCTTTGTTAAATGTCTTCTAACTAGAAAACAAAGCCACAAATTGAAAGTTTTGAATTTCAAACCATTGCCATTTTGATGTGGATCAACCTCTTCGGATCTAGTTTCAAGAATTGTATAACAAATTAAAAATACCTACAATTTGATACCAAGTTCGTCCCATACTGCTGCTAAAGAACTTCCTCTAACTTCAAACCTATACTTTATACTTTTAACTGAAATGGAAACCAACCCAGGTAGGTATTTTAAGCCAAGTATGAATGAGAAATGAGTGTAGGATGGTTATGGCGCGATCTTTTAGTCTTGTTACTGATTAAGCCTGAGATGTTACTGTTAATTGAAAGTCAAACAGTCAATGGCATATATAAGGTACCTACAGTTTAACGTGGAGTCCGAACCACTGCCTCTGAATTACGATCTGGTGTAATTCTGAGGATGGTCTTCGCGGATTAGGTAGTATTCAATAATAACGACATTAATAAGGAGTTACAGGCCATTCTTAAAAAGCATCATAAGGAAAATTTGGCATCAAATTGTAGATAGTTCTAATTGGAACACAATGCCATAAAATACTTGTTTAAAAAGAACTATTTTTATAAAGTCTCATCGATATACAAATTTATTCTATTTTATGTTTTGAATGGTTTATGATTTTAATCATTCCATAATATTTTCTGCACACAGTATATTATAGTAAAATAATTCATTTACATCTGAATTTTTATTCCTATTTATTTCTAAGGCAAAATGTGCATACGCTATTGCAGCTAGAGTAGACTAATATATCGCTAATATACATGTTGCAATGGTAATTACAAACGTAACCACACATATCCAGCTGTGACGAAGTGTCACAATGGACATGGAAACAAACAAGTGTACAACAAGAGCAGACAAAGGTATCCCGGCACAATCGTGTTAGTAATGTAAAAGCTCTGACAAATAAATGGACAAGTTTATTAACATGCTCTTTTGACCGACACTACCTGACGTTCGTGTTGCTCTGTGACTCGTCCGCGACATTATGTTGTACATGGGTCAAAGAATGTTGCGATGGTACATATCTCTGTTAATATCTACAATAACTTGTAAATCAACCCTTTCCACACAGGATTAACAAGAATGTTTATCATCTTGAATAAATATGCATCAGTTTATAGTGCATAGAGTACTAAATAGTATGACACCACCCGCAAGTCTGTGATATGATGGTTCAAAAGTTATGGGCTTTTAAGTGTCAAAAAATAAATTTTTTAAGTTTTCTGCAAAAAAGTGAAGGTAAAGTATGATTTGACTACCACCATTAAAACCAGTTAAAAAAACCAAACAGAGAAATGTTTTTTCTGTCCATTTTAAACCTACTGTACATGTAGCCTGAGTGCGCCTAAATGTGACTCGCAATAGTAATTTAAATAACAATAACTCTGATTATACAGGGTGATTCATTAATAAATGGAAAGAACTGAAGGACTTGTTCTACTAGTGAAAATTATGATAAAAGTAAAAGTATTGACATTGGTTCTTAAATGCTATGTTAAAAAGTTACGGCTAGCGAAAGGTTTCCCCCGGATTTAAGTAACCCCACTAAAATGAGGCCATACTGTCTTTTTCTATTAATTAAGTGTCAAATGTATTGTATTTTATGTACAATGAATTGAAAAATTTAATAAAACTAGTCCTAGAACCATACACCAAGTTATATTCGAGAAAACCAGTGTAAAGTACAAAAATCGTAGCCAAAATAACATATTTTTTCATTTGGTCTGCAATAACTCTGTTATTTTAGCAATAAATCAAATTTTGGGAAAACAACTCTAAATTATTTAATTCTGAGCAAAATGAGGTTGCTTAGGTATAAACAAGTATTTGCAAAGAAAAGGAAGTTTTATTGTCAATAAAATATTTATAATACTGTGCATAAATTACCTAAGTTTTCAAACAGAAAGAGTCATACATTTTACTTTATACTTTGGTTTTCTCAAAAATAAATAAACAAAGTTATGGGACCAGTTTTATTTAATTTCCCACTTCATTTTACATAAAATACACTAAATTTGACACTTTATTAACACCCACCTGGAAAACCAGAAATCATTTTAACGGGGATACTGAAATCCGGGAGAAATCTTTCGCTAGCCATAACTTGCTAACAAAGCATTTCCAAACCCAAGTTTACATAAACTTTTTTCATCATTTTTACCTTCTATACGAGGGTATACAGAGAATGTATTGTATTCGTCAGTATTTTAGAATTTGAGTTTCTGGTGGATATATCCATTATAGTGCCCCCTCAATCAAAAAAGTAGTTTTAGAGTGATGTCTATCCATATGTCTGTGTATGTGTGTGTAGGGATGTGCAGAAGCCTAGATATTAGTGCCCACTGAATCGAAAAAAGGTTTTTTTAGTGATGTCTGTGTGAGTGTGTGTGTGTGGGGGGGGGATGGATACCTAGAGACGAGACTGTTGGTCTGATTTTCATGAAATTCTAAAAACACGTAAAATGAAGATTTCTCAAAAACGGCTCTAACGATTTTGATTAAAGTTATATGGTTTATAGTACTTTATAAGATAAATAAAATGACACCACCCGAATTTCTCAAAACATTGGTTTTTAAAAGTTATGGGTTTTTAAATGTTAAATTTTTTCCGCAAAAACAATTAAGGTGAAGTATAATTTGAATGTTGGTACCATTAAAACCAGCTTAAAAAACAAAACGAATTAGTGTTTTGAATCATTAGTCTACAACTAACGGTTCCAGAGAAAAGTCAAATTTAATATCTGTGGTAAACTCAGTGCATTGTCTGAGAGCACCCAATGTTATTCTTATGGAGAATATAAAAAAAATTATCTCTTCATATTTCCCAACCGTTTTCCAAAAAAACTTGGTATGCAGTGTAAGGTCATATCAATCACACAAAGAAGCTTGGTATTACGTTTCGGAGGGTAGTCCCCTCCATGGAATTCCAATAATAAATTAATTTGGTTTCTCTTGTTATTTTCAGAAATTGGATAGTTGTGTTTGAAACAAAAAATATTAAAATTCAAATTATTAAAAATTACTAAACAATATTTAGATAAACGTTAAAGAATATTTTTTTTATTGAATATTGTCGTTTAAATTGACTTAAGGGAGAACCAGGGTGTCTCTAGCAAGTCATCATAAGGAAATTCCCTGACTTTTTCATTTTAGATGCAGCATTTTACCTTACTAAAAACGTGTGTAACTATTGGCTACAACATGAAGAAACCTATAAAAATAAAACATAAAATCAGTAAGGTATCTATGAACTCATTGACACATAAAATGGAATTGTTAAATTAAAATGTACAAATAAACAGAATCACATTAATTGGAGAGCGAACAAGAAAATACCCAGCACACGTCGACAATCACTCACTATTCATTCACTTTCAAACTGGCTTGCTGATGAGTAGAAAGAAGAAAGAATGGTGGCTGCTATCTATACAACTAAACTCACTAACTCAGATTTTTATGCTGTCAGTTTTGCCAAGTTTGTAAGTTCTGAATCCTTTACAAAATATTGATTTCTTTAGGCGATTTCCCTGACCAATGTAGAAATGCCCTGACTTTCCCCTGTCTTTTTAATACTTTTTGATTTTCCCTGTTGCTAGACCTTGAGAAAGTATGTGTCAGTCCACTGATAACATTTATCCTTCAATTCTTTCCATTTCTTCATGAACCTTGGATAAAGAGCTGAATTTCCCTCTGCAGTGCTCTCAGGGAATTCCAAGTTAAATAGTCCTGTGAAATAATTTAACCTCGGTGCGGAGTGTAGAGGTGATGTACGTACCGGGATATCCCTAGGGGTGGGGGGAGTGGGTTTCTTGCCACCCAGGGAGTTGTGGTAGGGCCAAACAGCAGCGTCGTCGCCTGGGCTTCCTTCTCCCAGTCTCAGGTCTCCGTTCCTCCCTGCAAACATGCCCATGTCACTTCAAATGGAATCATTAATGCTGTATGACTACGACAGACCTACATGTTAAGGAAATCTGTCAAAATAACACAGATTTAGTATTAATCTTAAGTAATATTCGATACTGTAAGGTCTCATGGCAAGACTTAACCCCAGGACCATGTTATTTTTTCATCTTTAGGTGCCCAGAGACCAAAAACAATAGTCATTAAAATTTTTTAAAAATTTAATAACATTTTTTTATATATATGTGTTTGTGAACACGGTAACTCTCGTAAAAATGGTCCGATCGAGACAAAATTTGGTAGAGACGTGTATTCCTACATTTTCTTGGACAAGTTCGTAAACCAGAGATATCGGTCAATGGGAACGGGTAGTTTGGGAGGTTTTGTACTAAAAAATTGTGTTTTTTGTGTTTTTCATATGTATTTTAAAAGTTTTTTTAAAATTTCATTTTCACCGGTAGAACCAGCTTAAAAAACTACACAATTTAGTTCCTTAAAGTCTTTCTCTATCTCCAACTGTTACCGACATATTAAACAATCTAAACATAGTACATTTTGCAATATGTAACACAGTATATTATAGAAAAATGTTAGTTTGTATTATTAATTTAACATTTTTCTAGAAAGGCATTTAATTAACAAGCCAATAAAAATGAGAACTAGGTATGGAATAGAACCGGCGACCTTGGGGTTACGAGGCGAGCACATCGCCACTGAGCTACCTAATCGTATTCACATTCATTACGTAATAAATTAATTTTGTAATACGAATTTTGTCTGTGAATTATAGTAAGTTATCTTTTCTGACAGGTAGTTTAAGTTATTTAAAATTCACAAGAAAAGCTCTCCAATAGTTAGATTGTTTAAGTCTTTAAAGAAGAACTCATATTTTGCATTATTAAAAAACGGTATATCAATCGACTGTGGAAAATATTTGACTTATATAATTTATGTTATAGTGTGCGATCTGTTGCACAATTGAAATGTTGTATTGAATAATTGTCAAATCAGAGAGAAAGAGCAGTAATACTGTGCAATACAAATGATAACAAGATATGACAAATACTCTGATGTAACTCTAATATCATCTTCATTTGATATCGCTAAAGTGACCTCAGTAGTAGGGTGAATTTCCTTCCAGACGCTTCCACCCCTTATATAGGTTAACCCAGTAACTAAATAAAACACGAATTTTAAGGCCATTTCCTGTTCTATTGATTTTTTTTAAACATCACCTAAAAATATGTATATTCAATTTTCATCCAAATCCACTTGTAACCGTTTCTTTTTTAATCAGCTATTGTTTAGTCATTGTAAAAAAAATTATTAATAAATTTAAAATTACAGTACCTATTTCTACATGGATATGTCTTAGCTCTGGGGTTCCCATATGCAAATAACTCATATTTATTGACAGATATCAATAAAACTTGTCATATATCATTATTATTACTATTTTTCTAATTTGGAAATTCGCTGAGTACACAGGTCTGCTGCATGGGGAGTATTTTAGTAAATAGTAGGCCTATTTATTTTACTATAAAACTTAAAATATTTTAAATCACATTTTTTGTTGCAGTAGAAGTTTTGGTATGTGCCTAAATTAATTATTATTAGTAGGCCTAGTATTTTCGCAATTAAAAAAATTAAAGTATTTGGAATTTATTCTGGGTTTTATAATTTTAGCAAAGCTAAACTCAAGTCTTGAATTAGGAGGAATGTGTAATTTTAGGATTTGGAACATTGGAATTTACAACTTAAACTAACACATAACATAATCAGTTTTGAAATTGATTTGATTCAAACTATTGTTAAAAACATTTTCCAGGTGAAATAAGTAGGTCATACACACACGTGCGAAGCCACCAGCTAATATGGCTGCCAGGGTGGTTTCAAATTATACATGATTAGCCCCGCGACGCTGCACGCATGGGCGGCGATAAAATCGATATTTTTACAGTGATGGGTTATACTGGCTGCAACAAAACTAGTACCAAAAGCGATAAAAGCCTACGGCGCGGGCTAGTTTGACAGGTCACCGCCGCCAGGCGAGGGGGGACTATTGACACGTTGCCATGGCAACCTTAGTTCAACCGCAATACCATAGATAGCGCCATCAGTCTGATTTCCGTCCATTCACAAAGAGTGGTGTTGCGACCTCGTTTTAACGTAGATAATCTCTTGCGGATTGGATTAGGACGAAAGCCAGAGATCAAAGGTTTAAAAGGATAAAAACATATCAAATTCCTAATACAGTTTTGTGTATGATATTAGATGCACATGCGATATAAAAATTTCTTACTAATCCACAGTTATAAAATAAAATTTACTCAGAACATTTGTGATTTATATTTAGTTATAATTTTTTTTAATCTCGTTTCAAAAATATATTTAAAAAAATATACATTAAAATTTCCTTAATGCCCTTGAATACTATAGTTTCTAGGTATATTCTTGTTTACTATTAAGTTATCTAAGATTATAAATGTTATAAGTGAGAATCATTTGTGTTATTCCAAACAGATGTGTCCCGGTCGTGGCCATTATTTGTGCACGCCGAGCGCACAGCTAGCTGGGTTGGTGTGAGTATCCGGAGCGCCTAACAAAGGGTCCCCCGCAATGCAGGGCTGCCATGAGTGTTGTATTCAGCCGTTGAAGGGGCCGTACCGACATCCACGCTTATTAACTCGTGTCTCGTGTAGGCTACGTTCCTTCTTGAATGAGCTCGAATTGAGGATTGGTGATTCAGAAATTGCTTTAAGAACCAACATTAGGAGCTCTAGTTTATGCATAATCTTTATAAATACTTAAAAGTTTCAAATAATTACACGTTTTAGTATCCAATAAAATAAAATCGCAGTAATTTTTTTAAAATTTGACATTGATTTTTGGTAAGTAAGATAAATAACATACTGCAGAAGACATTTCATAACAAAAACTATTTTTTATATTAGAGTTAATTTTCAGCATTTGTGCACTTTTCTGTTTGAGGAATATTAACTGCTAGTTTACCCAATTATTTTTAGTACGTCTTGTTTTCTCGGAGTCATAGCGTATAAATTATTAATATAAGGTCAATTTTGTAAAGCTTTATGGGTATGAGTACCAGTTATTTGGTTAATAATAATTAACTTTGGTTTGACTCTAAAACGACACTGAAAGATTTAAAAAGTTAAGTGAATGTAAAAATAACTCGAATAATTTATGTCAAAATGTACTTGATAAAAAAAAAGATGGGATACGGAAATTGTTTTAAATTATAGGTCATGTGTGTTTATGAAGGAGAAATCTAATCGTATTGTTTAAGAACCAAATATCGTCTAATAATGGTTGACTGGGACGGTGGCGACGTCCTGAAATCCAGCTACTTGGAGGTCACGAATTGTGGATAGTTGTGAGCGATGGTCGGTGGCTGTAGTGTTCTCTTGTGTGGATTAACGTCCGCACTATTGAATACTACGTTAATCCACGAAGACCATCCTCATAATTAGACCAATTCGTAATTCAGAGGCCGTGGTTCGGATTCCACGTTAAACTGTAGGTCCATTAGTTGCCATCGGCTGTTGGGCTATTAATTAACAGTCATGTTTAAGAACATGTCAGCCTTAGTCAGTAACAAGACTACAAGATCGCGCCACAATCATCTTACACTAAATCCTCATTCATCAAAAATGGTTTAAAATACAAATTTTGATTAACGCAAATTATGATTAAGTAGTACACTTTAAAAGTCTTTGGCTTGTAAAGAACTAAGATAAAACATAATTATTATGTGTACTAAATACCTTTTTCTAAACTTGACTGTTTGTAAATAATGACAGTATTTTTCCAAATTTTGTCGAACAACTGCACAAAAGAATGCGAAGTAGACGTACTGCTCTGGACTCGTCATTTTAGTGTCACTCAAAACTGTGCATCGATTTCCGAGGTTCACTGGCCGTGCGTGTTGATGGGGTTGGCCGCGAGGTAGGCCCTAATACTACACTCTAGAACTTGTTACTTTCTAGTTTTTTTTGTATTTCTAATTTTAAAAAATACTGTGCTATATATTACAAAATACTTCTGTCGCAGGAGACCTAAATCTTTAGCAAAATTACTCATATTTAATAATAGCCTTTCTCAACAATTTAAAAAATATTTTACTGAAGTGCAAAAATTCCATAGGAAAGATATAAAATTTTATAGCTTCCATAGTTAATGGGGTATAACTCAATGGGGTTTCAATGTAAAAATTTTAATTAGCCACAAAAATATCCTCGGGAAATTAATTAATACTCCTATAATTAATTAACAAGTATGCTAATAAATTATGTTGTTTTAGATATTGCTTTGACTTGCGTATGTCTAAGCTCAAGTGGGGGTTGTTAGCAGATTTATGTAACGCAAAAAGTGTAGCGGAAGTGTTTAGTTCCCGTTTCCATATGAACTGCCAAAGCTTTTGTATTGCATTTTTGGTTATAATAACAGCTGTTTAGATGAACTCAAAACATTTCCTTTAGATATACTCAGAATATAACCTATTTCCTACAAGGAAGTAAATACAAAACATTTTTGATTACTCGATTCATGTAACTTAACAACATTGAAGAACATCTTCTAACAGTAAACCAAAACATCAAACAGTGGTGAGCGTGTAAAATTATTGAAAGCATGTCCAATTTCATGTTAATTTGCAATAAATTGTTCATTAGTCTTAACAAGTTCGTTTTTGCACTAATATGCAAATATTTATTGTGTTTTTTCAGCCTAATAATTTTAAACCCACCCCTCGCCTAGCCTCCGCTCCACAAGCAACGATAAAGAATTTGCGTAATGACAAATTGTTTCCAGTTCACAACTTTTTCTCCACCGTCACATCTACACATCTATATCTTGCTTCCCTCTCAATAAGTTTCGCAATTACAGAGCCCCTCTAGGAGCGCATTGCGAGGGGAAGTAGGTGGAGGGTGGAGGTGATAGAGACCCTTGCAATGAGAGGGTGTCATCGGATAGGCGCCAGGGTAGGCCAAAATTGGACAGGGGACTAGCGTTGTCGGCTTTCCTTACGTATAACGAACAAAGTGTCAAATATAACACTTTTAATAGTAATAAGACACAAAATTATTTGGAGGTTGGAAGTGAAATCAATCATACACTAAATAATTTTGGATAATATTTTATTTTGATTTTTAGCGAATTTCCCACAGGGAAGAAGCTATTACCGATGGTCTCATGTCTTTTGCGTTTTTCCATGTAGTTTTTAGAATTTTCAAATTTTAACTTTTACCATTAGAATCAGCTTAAAAAACTACACAATTTAGTTCCTGAAAGTCTTTTTCTATCTCTAACGGCTACCGAGATATTAAAAAATCTAATCACAGTACATTGTGTTTAGGGGTTCCAATGCTAATATTATGGAGGATAAGGAAAAATTAATATTTCATTACCAATCAATAGTTTTGGATGAAACTTTGTATTTAGCTTCATGTGGTTCGGATCCATACGTTTATGCTAAAAAATCATAGTTTATGTGTTCCTCACAGCAGCAAACCTGCATACTCTTTCCCATGTTAATGTTACAGAGAATAGGCAAATACTATAATTTATCAACAGGTATTGATTGATCAATCACAGACAGTTGTACATTAAAACCGTAGTAATTTATACTTTAATAGACATCAGATCATCACGCCAGTTGTACATCAATACAACACAAGAAGTGCGGCAAATATTGGTGCACAGGTTCCCAGAGTTATTAGATCCGCTAATTTGCATAATGTCCTCTACACTGCTAATTTTTTGTACCGCAATTTACCTTCCAACATAAGGAACCTTATTGCATCAAAACATCTACAAGCGGGTCGTCACCGACTGGCTATGGGAACTGGGCCTCGACCGCGTGGAATCCCTTATCAGCTCTGAGTACTTAGTGTAATCACTCACTTCAACTAGCTCACTATCATTTTTTTTAACTTTTCACTTTCACTAAAACTTAACAAACTTTTACTAACTCTAACTTACATAGACAATATTTTACTTTACAAATTGAAATTCCACATCATGGCCCTAATGTTTTAAAATTGCAGTGGATTATTATACTTGTTTTTAATGCAGTATGTCTGCACTACTTTTACTTTTTCATTTTACAAATATTTTTTAATAAATTGTAGCTGTCCTAGCTTAGTTTAGGTCTTAATTTTTTTGTATAACATTTAATTATTATTAGTATTATTAGTATTTTTATTTCTGTTTAACTTGTAGTGTACGAAGCTACCATACGTAAGAACTCGTAACAGGTCATTAATGACCTATGCGGGCCTATTTTTGGAGAAATTTACATTGCTTCATGTAAAAATATTTAAAGGTAATAAATGATTTTTGATTTGATTTGATTTTTGATTCAATCTTGTCACATACTTGTACTATTATTATCATACTATTGATTTGGAAATTCCCTTAGTACGCAGGTCTGCTGCGACGGGGGTACTTTTTAACTACCACTACCAGTCCTACCCACTCGTGTGGGCCTCCTTGCAAACTTATCAACCTCATCCGCAACTCGCACAAGATCGTCCGGTCAGATAGGCCTCGTCTGCCGTAAGCTTTACAACGTCTTACACTCGTTGCGGTTTGAAACTGAATGTTTTATTTCAGTGGTAAAGTTCACCACGGGAGAGTTGGCAACCCTGGAGCGACGTCTGGTCAGGGACAGACTTAGTATGTGGACATGTTTTTACTCAGCAGTTAAACATTACTAGGATGTTCCACTAAACAATTAATACCTATTATTATTTGAAATGGCGATCTATCTAGGTAGGTAATTTAAGCCAAGTATGAATGAGAAATGAGTGTAAGATGATTGTGGTGCGATCTTGAAGTCTATCTAGATAGACAATTTAAGCCAAGTGTGAATGAGAATGAATGAGAAATGAGTGTAAGATGATTGTGGCGCGAACTTTAAGTCTATCTAGATAGGTAATTTAAGCCAAGTATGAATGAGAAATGAGTGTAAGATGATTGTGGTGCGATCTTGAAGTCTATCTAGATAGACAATTTAAGCCAAGTGTGAATGAGAAATGGGTGTAAGATGATTGTGGCGCAAACTTTAAGTCTATCTAGATAGGTAATTTAAGCCAAGTATGAATGAGAAATGAGTGTAAGATGATTGTGGCGCGAACTTTAAGTCTATCTAGATAGGTAATTTAAGCCAAGTATGAATGAGAAATGAGTGTAAGATGATTGTGGTGCGATCTTGAAGTCTATCTAGATAGGCAATTTAAGCCAAGTGTGAATGAGAAATGAGTGTAAGATGATTGTGGCTCGAACTTTAAGTCTATCTAGATAGGTATTTTAAGCCAAGTATGAATGAGAAATGAGTGTAAGATGATTGTGGCGCGAACTTTAAGTCTATCTACATAGATAGTTTAAGCTAAGTATGAGTGAGAAATGAGTGTAAGATGATTGTGGTAGTCTTGTTAATGACTAAGTGCATAGACAAATGATCCTTAGACAACTCTGTTAATTGATAGCCCAACAGCTGATGGTGTCTAAGGCACCAACAGTTTACATAGGATACGAACCACTTTTGCTTCTGAATTACGAACTGTTCTAATTAGATGAGAATGACCTTTGAGAACTAATGTGTTACTCAATATCGCGGACGTTAATCCACGCCAAAAAATATCACATCCACAGAACACCACTCATAACGATCCATAGTTCGTGACTTCCAATTAGCTGGATTACAGGACACGCCACCGTCAAAAAGTGTAGAAAAATATTCCATAAATTAGGCAAATTAGAGAACGAACAAAACATTATTTAAGATTTTCGCACGAATCTTTAACTTTTAAACTGACCATCATTTTTGTCTTCATTAGCTTGATATTGACTATAAGACTCGATCATAAAATATATCAGTATATTGTTGAATTTCCGTTTATGTAATTTTTCACTGTACAAAATCGTTGTGTGTGTTTCCAAACCCATCTCATTACAAAATAGTGTCGAATACTATTTCGAGGAAATCAATTAGGTGCAACTCATAGTTCACACCAATGTCGACTCACCAGCAGAACCGCATTAAACCCCTTAGCGAAACCTCAAGGATATTTATCTAAAAGTGTCGTCACGCTCCGCACTATTTATCTCATACAGCCCTTGTTCTTAGCCGATAGCTAAATTAATGATCTCTTTTCCCGTCTTATCATCAATTCGGCAAAGTTGCGGTATTGTCAGCCACAGGACCATTGTACGGGAGACAAAAGTCCCGCACAAAAGGGACCAGCCTGCGAACCTGCTTTTGTATCCGAAATATAAGTATAAAAAGGGGTCATGTGAGTCTCGTTTCACTCTGGCGGGAAACTGCCGAACCTAACATTAATCTGGCTCAGGAGTCGATGAAAAGATCTCCACTTCCTAGATATTCTTTCTCGTAACTTTACAATAAACGGTATCAGTTAATTGACTTACTTTCTCAATTTGAAACCATCAAAGTTATATTTAAATACTGTACATAAAGAATTCTTGGTTTAAAATATGATTAATAATAACTTTTCATTTCTCACAATACAAATAATGCACTACCTATTTCGGAATTGTATAGACAAATTAAGAGTTTGTGAGCTCTTAGCTCACAAACACATGGGACGATGGTCTCAGTTTAGTAAACCCTTTTGTTGTTTCTACTATCTGCGTCTAACCCTTTGTATATCAATGTATACTGTAATCAAGCTACATGGAGGTCACGAATTGTGGATGGTTATGAGCAATTGTCGGTGAAAGTGATATTCTCTACTGTGGATTAACGTCCGCACTACTGAATACTACGTTTATCCGCTAAGAACATCTTCATAATTAGACCAATTCGTAATTCAGAGGCTGTGGTTCGGATTCCACGTTTAACTGTAGGTCCAATAGTTGCCATCGGCTGTTGGGGCTATTAATTAACAGTCCTGTCTAAGGATCATGTCAGCCTTAGTCAGTAATAAGACTAAATGATCGCGCCACAATCATCTTACACTCAATCCTCATTCATACTTGGCTTAAAATACCTACCTTGTAATATGGCCGCTATTTAAATAATCTAATCTAATATGGTGACTAACGCAAATTAGGATTAAGTTGCATATTTTAATCTTTGGCTTGTAAAGAACTGGAACTGTACCAGTCAAATGTTACAGAAGATAAAAAATGTAAAAGATGAGAAAACAAATTCGTTTTGCTCCAACGTTAAACTCTAGGTCCCCCAAATGGCATTTAATGTTGGGATATTACTTAACAGTCCTTTCCAATAAAAAACATTCTTAGTCGGTAAAAAGACTACAAGATCGCGCCACAATACTCTTGCACTCATTTCTCATTCATACTTGGCTTAATCTACCTGAGTAGGTCGCCATTTCAGAAAGGTAAAGGTAACAGTTATGTTGTCTTGGTGGTTCTGAATGAGTGGTTTTCTGTGGCGGAACGTCTTGTGAAAGTTCTGTGCACATCTTTTGCTACTGTTCTGACGGATGGAATTTTGAGGTCGTTCTGAAGTTTTAATTTTGCAATTTTAATTAGATTTGATTATTGAAATAGTGAACATACCACAATGTAGGTATTTTAAGCCAAGTATGAATAAGAAATAAGTGTAAGATGATTGTGGCGCGATCTTGTAGTTTACAAGATCATACGAGGTTAATGTGTTTACGTGAAAATTCCAATTTTTCGTCCACTCATAAAATAATGTATGATTCCAATTTTAAAACAATGAACAGAAACATTAATTTTATTTAAATAGCTGTAATAATTAATTGAACCTTATTAAATTAAAACTGTAACATCACTGTAATGGGATGATCAATATTCAATGTGCTAAATATATAGTCAATGTAGTTGATTGATTTATTGGTATTACTTCCTCTGTACGTGGCAGATCTGAGGGTTGAGAGGGATGAGGAGGGTGAGGAGGGTGGGGGAGGGTAAGGGTGGAAAGGTGAGGTCAGGAAGAACTGGTGATATATCGTCAGCCCGGAGAGTCAGACGTACGCCGAGTGTTGTGTTGAATCAAGGTTTTTTGTTCCGAACGCGCTGGCTTGAAAAGAGGTCGGGACGATTTTTCTCCTCGTTGTGACGTAGGAAGAAGTTTAGGCTTGGAAGTGGACGTTTTTTCAGTTACTCGTTATTAGATGTTTCACTAGATGGTGTTGTCATACAACAAAAGAAATGTTTTAGGATTTTTTTGTTGGTAATACGAAAAACGACCATACGAAAAAATACAAATAGAAATCTCGAAATATACAGCATACTTGTTAAGATAATATTCTATGGAATGGATTCCACTTTTTATGAAGAAATCACGTGCGCAACAAAAAATAAATAATAATATCATCTGGTCAAAAATATAAAGGCATGGAAGATAAATACCGAAACACCAAAGTAGGAAAACATATAGATAACACTAATATATGAGAGTTTATCAATAAATATCGGAAATTCAGAATGTTTTACATTGTTACGTTATTAATTTTTTAAATGGTTATTTTCGCTCGTTCAGCCTCTATAAAATGCCTCAAAACAAGGTTTTTCCTATAGAGGCATTATTATTATTTTCGTAAAATATATTATTTTCATAATATATTATACGTGCATTATATCTATTTAGTAAGTCATAACCTAGTAAGTAAGTTATATTAACTGAGATACTTTCTGTTAAACTATTTATGTAATTTACTAAAAGATTGATGTTTTTACGTAGAAAGCAAGTGCTGTATTTTGTATTGTTTTGTAAACTGTTGTACCTCTTGGAAATAAACTTGATTCTTATATGTGATTTTTTAATCATTTGATCAATTTCGAAAAACTATAATTTAATGTAAGGTTACATCGAGCGTATACTGTGTTGGAAACCGCTGTTAAGTGAAATATCACTAACAAGTAAATTTGAAGATCGAATTGGATGTTTAGAACCTGGGAATAGTCCATGGTTGACATTCAATGAGGCATAATATAGAAGTAATAGCATGTGTAGAACTTAAAATAAGTTCTTTAGACAAGACTTTTAGTCTTGGTACTAAAAATACTTGGTACTTAAATTGTGGTGTAAGGAAGAAACCTCGCTAAAAATATGAGGAAAAATATGTTTTGGAAAACAATTCATAAAATACAACTGTGCAAAATTTGAGCTGTCTATGATCCGTAGTCTAGGAGGTATATGTGTACCTTATATATATCTGGGGCCTTATAGAGTGTCGGGCTCCCCTTAAAACACATCTCTTTAGAAAGCGCTTACTTGGTTATAGACCTGCCAGGTGGCAGTCTAGTGCACTACGAGAGCAGGTTCGGTTGCTTGCCCCCAGAGGGCAACAAGGTCACGTAGGCACTAGTGTCTAACAAGTTCACTAAACTGACGACAGATGCCTCCACCTGCCACTTCTTATTGAATATGTAAATGCGTCGTGAATTACGACTTTCCCAGTTCTAGGGTTAAATTTGTCAATATAATTTTTTTATGGTTTTTACAACGTATCCTGTTTACTGTAATCTGAATATGACACTAAGTATAAAAATTATTTTGGGAAACAACAAAAGAATTGATCACAGTCGAGGATTATACGCTAGCATGTTATTGGGATTTCTGTCTCAAGTCCCAAGTCCCATTGTCCACACCCCTCAGGAGCATCCCCTATATTGGGCCGGGTCTGCACCACTTCCTTCTCGGTCCTATTATCATTTCCACCCCTCCCCCTCCAGGAGCTGGACATGACTCACCCCGTCAATACCGAGCACCCTTATCAACCCCCAACCCCCACGGGTAACCCGAGCTTTCAGAAATCAAGGACGTCCCATCCCCCGCTGTCAAAACTGTTTTTGTTTCGCCGGATGACCGGCCAATGTAATTGGCGGTTGCCAGCGCGGAAATGAACTTGTTAGGGGGGTAAAGATTGGGTTAGGCTAATTAAAAATCGTTGCGTATAGTCACGTGTCATATTTTATTACCAACAATTAACTCGTAATTTGTACGGGTTGTATGGCCCTGTGTTAAGAAGCGATATACTAATTGTCAGGACAAAATATAAAGCTGAAATTTGAGCAAATAAATGAAAAGGAAATATAATTTCTCTGCTCATCGATGCAACTTAAAACATCATCCGGTAGGACATTCTGCATATGTTTTAAATTAAGTATTAAGGCATGTAATGTTGAACATGATTCTCAATTAAAATTCGTAAGTTTCAAAATAGGTTTGATATCAATTATATATAATCAATAAATCACTTTTATAGATCACATGTTCTATAAAACTAAGAAAGTCCCACCGTCGCAGCAGACCTGGGTACTCAGCGGATTTCCAAATCAATAATAATAAATACCAGGTTTGTTTAACATTTGTAATAAATGAGTTTTATATTCTCCATTTAACTTGGGAAATAGCACGTAGGTTTGCTGTTGTGAGGAACACTGAAAGTAGGCTTTTTTTATCATAAACTATTTTTATTTTGACCATGTACCAAGATTTTTTTAATATCTGTCAAATAAATGAAAAGAAAATATAATATCTCTGCTTAATTATTTAGTATTAATTCCCAATCAGGAGGTTTAGAAAGTGTTTACCGTTATTAAAATTTGTTATACCTTAATATATAATCATGGTATAGTTTCGAAATAGGTTTAAAATCAATTATATATAATCAATAAATCACCTTTATTGATCACATGTTCTGTAAAACTTAGAAAAAATATTTTTTTCTGTTTTGCCAATGGTAGGCTCAGTGTCTGCTATGCAGCCTCGAAGTACACTAGTTTTTCCTATGGAATTCCCATCTAAATTTTGCGGCCATCCCGGGGATCGAATCTGGTCGAAACGTTGGTTTTATTTAAAAAAGCTCCAGCAGGATGTTCACTTATTTACTCCCGTCATTATTCGGATAGTTTTTTTTTATTTTGTTACGAAATTCCTCAGCTATGGTGCTACGGGAGTATATAAGCAGAAGAACAAATCCAACTCATACGGGAATTCCTCAATCAGCATTCACGTTGGAGAGTGAGAAGGAATTTACGCGAGTTGGGTCCAAGCGGCGTTTATAGGCCATTAAAACAATCCTCAGGCCGACAACAGACAGCACTGAGCAGTGAACAGTGAACAGCGAACAGCCGGGCTGTCTCTGTAGTTCGTGTTTGAACAAATTAAACCAAGTCTAACACTCCGTCAAGTAACACGTGTAAACTAAAGAGAGACTAACACTAGTTATGTGGGCATTAACCTAGTTAATTCCATACGAATCACTTTAATTAGTTAGTAGACAATTATAACAATAATAATTATATTTATCTACCATAGCAAACAGTACAAATACATATACTGAAAGTAACATAATTAAGAGTCTGCATCTGTGGTAGCCATCTTGAATTTTAGTCCCGTAAGAGCAATGTTAAATCCAAAGTGAACATACCTTCACTTTGGCGTCTGTAGTGGCGTTAATTATCAAAGTATCAATGTAAAACTTTGGAAGTACATTGATGAGATGTGGCTCAAGGGCATGACCTTTTCAATATGTTCAAAAATTTAACTTGATATAAAAACAAAAATCCAGGAATATTTTACAAAATAAATCATTATTATTTTTTTTATTGAGAGCGAAAATAAGAAGTTCTGTAAAGTGGTGCCCTGGAGGACTGTAATACCTTTAATTTGACACCTCTTCCGTTAATTTATGACAATAGGTCAAGGAGATATAGGCGCCAGAATTTAACATTGCTCTTATGGGACTAAAATCCAAGATGGCTACCACTGATGCAGACTCTTAAGAGGCTCATTGTTGAAAACCGTTGCATTATGAGTTCATAACGATAGAGGTTCTAGACCAATCAGAGCTCAGTATTTGACGAAGGTAATGTTATTATGGATATAATGAAATGCAAAAACAGCTGATTTATCCATAAAGTTAGTGCGTTTTAGTGGCTAACCTCAATATGTGAGTTTTGAACCATTCACAGAATAAGACCAACGTAATTTGCACATCAGATGATGACTCCAAGAATAAAATACACACCAATTAATTTTGATACCCTGAAAATTTAAATGGTCGTAGATAAATTAAATATACAATTCTTGTTTTTAAAGTCTGAATATTGTTAGTCGTAATATAGTTTATGCAAATATTGTGTTATGTCTTAAAACCCTTAGGCATTCATAATACAATCGAATAGGTCAAGTCAATAACTGCCTATGTAGTAACAATTTTCGGGGAATAACAAAAAACCTTCTCAATTAATTAATACTAATTTTTTCTCATATGTACTTTGGTATGTTTCTAACACATTAGTGTACCTAGTTCTTAAAAATATAAGTTTATTGTAGATAAAAATAAAAATATGTGATGTACTTGGTCAATTCTTGACTTGAGCTTGTTACGTGGTAACTTCTTCCCTTAAGTTAATTTTGGGGTTTTATCAGAAAATACCAGACATTTTATACTTTACACATAAACATTTATGTGTTACTTTAGACATTTTATGTGTTTAAAGTCTGTGTGAATAACAAACTGTTTTGGCCCTAAAATTGTTAAGAAAAATCTAGAAAAATCATCTATCATCATACATCTTCAGCAACCTGATGGGAAGAAATGACCATGTACACTGTACTTGGGTAGTTACTGACTTGAGGCAGATTTTCTTCCTCATTTAAAACCAGCCAAATATTCGGTCTTTGGGTGGTTTTTGCCTTAACGATATCCGCTATCAGAAATAGAACAAAATGGCGGTCTTAACTAAATTTCGAAAAAAATGTCACTTGGGCAGTTCTTGACTTGAGCCATTCTCGTTGCATAAACTACTAATAATTAACCAGCGTTACCCGGCGAACTGTATGTAGAATGCAATTTAAAATACCCCCATCGCAGCAGACCTGCGTACTCAGCGAATTTCCAAATCAATAACATAGTAATAGTAAAATATGACTAGTTTTATCATTATCTGTCAATAAATATGAGTATTATTTGCCTACTCTCCAAAAGATTAACATGGGAAAGAGTATGCAGGTTTGCTGCTGTGAGGAACGCTGAAAGTAGGTGTTTCTAGCGTAAACAATTTATATTTTGACAATTTATATCAAGTTTCATAATAATATCTGTCCACAAATAAAGGGGTTTACCTAAACTCTATATGATTAACATGGGAAAAGAGTATGCAGGTTAGCTGCCATGATAAACACATAAATTATGATTTTTAAGCATAAATGGATGGATCCCAACCACATGAAGCTAAATATCAAGTTTTACAGCGTTTTTAATAGCTTCTTCTCTATAGGAAATTCGCTAAAGAACGAATTATGACTAACTAATAATATCACATTTTAGGATATCGATATCTAACAAACACTGATAATCGAAACATCCCTAAACTCTATCAGCTCCGAACAATCAATTATGTGGTCAATTAATTTTTTATGAGATTCAACAGACGTGGGTATCCAATCACTGTTATCAGTAGAATTAAGAGGGGATATGAATAATTGCGTGAGATGTAATACAGTACATGAGAGCAGTGAGCAGTGTGACCGCAGTCTCTTATCAGAACTCACCTTGATAATGTTCCTCGACATCCGGCTCCGGGGTTGACCTTATTTCCTGTAACAAAACCACCTCGTTATTCTATCGCCTTGGTGCAGCACAGCTGTTATAGCGTTATAGCGTTCGACACTGACAATCTTGTCCAATAATCAGATTGTAAACCTCGTCATCGTGCGCCAGAAAACCTATATAGCAAAACTACGAAGAATTAAACACTGTTCTACAATATACAAATTAACACCCCCGTCGAAGCAGACCTGCGTACTCAGCGAATTTCCAAATCAACAATTTAATGACAAGTTTTATCAATTATCTATTGATTCTCCGTAAGATTAACATGGGAAAGAGTATGCAGGATTGCTGCTGTGAGGAACATTAAGAGTAGGCATTTCTAGCGTAACAGATTTTTACTTTGACCATTTATACCAAGTTTTATAAACGTCTGTCCATAAATAAAGGAGTTTGCCTATTCTCTATATGATTAACATGGGAAAAGAGTATACAGGCTAGCTGCCATGATAAACACCTCTACCACATGAAGATAAATACCAAGTTTAATCTAAAAATATTGATTGAGAAGTGAAATATCAATTTTTCTTTGTCCTCCATAAGATTAACATTGGAGCCCTAAAATACACAGTACTGTGTTTAGATTTTTTAATATCTCGGTAACTGTGTATAAGAGAAAAATTTAACTACTACTAAATTGTGTAGTTTCTAAGCTAATTCTAATGGTGAAAGAACACATACACACACACAATATATATAGAGCCATATATTATTAGAGCCATAATAATGATATGGATAATTACATAAACATAACACATTACATGATTGCGTTTCATAATTGGGGCTTAATTAAGTCCAAAAGTGGTGAAAATCAAAGCGGGTACAACACAACTTTATACATACAACTTGTAGTTTAGGATTTTTTACTGTAAAAGACAATTCTTTTACCAAATTCAGTATAAAATAATAGGCAAATGAAGTCAATCGAGTCAAGATTTTGTTCAGTTTCGAACCGATGGATTTCAAATTATGAAGGGGTACTAGAACAACTGTACCGCCCAGGATACAAAATTCTCACCAGGATCCTTGTCATAAAACCAAATGTGAAAGTTCTATAGATCCCAACCTCATAAACCCAAGACAGGTTTTACTTTGCCATCAACCAAGTTTAAAATGCACTACCATCGAAAGTTTTTTGCTTGCATTGTACATTTTACAGCATTCTGAGGATGTACTTGGGTTGCAAATAGGTTATAATTTTTTCCAATCTTTAAATACTAAGATGGCTCTAGTAATAAAGACTATAATTACTATCGTAAGTTGCTTACCGGAAATGTTTGTATTTACTTCCCTGTGGGAAATATATTAGATCATGGATATGTCTAAAGAGAACGTTTTCAGTTCATCTAAACAGCTGTTCTTATAACCAAGCTATGACGTCACTAACAAAATGACGTTAATGTTTCAAGTTTTGGTCACTCAAATTACCAACACCCCCTGCACAGCTAAGACATATCCATTCCAAATAGTATTAAAATGCCTGTAGCAGCAGACCTACACACTGAGTGAATTTCCATTACTTTAGGAATTACTTGTCATTGTATATTCTTGAACATAAATGAAGTCATGTAAGGAAGGTGAATCAATTTACTTATTTTCTATAAGAATAATTACATGGGAATGATTAAGTAGGTTTGCTGGTATAAATAACACAACATTTATATTTTTCTCGACTGGGACGGTGGCGACGTCCTGTAATCCAGCTACTTGGAGGTCACGAATTATGGATAGTTGTAGAGATGGTCGGTGAATGTAGTGTTCTCTTGTGTGGATTAACGTCCGCACTATTCAATACTACGTTAATCCATAAATACCATCCTCATAATTAGACCAATTCGTAATTCAGAGGCCGTGGTTCGGATTCCACGTTAAACTGTAGGTCCATTAGTTGCCATCGGCTGTTGGGCTATTAATTAACAGTCCTGTCTAAGGAACATGTCAGCCTTAGTCAGTAACAAGACTACAAGATCAAGCCACAATCATCCTACATTCATTCCTTATTCATACTTGGCTTAAAATACCTACCTGGGTAGGTCGCCAGTTCAGTTAAAAGTATTAAGTATACATTATTAGAACTGAACTACATGAAACTGTATACAACGTTTTATCACACTATTTAAAATAATAAACGGTATATCAATTTTTATTTTTTTTTCTCCAAAAAATTAACATTGGAGCTCCGAAAGACAACGATCTGTGTTTTGTTTACCAGTTTCTATATCTCAACAACCATTTGACGTTCAGCGAAGATTAAAATTACTAAAATGTTTTTAGGTGATTCCAAACTTGTTCATAAAAATATATTGTTTTAATAAATTATTTGACCCTATTTGGAGGCACTGGTTTGCCTAAATTTTCGAACTTAAACCCATAAATTATCCTTTTACACGCACTTAAGTACTAAATTTAATTTCGATCGAGCCTGTTCACGAGAGTTATGGTGCCACGGACACACACACACATATTACATATTTATAAAGTTATGTACATAATTATGTATATTCATAAAAACAGGAGGACCGTTGTAATTACTATTTTCCTATAGGAAAATACGCCAAAACTAGTCCAACCCAACCAAAATTATATTCACTTTCAGCAAATCAAAACTTTCAATATTAAAATTATTATTATATTTCGTCATTGCCATAACTTAGGCAGTCAACTAAAATGTTATAATATTCTTGCCGTAATTTTTAGCGGAAATAAGATTAGTCTAAGTAAAAAAGCAAAATTACGTTCACTAGAAAAGTCACAGAAAAACACCTTTCATAAACGAATTACTCTGGGTAAAATCCGCTGGTTGTAATCAAAGCAGTGAGGTGTCCCGGTGTACTCTGTGCTCGGGCTTTGCGTCAGAAGGCTGCCAGCTGGAGGGCGGCGAAGCGAAAGAAGGTGGAAATTAGAGGAGAGGGCCTCAATGAGACCCTGCGACCCCTCAAATTGCGTTAAATGTCGGACGGACATGGGACTACTGCTCTCCCACTCTCCCCCGCCCGCGCTCTGCCCACATGGACCCTGCTGCGGAATACTGTGTAACTAGCTACTTACTTGGACCCTGCTGCAGATATAATACTGTGTAACTAGCTACTGACCCTGCTGCAGAATACTGTGTAACTAGCTACTGACCCTGCTGCAGATATAATACTGTGTAACTAGCTACTGACCCTGCTGCAGAATACTGTGTAACTAGCTACTTACTTGGACCCTGCTGCAGATATAATACTGTGTAACTAGCTACTGACCCTGCTGCAGAATACTGTGTAACTCACTGCCTACTTTGACCCTACTGCAGATATAATACTGTGTAACTAGCTACTGACCCTGCTGCAGAATACTGTGTAACTTACAGCCTACTGGGACCCTGCTGCAGAATACTGTGTAACTCACTGCCTACTTTGACCCTACTGCAGATATAATACTGTGTAACTAGCTACTGACCCTGCTGCAGAATACTGTGTAAATATTCCTATTTGACCTACTTGGACCCTTGATGCTGGAGAACACTTTGTAACTCACTGCCTACTTTGACGCTACTGCAGATAAGATACTGTGTAACTAGCTACTGACCCTGCTGCAGAATACTGTGTAAGTATTCCTATTTGACCTACTTGGACCCTTGATGCTGGAGAACACTGTGTAACTCACTGCCTATTTTGACGCTACTGCAGATAAGATACTGTGTAACTAGCTACTGACCCTGCTGCAGAATACTGTGTAAGTATTCCTATTTGACCTACTTGGACCCTTGATGCTAGAGAACACTGTGTAACTCACTGTCTACTTACAGAATACTGAGTAACTCACTGCATACTTGGACCCTGCTGCAGAATACTGATTAAGTATTCCTATTTGACCTACTTCGACCCTGGATGCTGCAGAATACTGTATAACTAGGTTCTTACTTGGACCCTATTACAGAATTCTTGGTAACTCGCTACCTACTCAGATCCTTTTGCAGAACACTCTATTACTTGGACCCTGGCTGCTGCAATAGACCCCGCTGCAGAAAACTGTGTAATTCTGTAACTTGAACTTGAACTTTTAAAGGTTATAGCGAATACCGAATGACACAGATTTAGTGCAACTCGCTACCCTAACAGCTGCAAAACTATTACTCATTGCCTACTTTGACACTGGCTGCTGCAGAATACAGTGTAACTCGGTCCCTGATGTACCATCTTGATGATCCGTCCCACTGTGCCAGAGTCATCTAAGTAACCAAGCGCAGTGGCCTGGACCACAGCATCAGGAGGCAGGACAGGTCGTAACCGCGCCATCGGATAGCGCCGAATCATACGTCGCCCGAGAGACACATTCCGCGGGAGATTTCCATCTGGCCGTAAATAATAAAAGCGCTGTCATAGATTCACATAAAGAGGCCGCGCGCGGATCACCGGTATAAAAGAACGGTATCATCATTAAATCCGCCATTATATTAATCTCGCCATAAAGCGGAATAACGGAGCGCCGTACGATAGGTAACAAAGGCATAAGGCCCTTCTCTGCGAACGTAAAGCCGGGTATAAAGCGCCCTTAACGTTCCAGCCTCAACCCCCGCGCCCTAAAACACCCCTTCAGTTCGGGCCGAGGAAACTACCCCCCGCCCGCCCACCTGTCGACCAGGGACGGTATTTACATTTTAAAATAGTTCGCGAGCGGGTGCGCTCCGCCGGTGGGCCGCGAAATATGCCGCTCCCCCCCTCCACCCCCGACACCCGCGCTTCCGTACGTATTAACACACCTTGTTACCTTTAGTGGTGCGCTTTTACATAAATCAATGGCCCGCCAGACTACATATTGGAGTGCCTGTTTGTGCCGGAACGCGCTGATGAATTGCCGCGGTTCCGATGTTAATTCATACTCGGGTATTGCTGCGTTTGCGCTGAACAGGCATATTTTTCGATGCGACTCATAATGTGAAAGAATTATTATGAAAAATGTTAGTATTAGATTTTTTAACGGAAAAATTGTATGAGGAGGGAGAACTCTGTTTATTTTACAATTATATCAAATCGTTTTTAAACATTATACCTATCAGACATCAGTTACTGTACTGCACATGGGAAACTTAAAAAAACTGTCTTCATTTTAAGCTTGTGCAAGTCTTTTTTATCTATCTTCCCTCCTACCCCTCAAAAAATAGCGTGCTATGTGTACAGAGTAGAATAGAATACCAATATTTCTAAACTGTATGACCGTGATTCGGTCAGGCTCCCCAAGTTTTGAAGCCGTTGCGAAATCAACTTGTACCTGAGAAAATATACTTAAAATATTATTATAAATTATACTTATTAACTAGTCTTTTGTGTCTTCATGTTTAGAGATAGTCTTATTTTTACATTGAAGGTTTTTACCTTTTATAATTTGTTGAATCAAATAAATGTCATGTAAAGTGAATTCACCCACAAATATAAATGCGAGAGTGCATTGTAAGAAGATTCAACAAAATTTGGTATTCACAGAGAGAAGGAAATGACAAGAAATTACTTGTGGCAGTATGCCTGAAACTCTGGACATAAATAATAATTATAACCATGGAAAATAATGTTCGACAGATCTATTGATCTTTTCTCTCGTTTAATATTACAGATGTACAGTAAATACATAGACTATTTCAGATATGATTTGCGTAACTTGGAATTGTCGATTTTGACATGGATATGGCTTAGCTCTGGGGGGGAGTTGGCGATTCGTAAGATTGCAAACATCTAACAGGTTTCCATAGAAACTACCAGAGCTACTGTATTGCATTTTTAACATAAACGAATAAGAACAGCTGTTTAGATGAACTGAAACCATTCCCTTTAGACATATCCATGATCTAACCTAATTCACACTGGGGAGTAACTGCAAACATTTTTTTCACACGAAGTTAATGCAAAGATACAAATAAAAAAATCATCCGATTAACCCTTACACACCATAACCTCATGAGCAAGCCTTGACACACAGCCAGCACAACACTTAACATTGTTATCCCTGTCTATTTTACCCGTGGAAAAGTTTGTATTTCAGGAAGTAAAACTGAAAATATTCTAAATTATTCAAGTAGAGACTACAAAATTCGCCACAGTAACTAGTCTGTAACCGCAGCACCTATACCGGCAGAACGACTGTTGAACACCGTTTGAAATCGAATCCCATGCGATCAAAACCGGACAAAAACCTCATTAGACATTGTCGGCGGATCAGGCGGCCAAAGCCCACGGGCGTGCATATTTTGGACCATTAGTGACTGGCTGAAACGCTTAAGCCGAAACCATTTCGAGTGGAAATCATTTCAGGATTTGCAGAGATTTGGCGACCAGCCGCGCCACGCTCGCGTCAGTCTGGATTAATTTGTGGCCTGCTAATTAAATGCGGTTTAGCTTCCATTTATTATTGATCCCGCTTTTATTATCGGTGTTGGCGTTGTTTTGTTTTATTGGAGCGGTAATGAGAGCTGCTTTGTCCTGCTCATTATAAACGTTATGATGTACGTATTGTGTGCGGATAACGGGAATAACGGAATAACGGCCCGGGCCGGACTGTTCTGCATGTGGGTCGTGACAATTGTATCTGCGGGGTGGTTAGACATTGGTGGGAACAATCCACAAAGGTAAATAATCAACAGTTGATAGTTGTTAGTTTATTAAAGAATTCTTTATTGCTAGAAAATCCCCTTACCTCTTCCCCTTTCCACCTCCCTCTATATCAAGTCCCCAAATGTTATTTCTGGGCAATATTATTTATTATTGTGGAGCTTCCACATATTATATATAGGAAGGGGTTTCTCCCTTCCTATTATAATTGTTTTGTAACATGTACATTACATGTTAAACTTCTTAAAGACGTTTATTCTGGTATAAAAACACGTATTTTCAACTACATATTCATCGTCAAAACCAAAATGTTTTATGATAGATTCTTGAGGATGGTACACACTCTAGAAAAAAGGATTTGCAAGGATAGGAAAAGTAGGAAATGGACAATCTACCTAATTGTTAGAGAAGTAAAATAACTGCGAACTAATTAAGATCTTTATTTGGGCCACACAACACACTGAGCCCTGCGTAGGTGACGGGAGCCACACGATCCATATGACGTAATCATAGCGACCTGATAATTTGGGGAAAATGCTGGTCCTACGTGGACTTGTGATGCGGGCGACCAAATCCTTCAGTTTCATCATGCTCTCAAAATAGAAAAGTCATAAGTTGTTGGTGCAGGATAGTTCGGCGCTCTCATACGCACACTTAAAAAGAAAAGTAACCGAACGATCTGCCAAGAACAGAAAAAAAGTTTGAACGAAAAAAAAGAAATACGTTAATTCATCAGTTAATTGTAGGAGTTCGTGTGCGTCATATTCTACAAGGACGGATGTTTCTGCATAGCTTCCATTATTTCTTAAACAGACATGATGCAGTGCAGAAACAGAATAAATATGCACGCAATTAGGTCTATCAGCTTCACCGGTCACCCACACATTCTCTCACAGTCTTCTTTCTCACAGTCGCTGGGGTCCCTCGGATTGCACAGGTAGGACGCTTCATCGCGACGGTCCAAGACAAAAGACAAACTGATTTGAATTTTCAAATGTCGCTGAGATCGGGTCTCTTCCGTCATCCACTTAGCACTCGTCCTAAAAGGTTCATGATCCAACTCAACAACTCCCAAGTCCTCCAGATAAGGAACGGGTCTATCCCAAAGAGACACAAACTTTTCATTTGAGGTAAAACACCCCAGAATAGTACATCCTCTCCCGACAAACTCCGAACGCACGTCAATTCCCTTCAGAGGACCTTTAGAGATTTCTGATCAGACTGGGTATTAAACACAATTTGCCAGAGAAAAGATGGAACCAAGGTGACAGGGAAGTCGGTCACTAGAAAACGAAGAGAAATTCCTCTCAAAGAGTGTGGAATAACTGTAAAAATAATTTAAAATTCTCTATGATACCTTTTGAAATTCGTTTCTTCTTACTCAAAATCATGCAAATAATACAGACAGTGTCATTAGTCTGTGAGCGCGGCTCTGACGCTACTAGCTGTTCTATAAAGGCTAGGATTTCTCACTCCATTATGGTCGTGTACATGATTTTCAACTGAAATAAACAATTTAAGCTACCTGACTGAAAAAGTAAATACTTATATTCCTTAAAAGTTATAGAAGCCACGAGCACAAACTTATGACTGGGATGATGGCGACATCCTGTAATCCAGCTACTTGGAGGTCACGAATTGTGGATAGTTGTGAGCTATGGTCGGTGGGTGTAGTTTTCTCTTGTGTGGATTAACGTCCGCACTATTGAATACTACGTTAATCCACAAAGATCATCCACATAATTACACCAATTCGTAAATCAGAGACCGTGGTTCGGATTCCACGTTAAACTGTAGGTCCCTTAGTTGCCATCGTTTGTTGGACTATTAATTAACAGTCCTGTATAAGGGACATGTCAGCCTTAGTCAGTAACAAGACTACAAGATCGCCACAATCATCTTACACTCAATTACCATTCATACTTGGCTTAAAATTCCAACCTTGTAGTATGGTCACCATTTCAATAATCTAATCTAAACCATCTGTACTTTGCATTACATTTCAGTTTCTTCGGTCTACAGGTTACACCACATAATTTTCTCATTACAAGTATAACTCAAGTCTATAAACTCATGATAGCAGTGATGACTCACGACAAAATGTACGACACAATAACGACAAAGCGCATCAAACAAGACATGAAAACGTTGAGTAGACACAATTTTTATGAATTAATTCCGGAGTATAGTGTTAAGCTACTTATAAACAGTTTAAGAGTCTGCATCAGTGGTGGCCATATTGAACTTTAGTCCCGTAAGAGCAATGTTAAATTCTGGCGGAACATACCTTCACTTTGGCGTCTGTGGTGGCGTTAATTATCAAAGTATCAATGTAAAACTTTGGAAGTACATTGATGAGATGTGGCTCAAGGGCATGACCTTTTTAATATGTTCAAAAATTTAACTTGATATAAAAACAAAAATCCAGGAATATTTTACAAAATAAATCATTATTATTTTTTTATTGAGAGCGAAAATAAAAAGTTCTGTAAGGTGGTGCCCTGGAGGACTGTAATACCTTTAATTTGACACATCTTCCGTTAATTTATGACAATAGGTCAAGGAGATATAGGCGCCAGAATTTAACATTGCTCTTACGGGACTAAAATCCAATAAAAATATTAATTAAAAAATATTATTTGTTCATTGTTCAAGTGTCAATAAGCGAAATGAGCAAAATTTTTTACCCTTTAAATCCCTCTTCTATATGTTCTGGGAATACCTCTAAAAAATTAATTACATGAAAAATCTGGGGAAAATACGATTTCTGAACTGTGAAAGAAGAGTTTACAAAAATATCGAATCACGAGTTAAAAATACGTGGGACTACAGTACCTAAATGAGAAAGTGACGTTTTAGATTCTAACCTCTCACTGGCGGGTTTAAAGTCGTTATCGAGGACTACGTGGGCGCGGGTAGAGGGTAGAGGGTAGCGGGCGAGCTGCAGGGGTGGGAACATGCAGGGGCGGACACAAGTCTGGCTCTTTAACCGGGTCTTTTTGGAACACACTTGATTACTTTACCAAAGAAGTTTCCATTTTGCAATTTCATTTAGATGATGAATTGAAAAGTGCGCTACCTACGGCTAAACAGTAAATTATTGTGCTATATTTATCCAACATACTGTAGTCATACTCAAAATTGACTTATGAACTTAAGGTTGTCCAGTTTGACAAATTTTACGGAATTTGTTAACTCAATTTTAATACATAAATAAGAGGTGGGGGGGGGGGGGGGGGGGGGGGGGGTGGGGGGGGGGGGGGGGGGGGGGGGGGGGGGGGGGGGGGGGGGGGGGGGGGGGGGGGGGGGATGGTTAATTCATACTAGAACGTGAAATTCATACATAATTCAGTAAACAATTTGGGTAATAGAAGTGCCCCTTAAAGAAACAAATGAAAGTTTTCTGGTAATTTGTTTATTCGATAATATGGTTGTTTCCTATCCTAGAAAATGAAAGGGTTGCGGAAAAGCAGGTATGGAGCTGTTGTTTCTGGGAGTACCATTTACGGGGTTTGGACCATATTTCAGCGCACACTTGACCATAATACTTTGATATTGCATAAATTAATATTGTAGGCGTTCTTCACTGCGGTACTTTACTGGTGACGATATTGAAGGTGGTACTTCATTGCGATACGCTAGACCTACCACTGACCGTTTTGAAGTTGGTACTTCATTCCTATACATTACCGCTGACAATATTGAAGGCGTTTTTTCATTTCGGTCCTTTTCCAAGGATAATACTGCAGGTATACTTTACAGTTGTACATAAGGCCATAATGTAGCGGTGAAGTTTTTGGGGCTACTTTAATGCGACTATATTGGAAGAATACTTCTCGGTGGTCAATTTACTCATTTAGTATTTTACAGATTACAGTTAGTACTTCACTGTGGAATATTTTAGAATGACAAAATATGTTTTTACTATTATTTATGACTAGCTGACCCGGCGAACTTCGTAACGCCTGACAGTTAATACATGTTAACTTTAAGATTGGTCATGTTTTGAAGTCGAATAGCATTACGGTTTCATTGTGAAAGGTTATATATTCTGGGTCGCGGCATAGTGAATAACAATACTGAAACGATAAGACATATTCCATTCAACACACATTCCCATAAAACAAATAAATCTGAGTGGATAAATTCACAATTTTCAAATCCAATCCAAACCCAAACCAAACCTAACTATAATACGGCTTTTATAGGAAAGATATACAACAGCTGATTATTATAATAAACGTAATAATATAAACATATAATTCATAATTCATATAAACACGTGATTTTAATCAGACAGAAAATAAAAATATAAACACATAATCCCCCAAAACCGTAACATCAGTTATTAACATTAGAAATTTAAAACACCATAAAATCGAAACTTTGGGTTTTCGAAAATATTTTTTCACTAAAACCTTCCCGGACACATATAGAGCAACTTCCTAAAATTTCATGGCGATCGGATGAGTTGTTTAGTAACGCATAAAGGACATACATACATTCAATTTTATATATGGAGATTAAAAACATTTGTTCGTATACTAACCGATTACTTATTTATAGTGATTAGCTCTGAATATAACTAAATGATTTATTGAGGAACCCCATACTCGTCATAAATGATTTCGAAAAATAAATACTTATCCTAAAGGAAATATAAAATTTAAAAATGTATATATAAACATCTCGAAAAATTTTCTTTAAATTTACATTTTCGAGTAGAAAATAATTTCTAATACTAATGTAGGATATTCGTGTTTTCTTGTAATATTAAGTTTAAAATCTAAAAATTTAACATTACGCTTATGGAGAATCAAATGTAAACAATGAAAACCAAAACAGCTGTTTATAAACGTTTGACAGTTCTTGATTGAAGACGGCAAAGAACAATATGTGAATAGAGGTTTTTCATAAATATTTATTTTATGTATGTAATAAATGTAAAATTATCAGGTTACTAAACAATTTGTAAAAACTTAAGGATAACATAGCTGTGCGAAATAAAAGCAGAAAAAGTATTTCCAAAATCTTCCGTGTTTTGATATAACGTATTCGTTTATGCTAAGCCACTGTAACAAACTAATTAATTGATGTAAATTAAATCTCTCTTTTGCTTTTCAATCCTCATTCCGTTTATAAAAAAATCAGTTGATACAGGCTAATAATAACGGTATGGGTAATTAAACAGTAAATGATCGGCTTTGGCTTTTGGAAAAGACGTTAAACGACATCGTTCAATTGACTAACCTCGTAGCCGAGTTGTAGCATGTCGGCCTCAAGAACTATAGGCCGCGAGTTCCATCCCCATAACTGTTATCATTGAGTAATAAATGTGTTTTTTAATGAAACATTTATAATAAATGTCTTATTCTACGAGCAAATTCACCAGATGATTAAGTAAATAAGTAAACTTTTAAAGTATTTTTTGTGTGTTAAATTTAATCAGTGTTAGTTTTAAAACTATAATTAATAAATAAGACGTCGTGCGATGGTAAACAACTGTGGCGGTCATCCGGTATCTTATCAGCTGCGGTATCAATTTGTTTGTCGCAATCCGCAGTGAAATAAAACTCAGCTGCTACTGTAAACCGTTTTACTTGAGTTTAATCACCTATTTGGTACAGTTATCAACAGATGTATAACTAAATTAGTACAAACATGATTAATCACATTTTATAATATAAACTAAAAAATTTCCTTTCCCATCAAAACGTAAAATTTCGTTAGAAATACATTTATGTGATTTTATTTTCATACACTAACTGTTTATTAGTACTGTATATTAAAAATTGTCTTTTAATTTTTCAATGTTAAATGAGTCTAGTTCCAACAACACTTACCAAACTAACAAATAAGTTTTTTTTTATAAATGAGTGTGATGTAAAGACAGAGGTGTATATTTAGGGAGTAACCCTCACTCGACACCTTCAGAGCCTGGATATCCAGAGATCGTGCTCAAACAAGTTCTTCATGAAAAAAACTTTGGCTCGTGATTGAATAAGTGAGAGAGGGAAGCGAAGGGATATTTTGGTCATTAAAGATTGCGTGATGGTGAACTAAGGGAGGGGCCAGAACGAGTGGCTTATGGCTAACCCTTAAACCCTACCCTGCCTGCTTGGTCGTCTCTAATTGTGGCGAAGACATGTGGGATGTTTAATATAAAGTGAAACAGTTCATGGAGAACGCATTGGTGGCAAGAGAGGATTCAAAAAATTATAATGACTAGCTCTTTTGCTTTGTCCGGAATTACTTGTCCCTTAACTTGAGGATAAGCGAGTGGGGCCTTTTACTACGCTTTTGGTTCCGTGAAAGGTTGTGAGTGTGACAGGAACGATTTTTTTGTATTTTTGTTTGTGTTTTGGTATCCAATAAAACATGTAATAAATGACAAGCCCACCAGTTTGATAATTTTAAACTTTAAGCGAAAAGGAAACTTATAATATTGCACAGATTGGGTGTAAGGATTTCATATTGAGGTTAGGGCTTCAGGTGGTTCTTTATTGTTCTTTTTTCATATTTTTTCTGTTGAAGTAATGTTTGTCATATTTCTTTCACTCAACAATCGTGTGTTAGGAGTTTTAAGCGTGTGTCTCTGCCAAAAGAAGTGAGCACTGGTTATTTCTTTTCAGTAGTTGATGTCTAAAAGCCCCGCGAAAGGCATATCTTTAAAACAATTTAGAATAATGTTATACGTTAAAATAAAAATTAAGGTTAGGAAAGCCAATTAGATTAGAATAGATTATTGAAATGTCAACATATCCTGGTAGGTATTTTAAGCCAAGTAAGAATGGGAAACGAGCGTAGAATGATTGTGGCGTGATCTTGTAGTTTTGTTACTGACTAAGACTGACATGTTCCTTACACAGGACTGTTAATAGCCCAACAGTCGATGGCAACTAAGGGACCTACAGTTTAACGTCTAATCCGAACTACAGCCTCTGAATTACGAATTGGTCTAGTTATGAGGATGGTCTTTGCGGATTAACGTAGTATTCAATAGTGTGGACGATAATCCACATGAGAACACTACACCCACCGACCATCGCTTACAACTATCCACAATTCGTGACCTCCAAGTACTGGTAGGACGTCGCCGCCGTATTACAGTACATCTACGTACTTCTTTGTGTTCTAAAAAGAGTTAAAGAGTGTTCCCTAGACGTCGTGGTGGAGAACAAAACTCCTGTTTAAAATCCAACAGAAAGCAACTTTTTCATTATTTCACTTATATAAGAAATCAACTTTCAAAAACATTCTGTTTTCTATAAAAAGTTACATTTTACTTTAAACTTAGTGAGCTATTCATTAAATCACCACATAATAGATAAGTTCAGAAGAACCACGTGCTTTTGTTACAATTGAATAAATAACCCTTCTCTCCTTGTATTAATAACATACTATAAGAAGCCCCCGTGTATTTTTTGTATGTGTTATATATTATGTAGTTCTTTTGACACTTCAATCACTAATATCTGTCCAGTAAAAGCGGAGGGGTTTCCTTCACAAGAAACGATCTTTACTTATAAATAGCATAGATTTCGCATAATACGCTCACATTTAACACATTTTTAATGTTTGCAGAGTTCATAAAGTTTCAGAGTACAGTAGAAACCACGTGACAGTAGCAGGATGGACGGTGGGTTGGTAGGAAAGGTGGGGAGGGGGGGAGGTAGCTCAGGAGTAATGTTGGCTATGTTTTATGACTGATGATTACGATGAAAAATTGGCAGAGCAACTCCCTCGCTCTAGGATAGTTGCTGGCCTTGAGGGGCCTTATCTTCCAAGGTACGGACTCTAGCTAGATTACGATGTTGCTATGATATCTAATGCTGAGCGTTTCATGATCTAAACAACTTATTGTGCACCTTATTGTAGGGAACAACCCTCTTAAAAATGGTCCAATTGACAAAAGACAATTTAATATTTTTAATTTTTGCTATATTTCCAAAGGTTACCCGGATGTTAAAAATATAAACAAAGTATGTTATACTATCTATTATATTAGGTTCACTCGCCTATCTTTAATATTGTGACTGGATCTAGTCAATATAAAACACACGACACAATACACAAAACAAAAACACAAATCGATCCAGTCACAATTTACGGACGTTTCGCGGGACCGAAGCATCAACAAAAGTCCTGCGTTTTCAGGGGTTTTAAGATTTTGTCTTTCGTTAAGATAGTATAGAATATAAATCAACATCAAACATGCCTTTTAACCCTCCAACGGTTTTACCGTCGATTAATCGACGCCACCGCCGGTCGTCGAAGGTTCACCGTCGATCAATCGACGGTAGGTAAGCTTTTACAAAAAGCAATGGTGTGAATACATTTTCGGTTAAAACTACATTGAATATAGTATCGTTTTTTCTACAGATCATACGCTTTCCGCCGAGGTATGTTTCGTTTTGCTTACTCTATGCGTCAGAATTCTATGTTAGTTAAAACATCGGTCTTCAGTTGCGCGGTTATGTCGCTTTGTTTACAATGGTGGCGTTACACGTTCTCGTTGTTTGGTGTTCTGATGTTAATTTCACCATTTTAAAATTGATAGCAGTGACTTAAGTGTATAAAACTATTTATTTTTATTTTACTTATTAAATGTTGAAAAACTTGGCTATCTTCAATTTTTGACTGGTATTTATTTGCTGTGTTTTGCTCCCCCACATAACTTTACCAAACTTTGAAAAATCTTTAGAAAAAATTTTTGTTATCAATTTCAATTGGATACACCCATCAAAACCAAGATAAAAATAAAACATGTTACTATTATCTATTATCTTATACTATTATCTATTATCTTATTATCTATTACTATTATCTTATAGATAATTTAATGTAGATTAAAATGGTGTATAATATGTTATAGTTACTATATTTTTACTATTTTATGTGGAATTTTTAGTAAAAGCCTGCAAAAGCGCCAAAATGAGGTGAACCTCAAGGGGTCAAATAGTGAACCGTTGGAGGGTTAAAAATAAAAAGTATTAATTTAATTTTGTTGGAACAATTGTCCTGGTCTTTCGAATATAAAAACGTTTTTGTATAGTTTTTTTTTACAAATATCTACATGGTCCTTCGAGCGGGACCAAAGTTATCAAATCGTTTGGGCAGATTCCAAAAATAATATTGTAGTTTAATGACACATTAGGTCTCCTCATAAAACATTTCATTTTTCCGTCTCTAAAATTTTACTAATCAATATATTTCTATCAACGAATAAAATAGAAGAAAATGTTATTGCGTGTAATTTTTAAAGATTATTTTGAGGGAAATACAGAATGCAATACGATTTCGTATGCGATAGGTTAGGTCAATCAGTTGGACCAAAATGGAATAAAAGAAGACGTACGTAATTTTATGTTTTTCACTTTTAAGTGACCAAAGCTGGCATGTTTTTCATTCACAGCTTGTGGTTTGCAGTAGAATGCTGTGGTTTTGGTTGAATAGTTCTCACAACCAAGCAATTGATCGTCAAATGTAATACTGCAGCGTCATTCGGTAATTACAAACATTTCTGAACTATAAAAAAACATAGTGTTGCAATAAAAAATTAATAAAGATCATACATTGCTCAGAGTTATTAATTTTTGAGTTATTTTTACGTTTTGTGCGTTAGAGAAGCCGAAACATGTCTTATCTCAATTTGTGTCTTTGACGCTCCAGGAGATTCTATATTTCTAGCATACAATTTTTTAATTTGAATACTTATACCAAGTTTCATAAACATCTATCCATAAATAAAGGAGTTTTCCTCTACATGGCTAACATGGGAAAAGTTATGAACTATGATTTTAAGCATTTGAAGCATAAGATTTCAACCACATCAAGGTAAATACCAAGTTGAATCCAAAAATATCGATTAATAAGTGAAATATTAATTTTTATTTATTTTCCATAAGATTAGCAATACTGTTTGAGTTGGGAACTGCAAATGGGCATCTTTCAACCACTCTTTAATTGTAGTTTAACGAATAATTTTTTAGTTTAACATTTACTTATTCTTTGATTAGTTTTACACTTATGACGAAACGCCCTATATTTATGTCTTTAAATCAGAAAACTTACTTTTGAAATAGGTTTATCGGTTTCTTCCCGCGCCCTTTTCTTCGCTTGGGCCATAGTCTTCTTGACATCGTTTCCGGCTATACCTGGTATGCACATTCTATGGGAGCCTACTTCAGCAAACACTTCACTGTTAACTGTCACTACTCTTGCTGTACAGTTTCTCGTTGCACAACGCCACACCACTTTTCCACACTTTTGTTCATATTTTAGTAAAAAACGATATCCGTTCAGTAATATGCAAGGTTTTCCCTTATTCGAAACACTGAACTCCATATCTGATGCACAACCTATCACTAGCACTTAACGAATGGCATTGACGGCAAAAGTCCCAAACTCTCTACCTGCTAAACAAAAGATGTTGGGCTAGTGGGGGGCGTGTCGTGTCAAAACCACCAAGTGTCAAAACCACCAAGTGCCAAAACCACCAATTTCCAAGAATCGATAATTGGCCATCTGCAGCGCCCGCTTGACAGGTATACGAGTACATCCCCTCGACTGAACCCACGGGGCCACGGCTAAACTGGACCTGTATCTGTAAGCCCGTCCTTTGTACAGTTTGTAGGATTTAGTTTCAATACGAAAGATTATCATACTAAAATTTAAACCTGAAATCCAAAACAAATCAGTAAAAAAAATAAATCAATACTCAGCTTTATTATTTAGCATTACTTTACAATTAAATAGATTAGAACAGTTATACAATTATTATAATTTTTATTTGTACAATATTAGTTATACGTTAAAATAATTATTTAATATAGAGTGATTTCTGATACTCTCGAGAGTGATACTCGTCGCAGCAGACCTGCGCACTCAAATAATTTACAGCTTATTTTCATGAATATATCATTCATGTATATATGTATCATGATAATCGCAAAAGCCAAGATCTGTCAGCTTAACTTCAACCCTTGCAGATTGTCAACATTCTAAATTTTTTTTCTTAGCCAAATCCACTGGTGATTCAAAAATAATAATTTTCAAAAATAACATGTATAAACGCAAAACCCATTTTGGGTGAACATATCCCCCTTCGGATGATTCAGTGTATCTGGTTTACGAACTCTTAAAAGAAGGGTTACACATTTCTGTAAAAAATTGGTCACGATATGACAATTTTTACGTGAGCTATCGTATATATGAACTCGTATAATATGTATACCCAGGGTGCTGGGTCCAAACTTCAAGGGTTGATATTACACATAAAAAAAAATGTCCGTAAACATATGTCTAAAACAAAAAAATATGTAATGTATTTTTTCCAAAACCCGTTATATCTCAAGAACTATTGAAGCTACAGAAACTAAACTTTGCACACATCTTTATTGGCTAAAGCGAAAAATATTCACGTATCATTTAGTTTGATTTTAAGTTTGCAACATGGCGGCAGTTAAAAATTTTTGAATTTAAATAACACTTATAATGTTAGCTTACAGAGGCCATGCGCCAAATGGTAAAAGAAACTCAAATTAGGAAAAACTGCTCCATAAAAAAAGCTAATTTAATTTAATTTTTTCATAGAATAAGAAGTTTTAGTGTCATTCGATTTGTAATAAAATTTCTTAATCATATTATTTTTTAATTTCTTGTATTTTTTATAGTTTTCAAAGTATTTTAGTTTTAAAATTATAAATGGCCGCCATTTTGGATTTTGAGCTGGATCATGCTAGTTATGTTTTTGAGACATAGTAATCTACTAGTGTAAAACACATACCAAATTTGAAAATAATCCGTTTAAAAAGTGTAACAGAAAACTATTTTGAGAAAAATAGAAAATAGCAGATATCTTACTACCTCCAATGGAACTTTTACTTCCTTTTAATGTACGTACCTAATCACTCACTGAAGTCCTGAAACGATTTCATAGACATTCTGTATATACGTGTTTTTTTATTTATTTCTGTTTATTAGCGAATTTCCCATAGGGAAGAAGCTATTACCATAGGTCTCATGGCAAGAGTTAAGCCCGAGACCATGTTATTAGCGAATTTCCCATAGGGAAGAAGCTACAGTATTACCGTAGGTCTCATGGTAAGACTTAAGCCCGGGACCATGTTATTTTTTTGTCTTTAGGTGCCCAGAGTCCAAAAACAATAGTCGTTAAAATTTATATATATATATATATATATATATATATATATATATATATATATATATATATATATTTATATATATGTATGTATATATATATATATATATATATATATGTGTGTCTGTTAGCACGATAACTCTCGTAAAAATGGTCCGATCGAGACCAAATTTGGTAGAGACGTGTATTCCTACAAATGCTCGGACGAGTTCGTAAACCAGACATATCGGTCAATAGGAACAGGTAGTTTGGGGGGGTTTTGTACCCCAAAATGGGGTTTTTGCGTTTTTCACATATAATTTTTAAAAACTTCTAATTTTATATTTCACTATTAGAATCAGCTTAAAAACTACACAATTAAGTTCTTTAAAGTTTTTTTTGACACGGATTCCGTGCCAAAACCACCAAAACCAAAACCACCAAATCCTTTATTCCTGGAAAAACAGTTCAAAATCACCAACAGAATTTACGGATGATTGCACTCGATAATGAGGTGTTTGACGAGGGTTCAAGGTTGTAGAGCAGGTAGTCGGGATGTGCCTAGCCTAAGGTGTTACAGCCGGACCGGGCTCATGCGGTATTATCTACCCCTCCTACTTACTAGGTCTATAAAATATTTCCAAATATTGTTCATTTTATCGAATTTTCCATAGGGAATAAGCTATATAATTACCGTAGGCAGCATGGTAAGAGTTAATATTCTGGTTAAATTCTGGTTTTACTTCTCTTTTAGCGAATTTCCCATAGGGAAGGAGCTATTACCGTAGGTCTCATAGCAAGACTTAAGCACGGGACCATGTTACTTTTCCGTTTTGAGGCTCCTAGGGCCAAAAAAACAATAGCCATTAACATTTTATAGAATCTATATAGTGTCTTTCTTCAGACACTTGAAAATGGGATAATCCCCGAAACATGTAGTGTCAAAATAAAATGAAATAATGCAAGGGTACTATGGTCTTAATTTACAATTTATTAGTATTAGTAGTAGATCGTATTAGTGAACGTTAATAAAACAAAAAAATATATAGGGCCTTCAATAAAAATATATAGGTACTATAAAACAATTGATCAAAAAAATGTTGAGATTCAAACTTAATAAACTATATAAAGAAAAAAACAGATATAAATTATAAAAAAAACATGTATATACAGGATGTCTATGAAATCGTTTCAGGACTTCAGTGAGTGATTAGGTACATTAAAATGAAGTAAAAGTTCTATTGGAGGTATGGCCTAATATATCTGCTATTTTCTATTTTTCTCAAAATAGTTTTCTGTCACACTTTTTAAACGGATTATTTTCAAACTTGTTATGTGTTTTACACTAGTAGATTACTATGTCTCAAAAACATAACTAGCATGATCCAGCTCAAAATCCAAATTGGCGGCCATTTATAATTTTAAAACTAAAATACTTTGAAAACTATAAAAATATAAGAAATTAAAAAATAATATGTTTAAGAAATTTTGTTACAAATCGAATGACACTAAAATTTCTTATTCTATGAAAAATTAAATTAAATTAGCTTATTTTATGGAGCAGTTTTTCCTAACTTGAGTTTCTTTTACCATTGATGCGGTGGTGGCAGATCTTGGTTTTTGCGATTATCATGATACATATATACATGAAAATAAGCTGTAAATTGTTTGAGTGCGCAGGTCTGCTGCGACAAGAGTATTTATCTGTGATGCTATTACATTGGTATGTTTACATATTGCGAAGCACGTAGATGTCAGACACCTGGCACGTGATGACCTAAGCGGACTGGAAGCTGATGGGGGATCACCACCCCCCACTAGCCTAACATCTTTTGTTTAGCAGGTAAAGAGTTTGTGACTTTTGCCGTCGAAGCAACGAGCATTTAAAACCCCACTTTTACGCGATATTAGTCGCATTTTACATTCAGTTTTCAATGAACCACCTACTGGTAATAATCAGCTGTCTTTGATATTTAGTGATTTAAGAGAAAGAAAAACAAACACCTGTCAAAATTAAATCAATATTAGTTCGTTTATATTGGTCATTGATTTTAAACCCATTTCGAAATCATAGGTTTACTATGTTAAAAGGTTATTTTAACGTATAACTAATTTTAATAATGATATAAATGTTGTAATCTATTTAGTTGTAAAGTAATGCTAAATAATAAAGCTGGGTATTTATTTATTTTCTTTGTACTGATTTGTTTAGGATTTCAAGTTTACATTTTGGTATCATAATTTTTCTTCTTTAAACTGAGAAGAATAAGAACATACAACCCGTACAAAGGACGGGCTTACTGCTACTAATTAAAAAATACTTTCGTCAAATATCTTGAATTGAACAGATTTTTTTAAATTTTCAACTCCATACTCAATACTACGATTCTGAAGGCGCATACGACAGGGTGAATGCGTTCATACCACGTCAAAATTTATGGCCCAGGAAGTTGGTCGGCCGGTCATTTAAGCCTCCAAACAGAAGCTGGGCTTAAACTCTACAAGTATTCCATGGCCCGTCTACTCCGCAGACTGATAAATTTCTCTCTTATCAATATTCATTGGTAGATTTAATTTTTCTCAAAAGATAATTATTAAGTTCTATAGTAATTAGCAACAAGTATCTGAAAATATGTCTTATTTTTTTCATTTAGTTTATTTCTCAAAATTGTATGATTTTAGTTCTATTTTCTTTAGCACGTTAATCTGTATATTTTGACATGATATGTCTTAGTCAGGAGGGGGTGTCAGCAATTTGTAAGACGAAAATTTGAAACATAAGAACAGCTGCTTAGATGAACTGAAAACATCCCCATAGACATATCCATAATCTAACCTATTTCCCACAGGGAAGTAAAATACATAAGATGTCATTTTTTATCTTTAGTTACACTTGGAGTAGTATTAAAGTATTGTACTGTAAAATTAGAGATGTTTTTAGCTCTGGGGGGAGGGGGTATTGGCAATCCGTAAGACAAAAATTCGAAACGTACGTGACGTCATATGGTTATCAGAACAGCTGTTTAGAGGAGTTGAAAACAATACCTTTCGACATATACAAGACCTAACCAATTTCCTAAAGGAAAGTAAATACATTAATTTTTTTAGATTCCCCTGTCTGACATGAGGAAGCAGGGCTGCCACGGTGAAGAAATAGGTTCATTAGTATTTTTAATTTTACACTATAATGTCCTAACAATAAATATTCTCAAATTCGTATCCAGCGTTTAAAAATAAAACATTCAAACTTTACTTGGACGCATCCAAAATAATAATTTATGTTAAATAATTGATATTGAAATGTTTAAATAGTTTATAAAATAGTTTACTTTTGCAATACTGTATTATTTGAACATACATGAAAATGTTCTGTTAATCGAGGCTTATTATGCTAACCACCTGTAGAAAAGTTGCCGTGCCTCCAGGGAACGTTCGATAATAGTGAGATAGGAAGTAAAGGATGGGTTTGGTATGTGAAGAAGGTTCGGTCGACTGGCCTTAACAAAGTTGACTACTAGGGGCTCGAATGGAAACCATTTTAACTTTGCACTCCTTTCTTATTTCATCTATTGGGAAACAAATTATGTTCCCTTGAAATATATCTACACCACTGTCCTAGATTGGCAAAGTCCAGATAGAATTGCAATAGTGTAAATAAAATAAATCCTATAAAAATTTAGATTTATTAAAATAATAGCTAACGGCGAACTTCCTAACACCTAACAGTAAATACGTTTTAACTTTAAGATTGGCCATGTTCTGAAGTCGAATAGCATTACAGCTTCGTTGTGAAAGATTAGATATTCTGGGTCGTGGTATAGTTAATAATAATACTGAAACTATAAGACATGTTCAAATCAAAGATCATTAAAATCGGTCCAGCCGTTTCTCGAGTTATAAATGGTGTAACTAACACGACTTTGATTTATATAATAACATGTAATTTTTAACTATGGCGTTTATTAACATATGACATGTAATTGGACATAGGGAAACCCCCAAAATTGTAAAGTATCAACGTGGCAAGTAAAACTGTTCATTTATTTACTTCATAGTTTTAAATTGACTATTGACACAGAAGGCATTGAATAGCAGAAATCGAACTGATTGTAGAAGATTTGTAAAAAAACTTCCCCATTAGGATAGAATTAGAAATTTAAAACGCCATAAAATGGAAACTGAATGTGGCTAAAACATGATTGGGCAGAGACGAATCCAAAAAATGTTTGCATTTACTTCCCTATGGGAAATAGGTTCGAACATGGATAGGTATAAAGGGAATGGTTTCAGTTCATCTAAACAGCTGTTCTTATTATTTTATATTAAAAACTCAATACAATAGCTCTGGTAGTTTCTTTGGAAACCTGTTACATGTTTTCCATCTTAAATCGCCAACACCTCCCCCAGAGCTAAGATACATCCATGTCAAAATCATAGATCATTAACTCGATCCAGCCGTTCTTGAGTTATAAGTTTTGTAACTAACAGACTTCATTTCAATTTATACATTTTTTCAATAAAATAATTTGAAACAGTAACAGTTTAAAAGTTTAAACAACTAGTTACTTGTAAGAGGATTGGACCTAGTAGTACCACTTGGTATCTACTCGTACAATCTACGAAGCCCTGAGTCCCAAGTTGGCTCCAAGTAAGTCTCCCTACAAGAAACCTGGGGAAAATCAGATCCTTAATTCAGAGGAAAGTATTTACTTAGCTCCCCATTAGCCGGTGGTGAAACTCTGAGTAAAACTCCCCCCTCCCTCTCTCACCCCTTTCAACCCTTCACCACCCCCACGCCTACATTGCCGTCTCTCTCTGCGAACGTTATAGGTGACAAACTTGAGTTATACACCATTCATATAATGTCTTTGATGGACTTCAGTACCTCGATCACACAACGATCATAAATAGGGGTCGAATGTTAAAACCACTACTGATTTACTTTTAAATATTAAATATTTAAAACTTTCGTAACGAGATACACTTTCTATCTAAACCAAAGTTAAACTGATGTTTTTAGTATACAAGTATACAATACAATGTTTTGGGATTATGGGTACTCAAACTATGTTTATACCGAGTTCAATCTTAACTTAACGGTTTAATTTGGATTTAACGTTATGGCAAGATAAACATCCTATAAACCAAGAGCACGAATTATCGTCAAAAACAACTTTTTACAATCCACAGTAAAAATGTTTGTATTTAATTCCCTGTGGGAAATATGTTAGATCATGGATATGTCTAAAGAGAATGATTTCAGTTCATCTAAACAGCTGTTCTTACTTTTATATTAAAAATACAATACAATAGCTGTAGTATTTTCTATGGAAACCTGTTGATATAAAGCCCACCCAAAATGTCTGTTAATATGTTGGGGGTGGATGAATTCCAAAAAAATATTTCATCTTGTAGTGAAAAGGTGTCTAAAATAGTTGATGTCTAATTTTGAAACATTAGATTAGCTATATGTTATTTTATTAGTAATACTTATTAAAATAGCATATAACACATCTAATATTAGTCATAAAACGTTTTAGACAGTACTAATCTACTTTTTAGTGCCGCCATATTGGATTTCAGTTCATAAGAACAATGTTAAACTGTGTTCACCATTACATTATACTTGATGGATATTAAACGATTATTGGTATGTTGAACTAAATTGTCACTCTAAAGATTATTCAAACGTAATTATGACTGCAAATAATTGACAAAAAGTACAAAAAAAGTCAGTAAATATTTATCTGAGCAAGTGAAGCTCTATTGTCCATTGCACGATCGTTACGTATTTCTAAGTACGCAGAAAATAACTATTTGATCAAAGCATACATTTAAAGTAAAAACTATACCGATGCAGGATAACCAAACAAAAATTAATTGTCGGCAGAGGGTTGTTTGTATTCCGCAAGACAAGATGAGGGCTGCTGACGCAACCGTGAACTAGGCTTTACTTCGGAGACGGCTTCATAACGTAGAGCCAAATAAATACTTTGAGCAAGCAGCTGATTTAGTTGCGAGTCTCTTCACAGCTGGCAGCTCCACCGGAAGTGCCAAACTTGCCACTGCTACCAACCGAACGGGAACAAAGTTTCATCAATATTTTTGTTTATGTTATTTTTTATGTATCCAGATAAAAAATGTTTTTGACATTTACACTTATTATCTCTGAGAGGGGCTATTGAAATATATTATTTTAATTAGGGGAATTCCAAAAGTTACGGTTTTGAATCCTTGAATGTCGTCTAGACTTGGAAAACCTTCCTAAAAAGCTTTACCCAAAAACGGGTACGTGGTAGGGTAGGTAATGTGCTCATCTGAGGGTCTCATTGTCGCTTCCGTAGTACCGTATCCTAACACCATTTGAATGTGGATATTATTTCATAACCTATACAACAAAATGTCAACGTTACGTCTAACCAACGCTAGAACAAGACAAGAAAAGAAACACTAGCGTAGAAATACCTCTATCTGAGCTGGCGTTGGTCCTCCTCTGAGCTTATTAGGACCAATTAAAACTGCATAACTTGTTTTTCCACTTTTAAAGATACTGATCATTGCCAAAACCCAACGAATTAAAAATTTAGTACTTTTAAATTCAGTTGATTCCATTATAAATTCACAATAATGCACACTTATCCTTTCAATTTGTTTATTTATAATTTATTATTTTTTAGTTAAAAAACATAAAAATTGTCAGGTCAAATGTTTGTTTTAAAGAGCAACTTAGTAGAGGCATTGTCTATGTCTGCTATTCCCGAGACGGTTTTTTAACTTACAGTGCAGCCAAGGATTACTTAGTTATGTTATAGGTTTTTTATTAAACACAAAATCATAAACTGTTAATTTTCCTTTCAATTTTATCTACAACATCCAAAATTAAAATAAGGGGTTTGGCTATTAGACGTGTAGTTTGTGTTAATTTAACAAAAAAAACGTTAAAAAGTTCAATTCCACGTGTATTTTTCTTTAAAAGTGACGCGAGTTACATTGGCTAGCCAGAGGTGACCGTTAAAGATCAAACAGGAGTCGAAGGCTTGATTTAGATTCAGCAATCTTTGACTTATTGGTATTACCCCTGCTCTGAGCTATCGTATCGGTTGAAAGAACAAAAATCGACTAGCAAAAAACTTAAAAAAAATAATAAGGAAGTAAAGTGAAAGTATGAGGAGGTAATGAAAATAGTAAATAGAAAACAGTAATTAAATAAAATCGTTTGAATTTTTATCGATTCACGGCCGTAATTTATTGCGAACTAATAACGACTTTTAAGTCTGATTCGGTTTCTACATTTACATACATATTTTTGCATAAAATACTTTATTAAGACACTGAATTACTTCCGAGTGACTTGGAGGGTTTGAATGACTTTGACTTTATACACTTAACGAAGCTTGAATGCGGTGCGTATTTGGAGAGGATGAATGCATAAACGGTTGAGAGATGCTGCCCCCCCCAGGCCACCCAGGCAGCTGATACAGCCTAATTATAAATATACGGTACCAGTGAACTGACACATACTTTCTCCCATAAGTAAGTTCAAGAAAGACAATCTGTAATAAACCATTATGTTCTTCAAAGTTCATCTAAATAAATATCATTTAATAATTTATTGTTTCAAAATAATCATGTTTCTGATTATAAAACAGAGAGGCAAAGTTAAAAATTGTTCGAACTGTAGGGGGGAAACAGGTAATACCAAGCTTTTTTGAGTTGGTTCTGTTGGGTGATTTGACCTTACACTTCATACCAAGTTTCATGGAAAACAGTTAAAAAATAAGGAAGAAATTGATGTATTAATATTCTCCATAAGAATAAAATTTTACGCTTTCAGACAACGTACTGCGTTTATCTTGGACAGTAAATTTAACTTTTCTCTAGAACCGTTATTCGTAGACAAATAATTCAAAATAAATTTGTTTAGTTTTAGTGGTAATGGTACAGCATTTATAGACTTTTATTGTTTTCTTTTAAATTTGATTTTTTTGCATTTAAAAGAATACTTTAACTAAAAACCAAAATCAAAAATTCAAAAAAATGAAAACCGGAGATACGGTTTAATATATACATGAAATTTCATCTAACGGACCAAGGGGTATGTACTGTACACACACACACACACACACACACACGGACAGACCACGGACGGACAGACATCACGTCAAAACCCACTTTTTTGGATTCAGGGGACCCCAAAACGGATATATCCACCCTCAACTCAAATTCGAAAATTTTGACGAAAACAATACTTTCTCCATATACTATGTATAAGGGGAGTCCCCTTAAGTAAAAAGGCACCCAGTAACTCTCTGACTGATGCAAATAATTGGTTTTATAAGTAAGTTTATGAATTTAATACGATGTGTTTTAAAGTATCAAGTGTACTTCTTGAAAAATGAGTTTTAAGTTACTTTCTTAAGTTATTATCTATTAAAATTATAGCAGCTTAAGTTTCTTCCTTGCATCCACATTTAAAGTGCCTAAGAATGTAAAAAAGATTTTTAATAGATTAATAATTATTTTAAGCACCTTTTGAATTAGATTAGATTATTGCAATGGCAGCCTACCCAGGTAGGTATTTTAGGCTAAATATGAATGAGAAATGAGTGTAGGATGATTGTGGCGCGATCTTGTAGTCTTGTTACTGACTAAGGCTGACATGTTCCTTAGACAGGACTGTTATTTAACAGCCCAACATCCGATGGCAACTAAGGGACCTACAGTTTAACGTGTAATCCGAACCACGACCTCTGAATTACGAATAGGGCTTGTTATGAGGATGGTCTTTATGGATTAACGTAGTATTCAATAGTGCGAACGTTAATCCACACAAGAGAAAACTACATCCACCGATCATCGCTCACAACTATCAACGATTCGTGAGCTCCAAGAAGCTGGATTACAGGACGTCCCAGTAATTATGTTTGGGTGATTTAACATAATTTACCCAAAATTGGGTCGTAGAAAATTAGCATTATGACTTTACTTTTTGCCCCCCATTTTTGTCCCAGGATCAACTATGTCATCGCCCGGAATAGTGTTACATATTACTCCATGCCAGAACTGTGGCTAGGGATGTGGCATTTTACTTAGCGAAAAGCATTTCGCGAATTGCGGGATTCGAACGTGGGACCTCGGAAACCAAACATTAATCAATAGTCTGCCTTACTCGCAAAATATTATGTTTTAACCCCCTTTAAGAACAATTTTAAATTTACGACAGCATTCGGCCTACAGATTACACGATAGACGTAGCAAGATCGTTGCGAAGTCAAATTTAAAATATGGGTATAATAATTACCATGAAATAATTAATTATATTTGATAATTAACAAGTAGGTTAATTATCTTTTCATGATAGAAATATATAAAATGGAATTTCCTAAATAACCTCCTTGCCCCAATTTGACATCTTACCCATGTTTTTACAACTACTGTCGAGTAATTAACATTCTTTTATGGTACTAAAATCCAAGATGGCGGAGGTACAGAATTCTCTAAATAGCCTAATTACTAAATTGGTGACTCGGTCCGGGATCGAACCCAAACCAAATTACAAGGTGAGTGTTGGATGGTAAATACTGTATGGTTAATAATATTGAATTTTTGTTTTGAACATTTTTTATCTCCAATTCAATACCTTCCATTTCATCTTTAGTTTTTATTTTCAAATTTGGACGAGTATTTAAATAATCTAGTTTATTGTTTTTATTAAACCCTGCTAAAATTTCACTATATCAGAGGAATCGCCGTGTTTTCTTTTGACGATCTCCGAAAACTAATGTTTTTAAGATTTCGGTATCCATATCTCATGAGGTAAAAAATACATATACATAGTTCTTCTTTTGTTTTGTTCATTAGACCTAGTACTTTCTTTTAAGCAGAGGAAATTGTAGAAATTATTAGTTTTAATATTTTTTAATATTACTCCGAAAATCTAAACCTATTTTAATAGAAATTATATTCAGAAATGTTGACACTATCTCAAGAATCTGTAAAATGTTTGTATTTGTTAATAGGTTAGATTATATGTCTAAAGAGAATAAAATCTAAATAGCTATTTTTTTATATTAAATAATTCAATAGTATTGCTATAGAAACCTGTTACATGTTTTTCATCTTAAAAATCAAAGAGCTAAGATTATCCATGTCAAAAAATGTTAGTAAACCAATAAACGAAATAAAAAATGTATATACGTATGGTTCTTGAAATAAAGGCAACTAAAGATCACAAAATGAATATGGGCAAGACACAACCATCCGACTCTCCTTTTAACCAGCAACTTGCAACTACTGGATCGCAGCTTTTCAACAACAGAGTGGTTGTGGTTCGGTCTCTGTGTACGCGACAGACAGACAGACAGACTTCACCCACACCTTCCCGCCCACACGCTACGTGGAACTTAGCCCACCTCGGGCAGCTGGCTACGTCTCACCTCTGATACTGTGTATCATAATACTCTGAACATTTAATAAGGAAAACGTAAGAGTCTTTATTACGAAATATTCATTTTATCTATTCGTCTTACAAAAAATAAAACAAAGATTTCTTAATAGTATTTAGAACTAGAGTACTTTTTAGTTTGTATATTATTTAAAGAAAAAGATTTCATAAATAAAATACAAAATAATACAATTTTATTTTTAGACAAAAATTAAATAGAATTTACATCCTTAAATAATTAAAACATATATTGTTAAAATATTTTTTATATGATTCGAAATGGTTTAAATAATGACCAATATAAATAACATATTGATTATTTGACAGTTGTTTGTTTTTTTCTAATTATCATTAAACTAAGATGATTATTAAGTGATGATTCATTGAAAATAAGCAAATGCGACTAATATCATAAAATATGTTTATATGCTGAAAATTTTTAACCAAGATTTCACCTTCTTAATATAGAAAATGAAATACTCATTGTTATCAGTTTGTTTTTTTCGAGAAGACGCGTAAAATGCTGAGCGTCACAGACACACAAATTGAGTAAGACTTGTTACTTCTTCGCATACGTACAACTAAATAAAATGCGTATACTTAATAAAATTTAATAAAAAATAATTGAGTTTTCGTTAAATAGATGACTATAGAAAAAAAATAGATTTCTTGTAAGAACACAAAATAGTAACATAAAAATATTTTTAAAATTTTAAACTATAACCGTTTTTGGGTTTGTAACTCCTTGTTTGGAAAATACATTGTATTAAAATTTATTATATTTTTTTAAAATGATTAAATAATAAATACAGTTTATATATTAATTAGTGTATATTTTTTTATCTCCGATTAATATTAGTAAAATACAAGTATTTTAGATTGTTTTTTTAACTAACCGCTTAGTAAAAAAAACTTTAAAATAATTGTGTAGTAAGTATTCCATGTATTAAAATTGATTTTTAAAAATTACTGTAAAAGAAAAACATGTAAAAAAACCATAAATATAATTGTGTTTTCGAATAATTTGTAAACACATTAAGTTGTATATAAGTATGTGTACAGACACATATGAAATAAAATAAAAATAAGATGTAAAATATTAAAAATTTTAACATAGTTTTGTCTAATGAGAAAAAATAACATTCTGTTCTCTGATGAGTCGTAAGTTTTAATTGTAAAAATAATAAACATACTGGAGTGAAGTAAGAGTAACTCGGTAACGTGTTAGATTGTGTTTGTAACTACACTACAGATGTGGAATAGAATTAAACATACTGGAGTGAAGAAAGAGTAACTCGGTAACGTGTTAGATTGTGTTTGTAACTAGACCACAGATGTGGAATAACATTAAACATACATTAAACATACTTGAGTGAAGTAAGAATAACTCGGTAACGTGTTAGATTGTGTTTGTAACTACACCACTGATGTAAAATAACATTAAACATACTTGAGTGAAGTAGGAATTACTCAGTAACGTGTAAGATTGTGTTTGTAACTACACCACCGATGTGGAATAACATTAAACATACTTGAGTGAAGTAGGAATAACTCGGTAACGTGTAAGATTGTGTTTGTAACTACACCCTTGATGTGGAATAGAGTTAAACATACTGGAGTGAAGTAAGAGTAACTCTGTAACGTGTTAGATTGTGTTTGTAACTACACCACTGATGTGGAATAACATTAAACATACTAGAGTGAAGTAGGAATCACTCAGTAACGTGTAAGATTGTGTTTGTAACTACACCACTGATGTAAAATAACATTAAACATACTAGAGTGAAGTAGGAATTACTCTGTAACGTGTAAGATTGTGTTTGTAACTACACCACTGATGTGGAGTAACATAAAACATACTAGAGTGAAGTAGGAAATACTCGGTAACGTGTAAGATTGTGTTTGTAACTACACCACTGATGTGGAGTAACATAAAAACATACTGGAGTGAAGTAAGAATAACTCGGTAACGTGTTAGATGGTGTTTGTAACTACACCACTGATGTGGAATAACATAAAACATACTAGAGTGAAGTAGGAGTAACTCAGTAACGCGTAAGAAGATTCTTTACGAAGCTGGAGGTTTCCTGGGGGTTTTATCAGGAACTAAAGCGCAGAGCTTTGAGCCTACAAAGCATTTCCCGGGACGGGCCGGCGGCACAGGGTTGGGTCGGTCACTTTATCTTGCACAACCCTCAAGTGAGCGCCACTACGGCTCCCCCCCACCCCCATCCCCTGCCATCAACCCCTAGCCCACACAAAGCTCGGTCTTGTATGTAGTCGGTCTCTTGATTATTTTATCTCATAAGTGCACAGGCACACTCCAAGTGTCGAACTGTTGACGATTCTGGCTCGACTCGAGCGAGATTATTCATGGATTTAAAATTACTGATAGGTAAAAAGGATATTAAAAGATGATCTCAAATTACGTGTACATTATCTGAATAATAAGGTTAATAATTAATTTTGGTAAGTGTTAACTTTTACACAGACAAAAGTGTAAAAAATTATATCTTTCAGTGGACATTGATTAGTTAATTTTCAATAGGTGCATTACATTACGATATAAAAACACATAATATACTGTATATGAAAATATAATTCACTTGAAAACGTGAGGAGTTAAATCACATTCAGAAACGTTATGTATACTGTATTAAAAACAATACATGTTGGAAAAGTCCCGTGATTTAGGTAACTAAAAATACACGTTCCACAATTCTTCAAGTTTTAATAGCAATTAAACGTTGTTCTGGTATCTGAAATAATTGGTATTTACTCGTAAATAAAGTCCCTTGAAGAATATTAACACATTGAACACACACCCCGACGTAAAACCATTAGAGTTTTGTTATTTTTTATGATTAAAAAACAAACTATAACCAAATTAATTAATTTTTAAGTTACAGCACGAATTTCACTTCGTTATGTCTGTTCATTCGGTAAAGATTGAATTTTTTTGCATTATACAGTATTGCGTTTAGCCCTATGTAGCCTATGTATAATCGAGTCCAATTTGTACATTTCAAATGAATGGAATGCATGCTAAATTTAGGAATCGACTTCGTATTTTGATTTTTTCACTCCATTCTGATTTTTGTATGCGCCAATCCTTTCCATTGAATTTCTTAAGAATAATAATCACAACGTAATGTAAAGGAAAAGTCGTCAAATTCCATTCACAAAACTTACGCGATTTAACTAATTTGTAAAGAATCTAATCAAGACACACGCCACTTACATTTATACTTAGCGCTTTATTTCACATCTCGCGGATGCTCGACCTGATTAATTCTTGAGCAGCATTCACACCCCCCTCCCCCCCATGATTCACGGTAACTCACTAACAGACACGTCCCCCCCTCCACCCACCGGCTGCTCCCTCGTCACCGCCCCCCTGTTGATTATTTTATCTCGTGGACGAGAGGTGTCAAAACTTGTCTGTTCTTCCATTCTGATTTTTTATGACGATCTCTTCGCTTATTTTTAATGCTGGCTGAGCTAAAATGGAATGTAATGTAAAATGCACATTTTACATTCACGTCATAGTGCAATTTATAACGTTTGCTAAAGTATGAAAAGGGTCGAAATAAAAATACAAAAGATAAGAGAATATATTACTATAATTTTTATTGTAAGAAATAATTGATGGGAAAATCAATGTTAATTTTGATTTTATAATACAGTAACGTATTAATTTTTGTTACTTAATTTCCTATTTTATTTCTTTCCTATGATTTCGAATATAATTTTCAACACACTATTAATAAATCACTATATTATTCTTTATTCTTTGCATTATAAAAATTCTCATGATTTTAATTTTAGTTGACCGTATATACTTTGATGATTAGAATGTCGAAAAAATGTGAATAATTAAAGAAATTAGTTTTCTATATAATCACTTAATTCTTTTTCGCTACACAAATACTAAAAACTTCCCAAATTTTCAAGGTATTTTAATTATACTACTGACAAGTGTCGAACTCTGGCGTGACCACTTATGAACTACACCTTTCTCTGTTTCAAATGGTCCGTCAGTTAATCCAATTTAAAGTTGTAAGTAATCAAAGACAAAGGTTCACGTGATGTCGGTTTTGGGTTTACAATGAACTCAAAGATAATTTGTTTTTGGTTCTTTTCGAATAGAACCATACAAAAAATAAGATCCAGGGTAATTAGTTTTTCGGGATTAAAAAAATACTGTTATAATCGTTCTAGTCACTTTTCGCCCATTTTGCACTAGTGTAAAATGAAAAAAATGAAATGAAATGAAAAATTATTTATTTAAACAGGCAAAGTTAGGGCCACATGGCCCTTTCTTACACTTAACCTGCATTAAAACATAAAAATATGAACATAAAAATAAACTTATCATAGATTACAAACAAAATATACTTAATAAAATATAAAAAATAAATAGATTGTTTTTATTACAAAACTGGCACTCAAGCACATACACTCACATCAGCAACCGCCCCACAACAGAAGCCCTAGGACACGCCAGCCGAGACCATCCGATCAAAAAAACAAAGTTTTTAATGCCGCCACAAACTGTGAACGTTTTTCAAGGGATCTTATTTGTAAAGGTAGGTTATTCCAAAGGCGACAGGCAGTGACAACAAAAGCCCTACGCACTACGTAGTTGCACTACGTTAGTGTAGTGCAACTTTGATTATAATTTCCCGAAATTAAACTTTTTTTCAACGTTTGACTCATTTTCACAGAAATTACAACAGCTTTCTGCTTGACATTTTTGCCACACACTCTTGACATAGGTACCTTTACCCTGTAACAGAATTATTACCTAATAAAGTCTAATACCAGGGAAAACCCGGATTTCAAACACAGTTTTAAGTAAATTATATAAATTGTGAAAAAAAGTTTTCTCAACACGATAAAGATATAGAATATAAAGCTAACAAGAGATTTTAGGTTCATAAACAAGAAACAAAAATAAAACAGCTCAAAACATGAGCCGTTTCTAGAAAAAAAGAATATAAGGGGGCTACAACACTATTTTCCCCATTTATACCTTTTACATTGTTAAGGTGAACTCTCTTATATCTGTACTGTAGTTTATATAGATGTGGTATTTTTGAAACTTTTATACGTGACAAACGATTTTATATTATAATCTTTGTAGGGTGGAGGGTGTTTTATTGATTGGCTGTAAAAAATCGTCCAGTATACACACTTTGCAGTCTTCCGAAAAAACAAGCTAGAATTTTAAAAGCGACCAACACGAAAGCTCCGATCGGAACCCTTATTGACCGGGGGCTACTTGACTTATCAATTCGCAGCTCGGCGAAGCAGACACCCAAACAAAACTGGGACAAAGCAGGTTAATCGCTCATAACCCGTGAGCCGATGGGGCTGTTCCTCTCTCTGTCGCACCCGCGGCGGCCGCATCCACCCTCTCTCTCGCTCTAATGTGACACGCCCTGCCGAGGGAGGGTTACCGTGGAAACAGGTGAGCCCAACAAAGGCCTCTTTAAATACTACCTGTGCCGAAAACATACCGGCCGCGCCCGTCTGCATTATTTACACGTCAGCTGAGTGGCTGCTTACGTGGACCGGTGTGTGGTCACCGGGAGGGGAAATTAACTGATTATTGTGATATTTGTCGTATCTAAGACTACCCAACTAACTAGTCCGAGATAGAATACGATAACGAATAGCTTTACAGTCTGTACGTCACGTAAATACCCTGAGAGTGTATACCGGTATCTAAGAATCGCAGGCGCTTTTGCTACATCTTTCGTTGCACACACATTAACACAAGTATAGTAGTAAACGTTACAGTTTCATACTGCCTTCAAAATGTGTGATACAGATACCAGACTGGGACGGTGGCGACGTTCTGTAATCCAGCTACTTGGAGGTCACGAATTGTGGATAGTTGTGAGCGATGATCGGTGTGTGTAGTGTTCTCTTGTGTGGATTAACGTTCGCACTATTGAATACTACAGTAATCCTCAAAGAAGAACCTCATAATTAGACCAATTCGTAATTCAGAGGCCGTGGTTCGGATTCCACGTTGAACTGAAGGTCCCTTAGTTGCCATCGGCTGTTGGGCTATTAATTAACAGTCATATCTAAGGAACATGTCAGCCTAGTCAGTAACAAGACTAAAAGATCGCACCACAATCATCTTACACTCAATCCTCATTCATACTTGGCTTTAAAATACCTACCTTGTGGTATGGTCGCCATTTTGATAATCTAATCCAACCAACACATGCCCATGCAACATGTAAGTAAGAGTAAACGTTTTTGTTTCCAATCCTAAACAGGACCTTCGAACCTTGTTTTATGCTATCAAAACTAAGGCAGAGCAGACCCCTAATACGAGTGACTAAATTTATATAAACAAGATCTATATATTTTTTTCTTATTGCTAATTTCAAAACAACCAATGTTATATATTACTTTTAAGTACTGTTTTTTTTACATTTTTGGACATACTATAATTTATAGGATAATCCTTCCACTCGACTGCCACCCCACCGTATAAATGTGTAAATTGACTGATGTAATATTTTATTTTGTCCTTTTTCGATAGACCTTTAGATCCTAGCCGGGTCTTTATATGGAGGTTTCTGTAAAATAAATAAAATTATCGGCTGCCACAATATTCGTAGCCAAATACTTACAACTACAAAAGGCTTGCATTTATAGCCAAATGAAGGTTGTGGTTTAAAATTGAATTATTCTGTATATCTTAACCTTATGATTTTAAAAACTAGTCTAAACCACTCTCAATAAACAAGTAAATAAAAATGAGTTGAAGGGGGAAAAATAACGGTGTCAAAATGTTTTAGTCACTAAATATAAATTAACAATACTCAGTCAAGTGATTGAAAACAATGCTCTACGAATTAAATAAAAAAAGGAACAAAGTTTAATTATTTTGTATGTAACGTGGCCTGTGTGTTTTGGGTGGAACTGGGATTCCACTAAAGAATGTTTTTAATAACATGAAAATAACGCTATCGGCGTATGAACTACATGGTAGTCATTAAAGATGATTTTACAGTGAAACCTCTCTATAGCGAACCCAATGTAACGAATTACCCGGTATAACGGATTATTTTTCAATCCCCTTGAACACGTCTTCTAACCCTATATAGCAAACAAAATACGTATAAAACCCTCTATAAAGAATATTTAATTTTTGATAATATTTTCTTACCCCTATGTAACGAATGTGAGAAACCCTACCTAACGAACATAACCTCTATATAACACATTTCGACGGTCAAACCCCCCTGCATTACGTATTTTATTCTTATTTAGGACATCACTCGATCAAGTCTAGACTTAAAAGTTTTCATTTCTCTTTCTTCCGCCTGCCCTAAGGGGGTATATTCGCAGTAGGTGCAGAAAAATCACAGTGTTTAGACCGTGATATGTTATATAGACGGTTTGCTTTTTGAGTTGGTACGTCATGGCGGTGAAAAGTAGTAAACAGGCTCTTGCAAAAAATTGCAAAAAAATAAATATAGTTAACAAATCTGTAGCTGTAAAACATATAACAAACATCACATATGCCTAAAAATTTACTTTAAATAGAAATTGGACGCGTTCAATATTCTTTATCAGGAGGTTATGACTAACACCTATATTACTAATTTCGGAAGAATTTAAATTCGATTTAACAACATTGTTTTTAAAAATTACAGAACGTAAATTTTATCTCCGTAGTTTAAATTTATAGATTCTGATTCAAATTGTACAAAAATGGAAATAGTTCTATTTAAAATTTAATTAATATAAAGTAATGTATCTTAAAAATTTTTTGAAGGTAATTAAATTCAATAATGTTTAAAATTAGGAAAGAAATATGACATGGAGATACAGTAGTAAAATTAAATTAATACGAACAAAATCAGTGTATTCACTGATATTATTATTATATACTTTGATTATGTAATATTGCATTTTGTATTATTATTAATTTTCTAAAATTTACGTAAAAATACGTGTTTCTGTAAATTTTACACAACGGATGACTATTGAGCTATTTTATTGTTTTGTATTTAAAAATAAGTCATGATAAACGGTACATACTTTGACGAAACAGATGTAGATTAGATGATTGAAATGGCGACCATACTACAAGTTAGGTATTTTACGCCAAGGATGAATGAGGATTGAGAGTAAGATGATTGTGGCGCGATCTTGTAGTTTTGTTACTGATTAAGGCTGGCATGTTCCTTAGACAGGACTGTTAATTGTTAACTAACAATTCATTAACATATTATACGTTTATTTGTATAACCTTCAACGACAACAAATTGATAATTATTTTAGTTTTTATACATACTACTTTCGAGTACAAAACTTTTCTTTCTTCTTTTCCAAGGGTAAAAATCAGCTGGAGACTGTCAATATGTAAAATCGCGGAAATGCGTTTGGATTTCCTTATCTTGAATGTGACGTTCAGATCCGAAAAGAGACTAAAAAGATATCTTATCCGTTCGAGACCCTCAATATTCTACGTCCTTAATCTTTTATTGTAAAAAAAAAACTTTACCAACATTATACTATGGACATGGAAAACGCATCCGTGTTTTTAACTACGCAATGTTTCTGTAAGTAGAAAAACTGTACCCACTTTCAAATGATTACCTAAGAATTTACATTTTAGTTATATTTTTATACTTTTTAGAATTAATAATTTTAAAAATTTTAAAAGTTTAAATATCAATTCCTAGATAATCACTTGAAAACGGCGGTGTTTCTCCAACTTCAGAAACGTTGTGTAGTTGAAATACAGACGCGTTAAAAATGTTACTATCCTTTTCAAACATAAATGTTTACTATTTGTTTAGTTCTTTCATCTATTGTAATTTATATTTGTAGGAAATAACTAAATAATTCGGCCAAAAATAAATCTTTTGACATTTTAAAAAACAAAAAATGCAAATTCTCCAAATAAAGGTGACTCGAAGCCTTTCATTACTATTCCTTCTGTAACGGGAATTAAATGCACTGGTACAAAAGAACATACGAGGCTAGTTCTCTGTCAGTATTTCCAGAATCAAATTTGCATTTAGTTTAGTCCAACGACACAATTCTGCCGTGCTAACTGTTAGGTTTGTCGTCACGGCTGCTCTGTAAATTAGTGCAACTGCTAACAAATTCATGGTTTTGTTTTATAGCTAGCCTACTAAAGTATTTCATGTACACAGCAAAGTGGATAGTTATGAGTGATGGTCGATGGATGTAAAATTCTCTGGTGTGGATTAACATCCGCACTATTGATTTCTACATTCATAAGCAAAGACCATCCTCATAAATTAGGCCAGTTCGTAATTCAGAGGCAGTGGTTCGGATTCCACCTTAAACTTTCTAAAGAACATGTCAGTCTTAGTCAGTAACAAGACTAAAAGATCGCGCTACAATCATCTTACACTCAATTCCAGTCATACTTGGCTTAAAATACCTACCTTGCGGTAGGGTCGTCATTTCAATAATCCAATCTAATAAAGAAATGCCTAAGAAAAAAATTTGTTGAACTCTGTTTGGAAATAAATCAGAACTATAGAGTTATACCTACATTATAGTTTCCTAAAGGATATTGCCTTGAGGTAACTTCGAATAACCTGTTGATTATGAGTTATCTGTTTTAGAAAATTGTACTTATACTTTGCCCACCCACAAGGACTAGATATCTGTGGATGTTAAATGAAGATATTGATGAGCCAACACATTACTTCTAGAACATTACAGTACTGTAGCGCAGTAGGTGGACAGTGCTGATAACAACTGATAAGTATCTCCGGGTTCAGTCGAGTCATCGAGACTAAGGATCAGAACCCACCACGCTTCCGACCACGTCACTAAATCTCCTTCAGGCTATCTTTCTAGCGAATAATTGGCTATGAGGAATCTTTTGTCTGAGAGCGGTTAGCTGTTTGCTTAGAACTTTTAGTTTAGTCGCTAGTTGAGAGTCGTTAGCTAATAGTGGCTCTAGCACTAAGCTAATGAAAGTTATCTTTTATTGTTGAGCGGTTAGTTGTTCATTTAGAACATTTATTTAGCTGCTAGTTGAGAGTCGTTAGCTGAGAGAGGCTCTAGCACTAAGCTAATGAAAGTTATCTTTTATTGTTGAGCGGTTAGTTGTTCATTTAGAAAATTTAGTTAGCTGCTAGTTGAGAGTCGTTAGCTGAGAGTAGCTCTAGCACTAAGCTAATGAAAGTTATCTTTTATTGTTGAGCGGTTAGCTGTTCGCTTAGAACCGTTAGTTTAGCTGCTAGTTGAGAGTCGTTAGCTGAGAGTGGCTCTAGCACTAAGCTAATGAAAGTTATCTTTTATTGTTGAGCGGTTAGCTGTTCGCTTAGAACCGTTAGTTTAGCTGCTAGTTGAGAGTCGTTAGCTAAGAGTAGCTCTAGCACTAAGCTAATGAATGTTATCTTGTTGAGCGGTTAGCTGTTCATTTAGAACATTTAGTTTAGCTGCTAGTTGAGAGCCGTTAGCTGAGTGTTGAATCTAACTCTTAAGCTGATGAAACTCGTATTTTGCCGTTGAGTGGTTAGCTGTTCGATAAGAACGTTTAGTTTAGCTGCTAGTTGAGAGTCGTTAACTGAGTCTTGGCAACTCTAAGCTGATGAAAGTTGCGTTTTGCTGTTGAGCGGTGAGCTGTTGGTTTCAAGTAGATAGTCGTTCGCTGAGGTGTGTTGGCTTTAGCTCTAAGCCAGCTAATGGGATCATCGATCGACGTCGGAAACTGTGATCGTTAAGAATACAGACATTCGTGTGCGTCACACTCGTTCATCGCTTGAGCAGCACGTCTACACTGTTGCCGTACACGACCACGAATGTTGACGAAGTTACAACCCGAACTAAACTAAGCGCACCATCGGCTATCTTCGGAAGAACCAAATATTACGTATTTTCGGCTAACATACACCCTCGCTCGTCTTCTTCGGCACGTGGTGAGAGAGACAGCCCTAGCGAACACGATGTACATCAGCACAACTTGTACATTCGGCGATAGTGAACAGCTGGCTTTATAGATCTACATATACAAGTGGTTACTAGGTGACTGTAGTTGTCTACAACATAACAAGACTGTTCATAACAGCTGTAATGCATTTTACCAGCTGATTTAGATAAAATAACGAAGTCGTAATGCACTCTGGGAGAAGTAGGCACCTCTGGAAGTATTTTGGTGTGTTTCCGGGAAGAAAAATCAAATACTTGGACCAATAGGTTTTGACATGGATATGTTTTAGTTCTGGGGTGTGGGTATTGAGAATCTGTCAGACCCAAATTTAAAACTGAATTAACGCCATATGGTTATAAAGAAAACTGAGACTGAAACTTTAGAGGAACTAAAAACATTCCCTTTAGACATTTCCATGATCTAAGCTATTTAACAAAGGGAAGTAAATATATTTCAAGGAGGCAAACACCAATCTCTTACGTTACATTAAAGTAAAATATGTTCCTAGCATAAAAAACCATACCAAGACTGACAAAAGCTTGTACTGCTAGCTTTAGAGATCAAAATGTAGATGTGGCTGCTAAATATAGAAATATATAAATGTAGAAGTAGTCTAAAATATAAAAACGAAATTCTGTTTAATAATGCGTGATGCACTAAGGGATCTACTGATTCCATCCGGAAATGACGGACAAAAACTACTCCTCAGACGGAAAAATGTATGGCAATTCTTAATAAGTTCTGTATTCTTTGAAACACACACTCCCATCCTGTTGCGTCAATGTTACAAACCTCAAACTGTCCCAATTTGACGAATTTAATTACACATTTTTACTTCAAGATGTGGAACGTGATTTCATTTGTTAAATTTGTTTTAATTCATAAAACTATTTAAAGATAACCTAACCATAGTTGAGACATCGATATAAGTATGAGTGAAGGACGAATGTTATGAGTGTAAGATATTTTGTAACTTTGTTACTTACCAGTATATTCGTTCATCAGTATTATTAATTAACAACCCAAAGAGCCCAGATAGCATCAACGAAAACAACTTCTGTAAAGCTGTTCGCATCGAGGAAACGATACGTAGGGAAGTGCACCACCAAGTATTCCATATGTAAATTCCAGTTTATAGTTGCCAGAGTAGCGAATAAAAATGCGGACTTGGCAGACGGGTGAAGTGCTCACCAATGATTCATAGACGGACAGAGAGTTTGGGCCAAGTGGAGTGATTCCTAGAACACTGGAACTGTCCAATGTTTACAACGAGCGTATTGTGGAAAATTTTGAAAACTTTTGGGCATGTTTGGAGAGCATAAACTTGACAATGTGAAGGTAGTGTTCATTTTGGAGATTAGATTAGATTATTGAAATGGCGACCATACTACAAGGTAGGTATTTTAAACCCATTTTAAGTATGAATGAGGATTGAATGTTAGATGATTGTGCCGCGATCTTGTAGTTTTGTTACTATCTAAGACTGAAATGTTCCTTAGACAGGACTGTTAATTAATAGCCCAACAGCCGATGGTAACTAAGGACCTACAGCTTATTGTGGAATCCGAAACACGGCCTCTGAATTACGAATTGGTCTAATTATGAGGATGGTCTTTGCGGATTAACGTAGTATTCAGTAGTGCGGACGTTAATTCGCACAAGAGAACACTACACCCACCGACCATCGCTCACAACTATCCACAATTCGTGACCTCCAAGTAGCTGGATTACAGGATGACGCCACCGTTCCAATCATAGATAGTATAGATTGTTATACTATTGTGTTATCGTTTAGATTAACACACTGGAGACAAATGTGATTAAGATATTAAGTGATAAAGATTAAGACCAATGAGGTTCGAAAACAGTGGCATGCGACTGTTGTAGCACCAAGAGCATTAACCTCTGGATAGCCTTTGTGACCAAAGCTACTATTTAACTACGCTTACGGCCTATACTTAACTATTGTGCCTTACTTAACTAACGCCTCGCCGTCTTTAACTCCCCGCACAAGCACTAAAGCCATTATGGTAGACAGGGATGTGGAAGCAAGGGCAGTGAGACAAAGTTATTAAAATATTACCGTTAAAAAGCGAATTTCCTAAGCAATAATATATTAATAATATAAAACAAGTCTTAACAAAATCTATCGATAAATATGAGAATTATTTTCCTATTCTCCATAGCTTTAACATAGGAAGGAGTGTGCAGTTTTGCTGCTGTAAGAAACAGTGAATATAGGCATTTCTACCATAAATAGTTTTTATTTTGACCATTTATACAAAATTTCATCAACATCTGTCCATAAATAAAGAAGTTTGCCTATTATCTATATGATTAACGCGGGAAAATAGTATGCATGTTATCTGCTATGATAAACACATAAACAATGATTTTTAAGGATAAATTGATAGATCTCAACCATGTGAAGGTAAATACCAAATTTAATCCAAAAATATTGATTGATAAGAGAAATATAAATTTTCTTTGTCTTCTATAAGATTAACATTGGAGCCCCAAAACACAAGTACTGTGTTTAGATTTTTCAATATCTCGGTAACTGTTGGAGAGAGAGAAAACCTTTAATGAATTAAATTGTGTAGTTTTTATGCTGATTCTAATGGTGAAAGATAAAATTAAAAAAATTTAAATCACATATGAAAAACATGAAACCCCCAATTTTTTGAACCGAATCCCTCCAAACTACCCGTTCCCATTGACCGATATGTCTGGTTTACGAACTCGGTCGAGCAAATGTAGGAATACACACGTCTCTACCAAATTTGGTCATGGTCGGACCATTTTTCACGAGAGTTATCGTGTTCACGTAAACACGCACACACACATATATATAAAATATTTTATCACCCATGCTTTTTGGCATATGGGCACATAAAAACAAAAAAATAAAATGGTACCGGGCAATGATCTTGCCATGATACATACTGTAATAGCTTTTTCCTGAAATAAAATAATATCCTTGAAATTCGCTAAAAAATACATTACATGAAACTTTATTTCACTATTTCAGTAAACCCCAAAACGAAATTACCATTCTAAAAATGTGGAGATCTGAACTTATATTTACAATTGTACGAGGCAAGTGCACGGAGAGTTGCAAGTGCAAGAGTGTAACTGGCAACTGACAACGTCACGTGCCAGAAGGCAGCCTTGAGGACAAGGTCGCGCACTGCAGTTCCTGCTCTGTCGGAAAAATGCTGCCCCTTGGGCACAACGATGATGGGGACCACGGCGCCCCAAGGTCGGAGGAGGTGCCCCACGGGAGTATGAGGAAGTGGGAAATGTTTCCCAGTGTTGCAAGTCTCGGGAATATGGTGTGCAATGTTTTTTAGGAAATGATATCGCAAGACTACTATTGAAGAGACGCTTTAAGGCTCCTAGTAATTGACCTACATATTTTTGTATTTTTCTACGCCATTCGGCATTTTTTAACGTTTTTATGGGGAACGGTAAAACCCGGTCTTGTTACTAGACTCTAACGTCGACCTGTTGCTAGGAAGCATCATTAATTAATATCATAATGACGAAATGGCAACTGGGTCCAGATTCAACCCTTGCGGGATTCGATCCGACGACCTTCAATTTTGAAGGCAGAGTGGTTATAGAACCACTATACCATTTACACATTTTAAGCGTTGGCTGTCCTCAGTAGTGTTTGACCTACATTGAGAGTGTGGGGTGCAGAAAACGACATGTTGATGCACCAGTCCATCGAACTAGAGAATAGCTTATAACCCATATATCCCAGCTCAGTGAGCTCACACGATACGAAACTTATTAGGCGTTTAAAAACAGTATTTTGTCAGTATATATTTGTAAAAAATATCTAGTCTGTTGTAATTATTAATATGCAATTTTAGACACATAGGAATACAATAATGATGACTTTGAAACCGCATCACAGCCAACCTTTAATGCACAGAAGTTGTTCTGTGGATTTTATTGAACGGTCGTGAATTATTTTAGGGTGATCTATTATAAACTATTTATCTATATAAATAAAATTAGAGTTTTGCCTGTACATTGCTCAGAATTATTCATTTTTTAGTTATTTTTACTTTTTGTGCGTTAGAGAAGCCGAAACCGGTCTTATCTAAATTTTTGTCTATTTCTCTGTGACGCTCCAGGAGGCATTTTACGCCGTCTTCTCCGAAAAAACGGGAGAACTGATTAAAATGAAACTTATTTCATGTATTCTCTACGTTCCAGAGAAGGTTTGTAAATGCTTGAAATCGCCCGCCGTCCCTTGAAAAGTAAATAACGAGCATTTAAAAACCCACTTTTACGCGATATTACTCGCATTTTGATTCAGTTTTCAATAAATAACCTACTGATAATAATCAGCTGTCTTTGTAGTTTAAAGATTTAATAGAAATAAAAACAAACAGCTGTCAAATCAATATTAGTTAGTTTATATTTGTCATTGATTTTAAACCCATTTCGAAATCATACTATATTAAAAAGTTATTTTAACGTATAACTAATTATAATATTGGTATAAATGTTCTAATCCATTTAATTGTAAAGTAATGCTAAATAATAAGGCTGGGTATTGATTTATTTTCTTTGTACTGATGTGTTTAGGATTTCAGGTTTAAATTTTGGTATGATGATCTTTCTTCTTTAAACTGAATCCTACAAACCCGTACAAAGGACGGGCTTACTGCTAGTATGGAAATAAAATTGAAAATCCTCATCACGTATTTTTACTCTTGATGCCACGGTAACACCTCTGTTGGTCGAGCACTATAAAAAGTTTCAGGATCATTTCCAGGTGTTTTACAGGACGTACAGATTTTATTAATATTTTTAGACGAGGCTTGGCGGATAACTCGATTGGCCCGGTATAAAGGCACGCAAAGCCGGGTAACTAGATTACAGGCCGCGGCGCCGCGCCACCGTCGCCCTGGCTGTTACCGGGGTAAATGTATAGGCCCGACGCATCCCGCTGTATGTGGTATATATGCGATGGACACTCCACTATCCCTTTATGTTAATATAATGTTTTATAATACATTACCTTATTAATATGAATGGAAAAGATGTGGATGGATTAGATTAGATTATTTGAAATGGCGACCATACCACAAGGTAGGTATTTTAAGCCAAGTATGAATGAGGATTGAATGTAAGATGATTGTAGCGCGATCTTGTAGTCTTGTTACTGACTAAGGCTGACATGTTCCTTAGACAGGACTGTTAATTAATAGCCCAACAGCCGATGGCAACTGGATCTACAGTTTAACGTGGAATCCGAACCACGGCCTCTGAATTACGAATTGGTCTAATTATGAAGATGGTGGTTTTCAATAGTGCGGACGTTAATCCACACAACACAACACCACACCCACCGACCATCGCTCACAACTATCCACAATTCGTGACCTCCAAGTAGCTGGATTACAGGATGACTCCTCCATTCCAGATACGGGTGAATATCCACATAAAAATGTAAAAAAAGACAAACAGGATGTTAATCAAAATGCTCGAACACCTCAGAGCGTAATCAAACCCTCCTACATTTCGTCCGTCACTTCGGCACCTTTTTCTGGAGACTTCTACACATTCTATGACACTTCGACACCTTTCTGGACACTTATACACCTTTTCGAACACTCCCCACACCTTCTATAACACTTCGTCCACATTTTTGGATATAGGATGAAGTAAAAACTCACGTCTTCCAACACTAATAATATAAATATATTAAGTAGTGTTGGAAGACGTAATTTTTTACTTCATCCTATGGTAAAACCAACACGTATAATGCTAATCAAGAAGCTATTCATTTTTGGACACTTACATCTTCTTGGATGCTCAGACATCTTTTCGGGTATTTCCCACACCTTCTATGACACTTCGTCCACACATTTTTGACACTTTTACATTTTCTCGGATACTCTACACCTTTTCGGGTACATCCCACACCTTCTATGACACTTCGTCCACATTTTTGGACACTTTTACATTTTCTCGGATGCTCTGACACCTTTTCGGGTACTTCCCACACCTTCTATGACACTTCGTCCACATTTTTGGACACTTCTAACCCTTCCACCCCATCTGAGACATTTATACCTCATAGACTCCGAAAATTACTTAATCTTTTTTTCCTCTGGGTCGAGTTAAGTATTTAAAATTCTCAAAAATATTTTTTGTTTTCACACAAAATATTGTATATGAATGGAGTAATATTTATATCAGTAATATTTATAATAGTATCAGTTTTACACTTCACTAAAAGTGGTCACTGGTGTGAAATTTCTAACCCGATCCGACCGAATTACACCAGTCATTACTCAAGAGCCTAAAGGCACCCGGAGAGAAATTTGGTCATTTCGTCGGCGTACAAATGGTGCACGATAACATCAGGTGGATCAGGCTGTCGGCCGACGGAGATGTTTTGTAGGAAGTAGCGTGGGCTGAGAAATGAGGATTTAGGCTGCGGGCCGGGTTGGGTCGACCCTCGCGGGGGCTCCCTTCGAGTACCCCCCCCGACCATCAACCCCCCAAACATCCCCCAGGGTCCGTCAGCCGCTCCGACCGCCCGTTATCTGATGAAGGAATTAGATATGTTATAACCTGGAGCCTTTACCTAAGGCAATTATATATTTTCCTTTTTGAAAAGACAACCTACCTAGGTATTTTAAGCCAAGTATGAATGAGAAATGAGTATAAGATGATTGTGGCGCGATCTTGTAGTCTCGTTACTAACTAAAACTGACGTATTCTTAAGACAGAACAGTTAATTAATAGTCCAGCAGCCAATGACATTTAAATACCTAAAGTTTAACCGTGGAATCCGAACTACTTTTGCCTCTAAACGAACTGGTCTAATTATGAGGATGGTATTTGTAGCATTCAATAGTGCGGACGTAAACTCACACCAGATAATATCACATCCACTGACCATCGCGTATGACTATCCACAATTCACGACCTTTAAGTAGCTGGATTACAGGACACGCCACCGTCCCAGTCTTGTTTGGTGCAAGTTGGATCGTCTTTGCTTTTTCTATCAGACGGATAACGAGACAGAAGGGAGCAGCAGAATTGTAAATAAGTGCCAATTAAATAGAAGACATTTTAATAAATCAATAAATTAAGTTAGAGTCTTCATCAGTGCCGCTACTTCCCATAAGAACAATGCTTTGAGACTGCAATACTTTGAGACTGCCACGATAGTCGTAAAAATATGGTTGAGTTGTCAAATTAAATTAATAGAGACATCTAGAGGAATGAATTCTAAAAAAATAATTATCTTGTTCGATAAGTTAAATAAAAAATTTAAAAATTAATTTTTGGTTCCATAAATAACCATTTAGCCCTAACTTGAATTTAACGCCTTAATAAACAACACTTACTAATAATAGAGCAAAACAAATTTATTTATGAACAAGTATTATGTAATCTAATATAAAACTATTATTAACTACCTGATCCGGTGAACTTTGTAACGCCCTGCAGTAAATGTGTGTTAACTTTAAGAATGGCCATGTTCCGAAGTCAAATAGCAATACAGCTTCGTTGTGAAAGATTTAGATATTCTGGGTTAGGGTATAGTTATGAGCCGTTCTCAAGCTATGAAAGGTGTAACTAACACGACTTTGTTTTATTATTCAGATGGATTGTAAATAGATCAATCAATATACAATACTAAGGAACATATGACATTTAATTAGACACGAAATAAAAAATAGGTACATAAACCCCCAAAACTGTTAATATCAACGTGGCAAGTAAAACTGTTCACTTTGTGCAGTATTTATTTACTTGATAGTTTTGAATTGACGATTCATACAGAAGGCATTGAATAGGAATTCATATTGGTAATGGAATGTAAACCAATAAATGAGAAAATTTGTAAACAAATTTACTCCCCATAAGGTTAATTTGGGGATTTGACCCTCTGTAGGGCAGAGCCCTTTGGGAGTTTCGAAAAATCCTTTTTTAGCACGCATCTAGACCTTAAAAAGAATCTGTGGGCCAAATTTGAACCTCCAAAGCCTTGTAGTTTTTGAAAAATTGTGATCAGTCAGTTAGTGAGTCAGATTTGGGCTTTACATATGTAGGTAAATATGAGTTTTTATTTTTATTTTGTTTAAGATTTTTTGATAATAACTTATTTATTTCTAGTAATATTTATCCTGCTTCTTAAACTTAAACTTACAACTCTAACTTAAACTTTCTTTTTTTAATGTAAATATTAAAATTAAGGTAATCACTTGAAAACGGGAGGAGTTTTTCCACATCCAGAAACCTTGGGTACGTAGTTAAAAACACAGACTTGTTGGAAAAGTCCAATAAAAGATATTGAATAGTGATAATTACTCTGAATTAAAATCCATGAATACAAATTAAACACCAACCGACAATGGCCGGAAATCTTAAAATTTAAAATGTGATCAAAATCAAAACGAATTACAACACTTTCGGGAATTCATTAGAAAGAACTTTATTTAGTTTAAATGTACACACATGCAATTTTACATTATTAATTAAATGACTTGTTAACATACAACAAATCTACTAATATAACGAATATAATTTAATCTCTTTCAACAAATTAAATCATACAATAAAGAGACGGTAAAGTAAAGTAAACAGTCCCATCAAATAAAAGCGGTTCGCTTTAGATGCGGTGCAAATTAAAACTTTATAACTAGATATCGTTGGGATCGGAAGGTGTCACTTATTGATAAAGCTTTGTGCGAAACTGAGAAATGCTGATAACAGATCCTGCAATTTGTTAACCTTAATAAGTTACAATAATCGACCTAGACAAATATTGAGAGTATTAATGGTTGTGCTTTTTTAAATAAATGAAAAATAGAGTTATGCTAGTTGTGTAATTGTCTGTCCAGTGTTGTATTGGTTAGGAAAACCAAATAGGAAAAGATAATTCTGAAAAGGTTTTAGACTCATCCAAAAAAAACTATCTTGGTGTCTGGGCAAAGTAAAATTTAACCTTTCCGCCTAGCAGAAGATTCTAGATGTTATGGATGTTTGGGACTTCTTGACGAATGACAAGATTTGTCTTCGATTCTCAAGAGAGGCCGTCATTTTCATCACAACAGCCTCGGGTGAGAAATCCCTAACCTCGAGCCCTAAATGTTTTCACCAAACCACTTTCCACAAAAAAATAATAAATATTGTAATTGCTCCTGAATACTTTTTTAATTTTATCATGTCCTTTACCGTGCAAAGTGCTACTACGACGTGCACGATTTACAGGCACAGAATATGTGTGCTTGTAAAGGCAAACTATTGTTACAAAACATCTCAAATTGACTGGCTATCAATAACCTTAATCTCCGCTAGGAAGCGCTGTGAGCGGCGAGGAGCAGGTATAGTATGACCAGGTGATGACGCGGCCAGGGAAGACTGCCATTACACAATCTAGGAGGCAGTAGGCTAAGGTCAGCTGCTTGCTTGCTGCAATTACAGCTGACAAAAACCGCGGGAACTGGCAGCTGTCCGCTCCCGCTCGCGACATAACCTCAACGCTGCAAGACGGTCATAAACCGTTGATGGCGGCGGCTTCTTGATCACGCGGTATTAGAAGTTAATTTAGGGGTTTAGGTTATATCAATTGGTATTTTTATGTTAAGAAAAACACACACACTTTTTATAGAAATCTGGTATAAGTAGCTTAAATTCTTAGTTACTGGATTTAAAACATGGCTTTCGGTTTTGTCGTACTAATATTTTGAAATATAATTTTCGTTTTTAATTTTTGTTCTAAACCACCCCTTGTTTTATAACATAACAAACTACTTGCTAAAGTACGAGCTATTTAGTAATTCAACAACTTAACTAAATATGCCCTACTATATCCTACTAGGTACTATAAAATGTCAGTTTCGAACGTAGATATTTGTATTTAATTCTTGGAAGAAAACTCACTTTTCCAGTAATTACTAAACTAAACTCAGAAAGTTTTTTAAATTATAAGGAGAAAACTGTGAACACATTAAGGAAAAAGTACCTACTATTACTACTGTATTACTTCATGAAATGGCGACCTACCCAGGTAGGCAATTTTTTGTATGAATGAGAAATACGTGTAAGATGATTGTGGAGTGATCTTGTAGTCTTGTTACTGACTAAGGCTGACATGTTCTTTAGACAGGTGTGTTAATTATTAGCCCAACAACCATGACATCTAAGGGACCTACAGTTTTGCGTAGAATCCGAACCACTTTTACCTCTGAACTACGAAATGGTCTAATATTTAGAATGGAAGCCTGGAATTATTGGAGAAGAGTGGAGAAACTTTATTCTGTAATCGCTTAGTTCGGTATCTTATAGCCAAACGTACAAGTTTTCTAATTATAAAATTTAGAAACTTGTGTTGACGTTTTCTAGACTTTTATTCTAACTTATGAGTCAAACTCTATATTACGGATTATACTATTCTGATTTCGTAAACATAAACATTTGGTACTCGTAAAATCACATTTATAAAGTTGAAGAGCCCGTGATATACGGTTTTGAAACGCTCCAAGGTTTAAAATCGGGACTAACTCATTACCCGTTTCAAACATGATCAGAAACACGGACAGCGACGAATAAATAATGTGTGGTCGTGATCGTCCGTGTCCACTGTGTTTTATTGAACTATGAGGACCCAGTCCCGGGGGGTGTTGGGGTGTGGGGGGGGGCAGGGGTCACCTCTGTCTATGATTGCGCGTCATAAATTAGCGAGAAATTCAGTATTTTATTGCCCACGCCATCGGCCACCAGGAGCATGCGCGAGGCTCTAGTATACATAATCAATGCACGCTGGGTGTAATCTCGACTGTCAAAAACTGCGGTGACATCCCCATATACCCGAGCCCCGCTCCTGCACTCGCGCCACCTTCTATAGATTATGCGCGGTGCATTTTGAACGCCATTTCTGTTCAACTATAATACAGGGTTATCATAATACCCCCGTAGCAGCAGACCTGCGTACTCAGCGAATTTACACCTCAATAACATGGCAATAATGGATTGATCATTCATTAGTTATTGATAAATTAGAGTATTTGCCTATTCTCCATAAGATTAACATGAGAAAGAGTATGCAGATTTGCTGCTTTGAGGAACACTGAAAGTAGGAATTTTTACCTCAAACTATTTTTATTTTGACCATATACCAAGCTTTATCATTATCGAGCCATAAATAAAAGAGTTTGCCTATTCTCCATTATATTAACATGGGAAAGAGTATGCAGGTTTGCTGCTGTGAGGAACACATAAACTATGATTTTTTAGCATAAACGTATGGAACACAACCACATGAAGCTAAATACAAAGTTTCATCCAAAACTATTGATTGGTAAAGGAAATATTAGTTTTTCCTTATCCTCCATAAGATTAGCATTGGAGCCCATAACTGTTTTTATTCTAATCCATTAAATAATACTGGCTGTATCGGCAGTAAAAAATATTTTTGTGTACGTTTTATTGGAGGATTTTACTGTTCACTACCAATATTCGTGCAAAATGAAGAAATAAGGAAGAAATAGAGCTTTTAATATGCTCCATAAAATAACAATTGACGTTTTAGACAACGTACTGCGTTTATCACAGACAGTAAATGTAATCTTTCTCTGGAACTGTTAGTCATATATTCAAAATACAAATTTGTTAATTTGTTGAGCTGGTTTTAAGTTTAAACGTGAAATAATTTTCTAAATTTGTCTTTTTCCCTGAAAGTTAAATCTGTTTGACATTTAAAATCCTACACCACTTAGAACTGTACTGTTACACAAAAGTTTAGAGGTATCATAATATTATTTGAACTCTTAAGCACTATAAACCATTATGTTTTAATCAAAACTATTTGAGCTGTTTTGTGAAGTTTTTATTTTTCACCTTTTTGGGGATTATGGGTGTACTAACCTAAAAAAAACAAAAATTAAAAAATCCTGGAGGTACGGTGGACACATGAAATTTCATCTAAATTGGACCATCGGTGTAAACTGTTTCTCTGTTCACATCAATTCATACACACGAAAAATTGTTTGTGTTTATGAGACCCCAAGATGGATATCCCACAAAACTCAAATTCAAAACTTTTGACGAAAGTAATATTTTCTCCATCAATCGTATAAGCGGGAACAAGTAAAAATACACTCATATCCATCTCCAAACCGTATAAATTAACAAATTAAAACATGCATTTGACCAGCGACAAGCACGCTACAATGTACCGGTGGAACAAGATGTCCTTTTTGAAGGAACAGCTAATCAAGTCTGCGTCAAAGAAATTAGCCGAGTGAAAAACTTGGGAGGGTAGCGGGATAGGGTAATTTTCCCGAACATAACTGAGTGGTGACAAGACCCGTACAACTTTAGTCGACAGTTGTGGGGGGAGGGGGTGGGGACTTGGAGGGGTGGAGTTTATTGTCTCTCACTTAAGCAACAAGTAGGGAATAATTTAATTGTCTAATTCTATCAAACACGATAAAATAACCCTGTTCTAAGGATTTGTGCAATGTTTTTGTTTATGCTCTCGTTGAATATATTGTATTTTTTATTATATTATACTTATTGGATTTAAAAATCGTGTTACATATAGTCATAGGGGTCTGTAATATATATAATTTTATTTCAGATAGCAAAGGAATTTTTAGAATAAAGTTGAATTTTTTATGTAGTTACAATATAAACGAATTTGAAGTCTACAACATAGATTTTATAGCCGTGGGAAAACTAACGTAATTACCTATCTACTCGAATTAAACATATATATGTGAGGATTATTTTCTAAAAATTAATACTTAGTCAATGAAATTACATTTTTTTCATATAATATAGTTTTGGAAGAGGTGGTTTTTGTATGTTTGTGGGTTTCTTGTGGCAAGTAAACGCGAAAAATACTGAACCGACCGGGTTGAAATTTTACTCAAAGGTAGATCTTAAACTCATGCAACTCATAGGCATATTCATTTTCCTAAAATCCCCTCGGGCTACGGTCCGTGAACGTCCTAAGTTTTACTTGAATAACAACAGCTGTGAACACAAACATTTGGCAGTTCGGGAAGCAGAAGACACAGTTGCTGTATATATCCTAGGTTTCAGTGTTTACGATTTCTAATTTCGCTATCTGTTTACACTACTTTTTACAGTAAAAGAAGGAGAAAAGAGAAAAATCATTTTTACAGATGAACTGCTGGATCGAAATGAATATTGCCGAAAATGGTCAATTTTAAGTTTTCTCCTGATTCCTGTCTCTATTAGGTTATTTGACTGTGGCGTCGTCCTGTAATCCAGCTACTTGGAGGTCATGAATTGTGTGGATAGCTGTGAGCAATGGTCGGTGGGTATAGTGTTCTCTTGTGTGAATTAACATCCGCACCATTGAATCCCATCCATAATTAGACCAATTCGTAATTCAGAGGCCGTGGTTCAGTAACATGTCAGCCTTAGTCAGTAACAAGACCACAAGATCGCGCCACAATCATCTTACACTCAATCCTCATTCATACTTGGCTTAAAATACCTACCTTGTAGTATGGTTACCATTTCAATAATCTAACCTAATCTAATTCCATACTATTAGTAAATCCCTCTTTTAGTGTGATTACCTCAAATAAAGTAGTTTTTCTCAATCAAATTTTCATGATTTATAATATTTTTTTCATGCCGAAGAGAAAAGTTAACCTCAAACTTGTTTACCCGTGCGAAGGACGAGTACTTTCTGTTAGTTTTCATGAAAGAGATGTACCCAGACGTGCGTCTGTATGTGAGTGTGTGTGTGTAGGACGGATGGTGCATGGTAGGGGGAGGGGAGGAACGCCGAGTGTTCAGTGTGTGAGCGGGGTCGAGAGTGGCGGTGTTTTTACCCACGGCCCACCCGCCCATACTAATGTAAAACACACAGGGTTTCCTGTGAACCTTGGACAAACACGCGACAAAGAAGGCACGGACGCGACCGAGGCGCTCTGCAACACTGGCGGACACTGGGTGTACTAAAGTACCAAAAAAATAAAATTTTGCCTTCTTACTATAAATCATGTGAAAAAGTAAAATAATTATGACTATATAAAAAAGAACCTAATAATGTCCAAAAGTACTCGAACAGGGAAGATAAATTTAATTCTTTTTGATTGCAGGTTCCTGATACTTAGTACTGTAATGTCTATGTATATTGTCAATACAGTACGTCGAAACACTTCAAGGTAAGTGAGTGTCATGATTTCGTAAATAATAATTATTAACCAGTTCCATTGACGGCGCAGTCAAACGGCTGGGTGCTCGGACCTCCAACAGCGACCTCTATGGTCTGCGAGGCGTGTCACCGAGATAACAGTGGGGCAGGACAGAGTGATCACTTCCACTGCTCCAGAGGACACACTGAGGCCCTGGGGAATCGCTGAGATACAGAGGGTTAGGGAACTGAAACACTATATCCACAGTGACGGAAGTCATACTAGGTCCCCGGGGTATCATTATGATAACAGCAAGATAAAGGAACAGAAAACCCACATCCACACTATGCACCCGAGGGTATCACTGATGCAACAGCGGGATTGGGGAACTGAAAACCCACTTCCACAGCTCCAGAGATCACATTATAGACCCAAGGGTATCACTGATATAACAGCTGGATTAAGGAACTGAAAACCCACTTCCACAGCTCCAGAGATCACATTATGCATCCAAGGGTATCACTGATATAACAGCTGGATTGGGGAACTGAAAACCCACTTCCACAGCTCCAGAGATCACATTATGCATCCAAGGGTATCACTGATATAACAGCTGGATTGGGGAACTGAAAACCCACTTCCACAGCTCCAGAGATCACATTATGGACCCGAGGGTATCACTGATATAACAGCTGGATTGGGGAACTGAAAACCCACTTCCACAGCTCCAGAGATCACATTATGCATCCAAGGGTATCACTGATATAACAGCTGGATTGGGGAACTGAAAACCCACTTCCACAGCTCCAGAGATCACATTATGCATCCAAGGGTATCACTGATATAACAGCTGGATTGGGGAACTGAAAACCCACTTCCACAGCTCCAGAGATCACATTATGCATCCAAGGGTATCACTGATATAACAGCTGGATTGGGGAACTGAAAACCCACTTCCACAGCTCCAGAGATCACATTATGGACCCGAGGGTATCACTGATATAACAGCGGGATTGGGAAACTGAAAACCCACTTCCCCAGCTCCAGAGATCACATTTTGGACCCGAGGGTATCACTGATATAACAGCGGGATTGGGGAACTGAAAACCCACTTCCACAGCTCCAGAGATCACATTATGGACCCAAGGGTATCACTGATGCAACAGCGGGATTGGGGAACTGAAAAACCATTTCTACATCTCCAGACGCGCACTAAGTTCCTCTGGGGTATCAATGAGATAAGGGTGGGATTAGGGAACGAAATAATCAATTGAATAGCTCCAATGGACACACTATGTGTTGAGGGCGGTCACGGCAGATCTGGGGGCTGAGGAACCACTCAATATTTTCTTGGGAGGGATATTAAATTGAGTCTTCCTTTTACTAAATATTTTTATCCTTTGAGAATCTTTATACACACTTTATAATCAGAAGGGTAAACGTATACTCTAATTTTTTACTATAGAGCTACTATCTATGTATGTATAGACGTCATGCGATGAAATAAAAGTTGAGACATTTTTATTAACGACCCTTGAAAACAAATGATTTTTTTAACGTGTTGTGTGCAAGAAAATCATGGTCTACTAGATAGCACGGCGGCGCAACCGGGCGGTGGGAAGTGTGACCAGTGATAAAACACCCGCATTGAGAAACGCATGCTCAGTGACCAAGTGGGTCGTGGAAAATGTGCAAATAAATAATAACTGCAAGCAAAGTTGACAAATCAATTCAATTTACTTTTGAGAGATCCGAGCTTTCAACGCGCAGCGCCGTAAATTAACCGTTAGAGTAATTCCGACAATTAACCAATTAATTTAATTGTTAAACGGTTTCTTTAATCCAACAATTGAACGTCATAACCTATAATTTGCTCGTAAACCACATATTGGGGTAAAAAGGTTATTTTTATCTGCTTATCTTCTTGGAGAGCTGTTTTTAAATTTAGAAGAACAGACTGCTTGAAACGTTTGTAAAAAGATTTTTATCCAAAATATCCTTGTGTCATGGACTTAAATGATTTTAAAATGAAGAAATTAAACATTTTCTACACTCGTAAAAGAATCGCTCACTCAACACAAAGTTAAGTTTACGATGCAGTTTGCGTGATATATTCTACACACTTAGTTTATAGTGTCACTACATCTAAAAGAATGAGAGGTTGATTCTTGTTACAGAAAAACAGCTACGGGTTTTTGTCTACGGAAGTTCAATATAATATGTAGTCAATTAGTTCAGTAAACGGATTATACGAATTCATTGGAAAAATCCTAAATTAGTTTAAAGGTTACTTTGCAGTTAAATTACAGTTTTACTGTACGCTTAAATAAGCAAATCTATATAATTGTAAGATACGTAGTTTATTTTAAATTATAATTAATATAATAATGATAATTGGATAGTTCTAAGGTAACTTTATAGGCTCTCGTGAGTCAAGAGGCGCATTTGTTCAATTCCGGATTCTATCACCATTTTTGTAATTAGGTTATTAATTAATTACCAATCTAAAATAATGGTCAGAAGTAAAAAAAGACAAGGGTTGGGATCGTTCCTGAACATTAAGCTAAAAATACCACGCTATTGAATGGTATAGATCAAATATATAGTTAGATCTTAACTCGTATAAGAACGACGATCAAAAATCCGTCTCGAAAGACCAATGATAGATTATAAATGAAAAATTATTTAAGACTAAAAGGTGGACTGTAAGTTTACAACAGGATGAAAATAACATATGTTTATGCTTGATCAAGATCAGATCAGCTGTTTTATGACAATGTAAATCTAAGTGATGTTGAATAAAGGTAAAACACTGCAACATGGACATGCGGTCACTCACTTTGGTCGGCATGGCGCCCAGCTTGCGTTTGGCGGACATGGTCAATGTACAGCGTCTACGAGGGCGTAGGCGAGGGCCGAGGGCGAAGTCCCTGTCTACCCGAGGTCCATGATCACTCACTACACATGGCGTGACGCGGCTCGCGGCGGAGGCGACGGTGCGGGTAGCCGGCTGGTGGGTACTGAGTGACTGACGGCGAGGCGCGGTGGGCGGTGGGCCGGTGGGTGGGGCGGGGTGCGGGGGGCGAGGCCCGATAACGTGTGGGAGAGGTGATAATCAACAATAGCCGTCAAAAACTCCGGCACTCGCTCGTACCCGCTCCCGCACCCGCACCCGCGCCCGCAGCGCTCCCTGTCGGCGGTGGCGGGTACTCAGCTACCGACGGCTGGGGATGGGTGGTGTCGCTCGTTCAAAGAGGAAGCGGTAAATGAGCATCGCTTGGTAATCTGAACGTCTCCGGTCCAACGCGAAATAATTCTGTGTTGGTTCCAAAGTAGAACCGAGTTTTTTGTAGGTACTCTCTTTTACCAATACTTTGCCCTCCCTAATAGACTACAGATATGTGTGTGGATACAGCCCAATTACAGTATTTACAGTATTTTCATAATTCATAATCATATATTTTCAGAATTACAGTATTTTTGCTATGTCAACGCTACGTGCACTTTGAGAAAAGAATACTCAAAAACCCTCATAGGAAAGCGGTCCATGCCTATCAAATTTTGTGGGTATTCCAAGGTACGAACCCGTCACCTCTTGCACCGAAGTCCCAGACGCCAACTATTAGGCTAGCATGTTGCTTACAATAATGTACCAAAAAAATACACTAAACAAAAATGTTTAAAAACACTAGAAACTAATTTTTTTAACTTTATACTATTTATCCAACTACTTGGCGGTCATGAATTATGGATAGTTGTGAGCGATAGTCGGTGGATGAAGTGTTCTCTTGTGTGGATTAACGTCCGCACTATTGAATACTTCAAAATCCACAAAGACCATCCTCATAATTAAACCAGCTCGTTAATTTAGAGGCAGTGGTTCGGATTCCACGTTAAACTGTAGGTCCCTTAGTTGCCATCGGCCATTGGGCTATTAATTAACAGTTCTGTCTAAGAAACATTTCATCCTTAGTTGAAAATTTATTTTTTTGTTTATATATTTTTTAAGATTTCAGCTTCATTTTTTTACTATGGTAATAAATGTAATATCTAAATATAATATATGCTTTATCTTTCATTAAAGCGATTCAATAGAGATAAGTAACCTATCCCCCAAAACCGTAAACTATTAACGTGGCGAATAATGCTGTTCATTTTGCACAGCACAAATTTACTTCATAGTTTTACATTAATGAATGATTCAGATGGCATTGAATAGTACAGACCATATTGCTAATGGAGAGTAAACCAATCAGCTGTAGCTAAGAAATCAAATTATTTAAATTATTTTATTTTTTGTAGAACATTTGTAAACAAACTTACTCTTCATAAGGTTAACATTCGAAATTTAAAACGCCATAAAATGGAAACTTATGGGGTTTTCGAAAATTTTTTTTACCATAACCTTCCCGGACACATTTAGAGCGACATCCTAAAATTTCATGGCGATCTGATGAGTAGTTTGGCAACGCATAAAGGACATACTTTATACTTTTAACTGAAATGGCGCCCTACCCAGTTAGGTATTTAAGCCAAGTATGCATGTGGAATGAGTGTAGGATGATTGTGGCGCGATCTTGTAGTCTTGTTACTGACTAAGGCTGACATGTTCCTTAGACAGGACTGTTAATTAATAGCCCAACAGCCGATGGCAACTAATGGACCTACAGTTTAACGTGGAATCCGAACCATGGCCTCTGAATTACGTATTGGTCTAATTATGAGGATGGTCTTTGTTGATTAACGTAGTATTCAATAGTGCGGACGTTAATCCACACAAGAGAACACCACATCCACTGACCATCGCTCACAACTATCCACAATTCGTGACCTCCAAGTAGCTGGATTACAGGACGGCTCCACCGTCCCAGTCATACATACACACACACATTCAATTTTATAAATATTGATTAAAATGTGATCTTCTTCACACTGAACCCTACAATTCGTAAAAAGGACAGGTTTTCTACTCGTCAATACAGTATTACAAACGAATTTGGAGGTTCGTAGTAAGAAGGTGTAGATATAATATAGTTCTCAGTCGAGTAGAAATATCCAGACCGAGGTTTGAGGATAGGTGGTAACAGTTGAATGTTCACTCTTGCAGTAGCGGCGGTAGCGGACCCTCCCGGGGTGTATCTCTTTGACAACCCCATCCCCCAACCCCTCACGCACTAATTTCGCCCCCGCACCGCCACCCCCTCAACCCACCCCGTCCTGACTGCCTTTCTTGTGGCCTCTCTCCACAACGGGCGAGGGGCGAACGGATTAGGAACAGCCGGCCCGTTTGGGAAAAATCGTTACGGCTTCGTAAATGTAACAAAACTCTGGTAATTTACTTTCCAAAAAAAATTATTATAAATACAAGTACAGTATATAAGGGGTATTGTAGAACTTGTAGCTTCGTTAGAAAAATATTTTAATTGTCACCTAGTGTTTGTAAAAAGATAGTTGAGAAGTTAAACTTAATTTGTGGTTGTCTAGGGAAATAAAAATTAACATCTTATTCTATAATATTTTTTTCATCGTAACGCTTTACAGTAAATACGTGTTAACTTTAAGATTGGTCATGTTCTGAAATCTAATAGCATTACGGCTTCGTTGTGAAAGATTAGGTATTCTGGGTCGCGGCATAGTTAATAACAATACTGTAAGACACTTTAAAAACATTCTCACGAAAAAAATAAACTAAGTGGATTGTTTATAATTATCCAATCCAAACTAAATCGAACTGAAACACGGCTTTTATGTAAAAGATTATATATTATGAATCAAGGCATTGTTTATAATAATACTCGTGTAATCTAACATTCAATAATTCCACTCACACAAAACAAAAAAGGTTTTTATTTACTGTACTTCCCAGGACCATTAATTAATTCAACTGGGCCGAACCATTACAAAATATGTATCAGGATCGAACAGGTGACCTTCACATTATGAAGTAGGTGCTAGGACTATATCCACGGAACAACACAGGGTTCATATGGAATTCACAGTTTAACATCGTTCTTACGCAATCACCCGTAGAAGCCAATACCGTGGTATTGATGAAGAAATGGCTAGTATTGTGGATTTACTTTTCGCGAAATTATATTTTTATATTTTGAAACTCCTATACTGGTATTATGAAATAAAATTGTATGCTGTCTAAGTATACGTATTGTTGACAATTTGAGATTTTCTACAATCCACATTTCATAAAATCGCAGTACTACGTGTTACTAAAGAAGAATAAAAACAAAATGTTTAACCCTCTATGTTGTTTTAATGTCCGTTACATTTTTAAATACAAATAATAATTTTATACAATATTTATAATTTTCGATGTATTATTCTAGAAATTTATATTTGATTGATGAATAAATATTAATTTTTCGATGAGCATAGGCTTTTTTTAAATAAATAGATTATGTTTACAACTGATGATAAAGCTGTATAGAGTAAACTGTCTGTTACTGTGACGAAAATTCACGAGATATAGTAAGTAATTTTACTGTACTGACGATGAGTAAGGGTGACTGTGCCCATGTCCACGTAGGCCTGCTGCAGGCTGGGGTGCGTCACCCCCCTAGCAAGGACGATTATTCCTGGATCCCTGTACCGCCTCCACCCTTTCAACTACACTACCCACTAAACTCGGTGACTCATACGGAATATTTTAGTGATTCAATTATTTTTTAACAGATTCTACTAATACCTGTCATTTTTATAAGGACGTGTTAATTTGCACCAGTTTACTTGTTTTATTCTACAGGGTACTTTTTTATCACATAAATTCTTATCAACTTGTTGATTTGTAAAAAGGCCCATATACTATAAAATTGCTAATTAATAATACTTATATTTTTCTATTTCATTTGTTTATATTTCAGATCGCTCTCGAAAATTGAAATAAAAATCGTCATTTTTATAGCCGGCACGGTAGATCAGGGGCAACGCGTTGGCACATTAAGTCAAAGGTTGCTGGTACGGAACCAGTGACAGGCGACTCCTGTCAGATCATGAGCGGTCACCTCTGCTAACCTTTGAGACTAAAGGCACCTCGCTGTCTAATTCATCTTACAGGTTTTTAGGCCCACGGTGATAGTCAGTTGAGGTTTAATACGGTGGCGACGTCCTGTAATCCAGCTACTTGGAGGTCACGAATTGTGGATAGTTGTGAGAGATGGTCGGTGGATGAAGTGTTCTCTTGTGTGGATAAACGTCCGCACTATTGAATACTACGTTAATCCACAAAGACCATCCTCATAATTAGACCAATTCGTAATTCAGAGGCCGTGGTTCGGATTCCACGTTAAACTGTAGGTCCCTTAGTTGCCATCGGCTGTTGGGCTATTAATTAACAGTCCTGTCTAAGGAACATGTCAGCCTTAGTCAGTAACAAGACTACAAGATCGCGCCACACTCATCCTACATTCATTCCTCATTCATACTTGGCTTAAAATACCTACCTGGGTAGGTCGTAATTTCAGTTAAAAGTATAAAGTATAAATATATATTCGCCGTGTGACATTGTTGTTTATTTTATTATAAAAGTGAAGTACAGGACATTAATATATTCAAAGTTACGTGTCAATTAAATATCTTATTTTTGTAACCAATGTGATATAAGTTGGATCGTTACATGCTTAAAAGCTTTAGCCGTCAAAATATATAACTTAACAATAATTTCCAATAACGTATAAGGAGTTAATAGACGCGAATAAGATTAGCAGTAAATTTACGATGACGAAAACACCATCGTAAAAAATGTAATTAATATTAATGCATGACTGTAAATCAATACTAAGACATTTTATAAGAAGAATCATAGATTTAAACGTACTCTAGCAAAAAATATATATAACCCTAGAGAGAGAGTGGCAAAGATAAAATTCGGAGAGAAGTATAAAGCCCTCCCTGAAGGGACGAGGAGTAGTCAGCGAGCGGGCAAATCCAGGCTGGGGCAGCTCGACCAAAGGCGGACAAAAATATCTCAGCGGCGGACAAGGATGAATGTTGGGCCGGGGGGGGAGTGGGGGGTAATCATTCAAAAGGGTTGGGCCCAACTCCCGGGATTACCTAACGATTTTACAAACATTGCCCTATCGAGTTATTTGGCCAACTAATGCGTTTACGATGACAGGAAACATAACCTCTAAATGAGCGGATCAGCTGAGCCTATAAATCAGCTGTGTGCATATTGAAACCCTTGGATTATTTTCAGATATTACGTATGAATGAAATTGTACTATAATTATTAATTTTAATTATTGTACCTTAAGTTATTTTACGAATAATGTGTTTATGTAACTAAACAAATCTCTATTTACTTGTTTAGCTTCTGTGAACGTTAAGTTGTAGGACTTCATCACCTAGGTTTTTTCTCCACTTATGCCACTTACACTTACTTACAAATGCCTCTTACATATATATGCACATGTAGCATACATTAGTTAGTTAATGTTTTTAGTTCATCCTAATCAGAAGATCAATGACTTTCATCGAGGACGAAAAGATTTATAATTAAATTCACATTTAAGATCATTTTTCATGTACGATTTTTTCAGTATCCGATTGTACAATTGTTTGTTGTGTATTCAAAACAGCTGATTACTTTATCTTCATAGTTAGTGGGTTGTTTTGAGAAAAAACAAACACTTTCTCCAAAAGGTATAGAATAAGGAAAATAAGTTTTCACCGAGAATACGAACACAAATGCCTTTTTTAACGATACAGGATGTCAGATAGAGAGGTAAAAATTGAGATGGGAACCATTTCGGCTTTTTGGGTCATAAAACGTAAAAATAACCAAAAATAACATAATTACAAGCAATGTACAGTTAAAACTCTAATTTAATCTAGAAATTGCGAATTTGAAACTATACCCAGGTTTTCAGTCGAGGATAGCTACGGACAAAATCGAAATAGGAGCGTGAGGGGTGCGTGGGTTGTCAAAGAGACAGTACCCTAGTGGGGGGGGGGTGAGTATGTGTTCGGCTTTGCGCCACTCTTGTTCCTAAGCCGGAGAGAAGCAAACCCGTACAAAAACCTCCCCGAACTGCGACACGGCGCGATCAATTCTGCGCTGTCGAATAAACTGGGACGATAAAAAACTGATTTCCTTCGGCGAGAGGCACGCCTTGGCCGACTAATGGCTGTGGGTTCCTCCCTCTGCCAGGACAGGGCGAGGGGGTGATTTTTCATTTGACCTTTATCATAGATTTCGGAACTATGGCGTATTTCTCCCTCGAAAATAAATCTGGAGTGTTCAGTAAAAGTTATGGGGGTAGGAAACTTTACGAACGGTATTCCACCGACTGAGGAAAACAGAATCAAATTTCCATAAATAATAACAATTACTTACTTTCTTCGCCAGTTGTTAAATATTTTCTGTTTACCCAGTAAGTACAATTTAAATTTTGTTACAACATAACTGATCACAAGTCATAAAATGTTTGTATTTACTTCCCTGTGGGAAATAGGATAGATCATGGATATGTCAAAAGGGAATGCTTTCAGTTTATCTAAACAGCTGTTCTTATTCTTTTATTTTTTAAATTCAATACAATAGTTCTAGTAGTTTCTATGGAAACCTGTTACATGTTTTCCATCTTAAAAATCACCAACACCCCCCCTAAAACTAAGACATATCCATGTCAAATATTTACTTCCCTGTGGGAAATAGGTTAGATCATGGATATGTCTAAAGGGAATGCTTTCACTTCATCTAAACAGCTGTTATTATTATTTTATATTAAAAATTCAACACAATAGTTCTAGTAGTTTCTACGGAAACCTGTTACATATTTTCCATCTTAAAAATCACCAACACCCCCCCACCAAAACTAAGACATATCCATGTCAAAAGATGTTTGAGGTGTCAGAATAAAGGTAAAGTCGTTTTTATGATAGGAAAATAAAAGTATGGCAAAAATAGTTCATTAGATAATCACTTTCCTTTTAATTTGGCACTTGAACCACATTTTTATGACTAATAAGTCATGCTGGGACGAAATAATATTGTTGTTATGGGACTAAATTCTAAGATGGGGAAGGTACTGCAAGCTCTTAAACTAAATATGTTGTTATGTAAATGCTTAATTTTGCAATCTAGGGGTTTTAGGATCTATATTGTAGTTGAAATTTCATCGGGTTAGTTGAGTAAATTTAACAGCTATTTATGAAACTAGAGCGCAAACGTTGTCATATCGCACGAGAGGTTCATATGGCAGAACGAAGCGTCAGCTGAGTGTAGCCAGAACAGGATAAGGATGCGCCAGAGTGTTGATTTTCCTGTTGGGATAAATGTAAACATAACTTTTAGGTTTCCGGTAACCTCAGTTTCATTGCACAAAACCGGAAGTTAGTGTTGTAGGAATCGTCTATTAGCTGACTGAGCGCTTAGCGCATGCTCTTTCTTGGTTAGTTTCGTATAGATTTGGGGCGTTCTGCGCATGTGATTGGCTGGTTACTTTGCCGCACTAGGGTGGTAATGAGATCATATCCACCCTAGTGCGGCACTGTACTACTTTTACGTTCTGCCAACAGTGCAAAATGTGCCTATTATCGTACGTTTGATGGAAAATTATTATATATACTTAAATTGTTCTATAATTAAAAGATAACTTTTAAAATCAAGAAAAGGATATGAGCAAATAAACATAGATACGAAAACTTCTTTACTGATCTGTAAACAGGTTTAGGATCGTTAACTTGCATGATTCAACAAAACACGATTCAGATAATATAAGGTTTTACCACAACTAGTATATTACTTTTAATACTAGGTCAACCTCTTAAACTTAACCCGTAAAAATGTTTAATAACTTTTACCACTGCAGCACACATCGTTGGCCCGACGTCGGATTATTGTTGGCTTGGAAGGAAAGTGGTTGGTAGGCATTAACGCGATTGGGCCAACAAAATAATCGCTGGGTAACCCGAGTTGGCAAATCCAACCGTAAAAGACGTTGGGCCAACATCGGAAAGTTGTTGGCAAATCCTAATAACAGTAATAATTTAAACAAATTTTACTACAACAAATTTTACAACTACCAGGCAGCAAGGAATCTCAAACGAGTTTCTTACATACATCGACGAGCGTACATACTAATATCTCCTGAAGCTCTACCGTAGCATAGAATATTGAAGTGATATTTCTAGATCAATTTTTGACGACTGGAAAAAATAAATTACACATCTTTTCCTAAAACCGCATACAGTGGTTATGTGCTCGCCCAATAAACCAAATGTGGACGGTTATATTCAGAATCTGTTGTCTTTATATAATTAGGCTATTAATTTTAGTAACAACCAGGATTTGAACCGAACACTGTAAAACGTAAGGAAATGCCACTGAAGTTAATAACACACAAATTTTTATAACACAGTTTCTGCAAAGAGAATTACCTGGGACTTCAGCAGATTCTCCGACGAAAACGTAATCATTTACCGCATAAAAAACTCTTTGGAATTTCCTTAAAGGTAAAGTACTCTATGGAGAACTTGGACACGCTACGGACTCTCGTCACTAAATGAATTAAATTGTAGACAATCTCAGCTGATCAGCATTTTTATCGGTCCTTACTAGAACAGATAGGCCAAGTACGACAATAACTTTTTCAATTGTGAAATATTCTTGCAATAGGGACTCAAAAAAGGCTCTAGAGGGGGAAGTGAAGTTTCAGAGGGAAAGGGAAATCCCCTCGTGAAGAAAGAGAGCCAAAGAAACGGTAACTAATGGCGCGGAGGGCTCGCTGTTTCGGACGTCGGGGTTTTGTCAGACGGATGCGGGACGGGGCAGAAGAAAACTCAGCCGTATATTGAAGCCGGCAGACAGGCAGGGGTGCCGGGGTGCTGGGGTGCACCACCCCCTCGGGCCGCGGTATTTCTATATCACCTCTCGCCCCAGCCCCCACCCCCTCGCACCACCCTTGCCTCGAAATATACCCCTCGTCACTCCCGGCTCCGCTCGACCGTAGATTCCTTTTCGCCTTTCTAATAAATGTTTATCTAAAGTGTAATCACGTCTAAGGTCTTCAGGCCTCTTCGTCACTAGAGCCATAATGCGTTTTGTAAATGGATAACTGGCCATGAAGTGTTAATTAGGAGTCATCTAATTTTATTTTATTTCGCAGACATATAGATTATATTATTGAAATGGCGACCATACTACAAGGTAGGTATTTTAAGCCAAGTATGAATGAAGATTGAATGTAACATAATTGTGGCTAAATATTGTAGTCTTGTTACTGACTAAGGCTGACATTTGCCTTAGATAGGACTGTTAATAAATAGCCCAACAGCCGATGGCATCAACTAAGGGACCTACAGTTTAACGTGGAACCAGAACCACGACTCTGAATTACGAATTAGTCTAATTATGAGGATGGTCTTTGCGGATTAACGTAGTATTCAATAGTGTGCACGTTAATCCACACAAGAGAACACTACATCCACCAACCATCTCTCACAACTATCCACAATTCGTGACCTCCAAGTTGCTGGATTACAGGATGTTGCCACCGTTATCACCATTATTAAGGCATTGTTTTGTTTAAAAATATCCTTCTTAGGAGTTCTTAGGTGATAAATTTATAACGATATAAAACACATTTTTGAATTATTAAACGTACTAACAATATAAGGGGATAACCAAATGATTCGGCTGACAACAGTTGATTAGGCTATTAATTAACAGTCCTGTCTAAGGAACATATCAGACTTAGTCAGTAACAAGACTACAAGATCGCACAACAATCATCTTACACTCAATCTTCATTCATACTTGGCTTAAAATACCTACCTTGTAGTGTGTTTGCCATTTCAATAATCTAATCTAATTGGAAACGTGACGAACCCCAAACCCAAGTCAGCGATGTCTCTGGTTCAATCCTGACGTTACCGTGCAAGTTTTTATCAGTATTGTACCCCTACTGTTCTATACCGGCCTAGTAGTCTTGACGTCTGACGTCACAAATCTTATGTGAGCGGATAGAGAATTGGTATAAGAGACTCCCACCATTTTGAAATTATAATTAATAAGCACAGTTTGAGTTAAACTATGATGAGATTGTGAAAACTATATAATGATATATTACATCTGAGTTTGAAAGCATCAAGATTACAGATGTATTGGAAATATAGAGATAGAGACCTTTGACCTGGGAATGAACAAATTCCATCAACGCGCTTCATTTTTGTCCCATGTTTCCGAGAACATCGTCGATGGAAAGGTTCATATTTAGCGTTGTTTCCTTTTAGGAATAAACTACATTTTCTCAACTTCTGAAGAGTCTAAAAAAGGTTCTCGAGGGAAATATATGATCAAATCAAAGTGCATTTCTAGTTTCATGTTATAAAGTTTTTCCTAAAACTGTTATTAAAGCTTTGAAACGTATGTACAAATTCATTTCCATAATATATGTGTACGTAGTAAGGGTTTCTTTTAATAGAAGGGACAGAAAGAGATAGATATTGACAGATGGGTTGTGATATAGAGTTGAGATTACAACTCAAGACTGGTACGGTGACCTGTAATCCAGCCACTTGGAGGACACGAATTGTGGATAGTTGTGATCGATGGTTTAGTGGGTGTGATTTTCTCCACTGTGGATTAAAGTCCACACTTTTGAATAGTATTTTCATCCGATAAGACGATTACGTAATTCAGAGGCGAAATACTCTTGAATCTTATATAGTAATTTTTTACTTCACCCAAAAGTTTTACACGACCTGGGATCTGTTTGGATTTTGTTCGATAAAAATGGGCTTTTTGTAAGTAGTAATGACACTTGCATCGTTAGATATTTTGGGTAATTTCAAAGTAAGATGAGAACGTCGATAAACCAAATGGCATCGGAATCAACGTAGGTCCTCTCAGTGTGGTGGGAGGAGGTTGGGGCCAGGGTGTTTTAGGGGTGTAGGGAGTCATCTGTGAGTCACGCCGTCATAAACTAATTGAATACGCTCCCCCTCCCCCCATTACGATCAGATTCACCCCCGGCACCCCTTCTCGTCGACCACAACCCACCCCTACACCCTTACACCCCCGCTCTGCCGTAGACGGTCGGTGCACAGACAGCGAACCTGAGTCTGTAGACTGGGGTGATACTGTCAATACAAAAACCTTTATAGGGACCTGCTAGACACGTGGTGGTGTGTTCGATTTAGGGATGGAAAAAACTTTTAGTCTAGGCTTTCAAAAAAAGCTTTTGTGTAAACTAAATGATGTTAAAATAGATGTATTTTAAAAATTCATGATAGCGTTGGTTATTAATTATTAAATTAACAATTAGTTGCACTTTTCCAACGCGTCTTGTGTTTAAAATGTACGCAACGTTTCGGAGCTCGTAGGCGAAGTGTTAGTTTCGTTGGATTGCAATTTTCCGAATGTAAAAAATAGGCTAAGTAGTGTTTTGTTTACTATTTAATTCTATCAGTTATATTTTTTGTTATATTTTTTGACCGGGTTCTTTTATATTTAGAAATAACCCTTTGTTTGTACAAATGTAAATATCGTTAGGCACTTGAAAACGGGAGTAGTTTAACCAACTCTCGAAACGTTGTGTAGATTTTAAACACAAGACGCGTTGGAAAAGTCCAACTAATTGTTAATTTAATAGTTAAAATAGATCTTCTGAAAAAGTAAATTAAAAAATGTATAGTTTATAGAAAGGTCAGTTAATATAACGTACGGTTAAATAAATCTATAAAATGAAACTAAAATTAGATTATAGAATTATTTTACCATAATATGTGGAGATATGATAACCGGTCAAATCCGATCCAGCATACAATGAAAAAAAGTTCTATTAAATAATAGAACAAAGGATAATTTGAAGAATTACTGCACGGTTAAAACATTGAATATTTTTATTAAAAAGGCTGTATATAAAATCATGTTTTCCCCGTTAAGTATTCTGAATAAAGATTTTAAAAATTACCAAAAATAATTTTACCATGAATTTATTTATAAGGGTTGGAGTTTAAATTTCTAAGTAACCTCTTTACCTTATCTACAATATTCACCAAAATAAACAGTACAGAAACTGAATCATCTGTAATAGGTTTTCTCGATCAGCTGTATTAGCTTTTAATTGTTACAATGGTTTTGTGTTTATTATTTGTGTTGTGTCAGAATGTATGGAGGTCACAAAACAATGTTATTATCTGAGTTTAACCCACGGTACTTATTTCCTTGTATATGTTGGTAAAACTAACTAAATAAAATGTTACAATAATTCCAGTTCTGCTTATTTTTCTGCATACTGTAGTTTGTTGGCAAAACTGAAACCTTTCGAAAAAATCCCAACCATTCCTTAAATTTATACGAATTTACAGATTTCAAATGTGTTTTTTTCTCATCATAACTATTAAAAGCAAAAATTTTTTATTCTTCAATTAGTCTTGTCTTCATTTTTCCCTCATTCACTATTTCTAATGTACTGAGTGCGTAAGTACTGACGTAGGATATATGATTATTAGATTAGATTGAAATGATTTGATTGAAATGGCGACAAAGGTAGGTATTTTAAGCCAAGTATGAATGATGATTCAGTGTACGATGATTGTGGCGCGATCTTGTAGTCTTGTTACTGACTAAGGCTGACGTATTCCTTAGACAGGACTGTTAATTAATAGCCCAAAAACCAATGGCAACTAAGGGACCTACAGTTTAACGTAGAATCCAAACCATGGCCTCTGAATTACGAATTGGTCTAAATATGAGGATGGTCTATGTGGATTAACGTAGTATTCAATAGTGCGGACGTTAATCCACACAAGAGAACACTACACCCATCGACCATCACTCACAACTATCCATAATTCGTGACCTCCAAGTAGCTGGATTACATGACGTCGCCACCGTCCCAGTCAGTATGGATTCGATTTTACACGAAACGTTCTTTTGACATGGATATGTCTTAGCTCTGGATGGGGGGTGTTGGTGATTTTTAAGATGGAAAACATGTAACAGGTTTCCATAGAAACTACTAGAACTATTGTATTGAATTTTAAGTATAAAAGAATAAGAACAGCTGTTTAGATAAACTGAAAGCATTCCCTTCAGACATATCCATGATCTAACCTATTTCCCACAGGGAAGTAAATACAAACATTTTTCATTTAGTATACTGTATGAATCTAAAATTTTCTCTAACCTAGTGTATAAAGGACCCATCCCTTCACCAACCCTTTATTCAAGTCAAGTGTTAAAATCCTCAATGTAGCACGCGCCAAATCCAAAAAATAACCCCTCTAACAAAGAGGAAATCCAAACATGCAGCAAAAACCCTTAAAGCGTGTAGGAAAAAGTAAAGGTTTGCGCTACTAAGTATGCACCCCTGGCGTGTTGGGGGACCCCCTCCCCCCCTCACCGTAGCCGCCGCGTGCTACTCATTAATTACTTTTTAATCTCTGACCTGCCCCTATGGCGGCGCGTCAATACCCCAGTATCGGGTTCAGTCCCGCTCAAGGCTCTGATTGGTCGGATGATGGATTGCTAGGGTGGCAAAGACATTGGGACCGTTCCTTAATCCACTCCTGTTGTGATTCTAAATACATTTTGAAGTATTTCTCTCCATGCTCGTATAGAATGAAACATGTATTAACCCTCCAACGGTTTACTTGGACTCCTTGAGGTTCACCCTTTTTGGCACTTTTGTGGACTTTTATTAAGAAATTCACATAAAATACTTAAAATACAGTAACGACAACTTATTAAATACCATTTTAATCTACATTAAATTATCTGTAAGAAAATAATAATATGTTTTATCTTTATTTTGGTTTTGACGGTATCAATATCCACTTGATATTGATAACAAAATTTTCAAATTTTGCTCTCCCACAAAGCACAGAAAATAAAAACCCGTAATAAATTGAATATAGTAAAGTTTTTTCAATATTTTACAAGGAAAATAAAAAAAATTATAGTTTTACACTCTTAAGTCACTGCTATCCATTTTAAAATTGTGAAATTAACAGAACACTGTACAAACGCGACGAGAACGTGTAACGCAACTATTGTAAACAAAGCGACATAGTCTAACCGCGCAACAGAAGACAGATAATTTAACTCACAGAGAACTCTGACGCATAGAGCAAGCCACACAAGACAGAAATCGGCGGAAAGGGTATAATCTGAAGAGTGCAACGATACTATATTCAATGTAGTTTTAACCGAAAATGTATTCACAACAATGCTTCTTGTAAAACCTTACCTACCGTCGATTGATCGACGGTAAACCTTTCGAGGGTTAAGTTAATTAGGTGCATTAAACATATTATATACTCAATGTAAACACGGTTTACATAATAAAACGTTTTTGTGGAGGTCGGGTTTGTCTCCGAAGGAGCGGCTGTAGCTTCTCTCCCTTGCAGATTCTGAATACATTTTTGTTTCGGAGTCCACCTCGTTCCATTTTTAATCCTAAAAATTATTCTAGAATATTTTAAACACTAAAATCATTTTTTAACAAATTTAACTAAATTTACTATTCATTATAACGTTTACTGTGCTTTAAAACTTTTGTCCAGACAGAGACAAGATTTTAGAGTATAAGATTTGCAAGACATGTAGTAAAGTGATCAAACATTTATGGACTAACCATAGCGGCTGTAAGGAAGACGGGTTTTTATACATCGACTTGGCCATTGTGTTTGTTAAATGGCTGCACTATCGAAAACGGACTTCTATAAATGTCAGGTTGTTTGTGTAAAATTTAAGCCCCGCCTTGGACAACTCGAATATGACCTACCTGTCAAATATTTGTATAATTTTACTAAAAAAATCAGCCCAACTTATCTCTGTAGAACTCTTTATACCAGGAATATGCTAAATATATATTCAGGTGTTTCACAAAATGACCTTTATTTGACCTATTTTTGACAGGTAATTTAGCTCGGTAATATTCGAGAATGTCCTTTATACTGTATGTTATATTGTATAATTGTTACGCAAAATACCTCATTAGTTAGAGATGTAGTTCTAGAGATAAAACTATACTAAAATACAATAGTGTATGAAATTAGTCCACATAGGACGAGTGCAGGTGCAACACAACTTATTCTTTGGTTGGACTACGATAAACCTAACATAATAATGAAATATGAAGTGGAAATATATTAAATTCAATCAGTTCGGTTGTGACACACGGAACTTTAAAGATTAGTAACTCTCACTTTACCTATAAACAGAGGATTTCCTCTCTAATTAATTACTGTCCATTCGTGTCGAATACACTTCTACGTAATGAATGCTAAACGCGCGGGACCGTAAGGGTTGTGGGTGGGGGAGGTTTTTGTGCGCCGGCTGTGGCAGGGGGGGAAGGTCGCCGCTGATATGAGGCCCTTTTTTATTGGGGCCCACGGGCCGGAAGGGTCGGTTTCAGGGGGATTCTTGAGCCTTTGTCGGGCGTCATCTCCCTTATCGATCCCTAGAAAGGCTAAAGGTTGTTTTAGCCCCCGGCTGGTCCGTGCCCTGCTCCGCCCTCCTTGCATACAATATACGCGAATAGTGACTTTCGTTACCTACAAATATGGAAAACTTAAATCTTGAGTTCCGAAGCTCCATACTTGCTCACTCTTCTCACTAATTAGTTTCGTCGGTGTCCTACGAATATGAATAAATTCATAGGTGTAACCTAATCAATTATTATTGACTAGCAGTGAGCCCGTCCTTTGTACGGTTTGTAGGATTCAGTTTAAAGAAAAAAGATCATCATTACAAAATGTAAACCTGAAATCCTAAACAAATCAGTACAAAGAAAATAAATCCATACCCTTCTTTACAATTTAGCATTACTTTACAATTACATAGATTAGAACACTAATACCATTATTATAATTAGTTATACGTTAAAATAACTTTTTAATATAGTATGGTTTCGAAATGGCTTTAAAATCAATGACCAATATAAACTAATATTGATTTGACAGCTGTTTGTTTTTGTTTCTACTACAAAGACAGCTCATTATTACCAGTAGGTTATTCATTGAAAACTGGGTCAAAGTGCGAGTAATATCGCGTAAAAGTGGGTTTTTAAATGCTCGTTATTTACTTTTCAAGGGGCGGCGGGTGATTTCAAGCATTTACAAATTCTATCTGGAATGTAGAGAATACATGAAATAAGTTTCATTATAATCAGTTCTCCCGTTTTTTCGGAGAAGACGGCGTAAAATGCCTCCTGGAGCGTCACAGACAAACAGACAAAAATTGAGATAAAACCAGTTTCGGCTTCTCTAACGCACGAAAAGTCAAAATAACTAAAAAATTAATAATTCTGAGCAATTCACAGACAAAACTCTAATTTTATTTATAGTTCATTTAACTTACAGAGAATAAAAATCAAAATACGTTTTTTTTAATTAAATTATATTATTAATTTTTCACTTATTATCTAATATTTTTGGAGGAAACTTGATATTTAGCTTCATGTGGTTGATTAATTAATTGTGCTTTAAGTTTATTGTGTTTACTGGCGTGCATACTCTTTTCATGTTAATCATGGAAATTTTTTATTTATCAGATGTTATGAATGTATAAATGTTAATTTTTGATGGATAAATGTTATTTCATGTTTCTAAATATCTACTCTTTATTAATCTATGGAGAATCAATAATTCTCATTATCACAGATATTAAAACTTGTCAATATTATATATTATATTTTCATTTTAAAAATTCGCTGATACGCACTTTCATTTTAATACCATTTCACATCCATTTTGTGTTTCTGTAGATTTTGTCAAATATAAATTATTTAGGACTAAATTTAATTTAGTAATGTTCTACTTGGGTGCTCTTCTCTTCATTGGCGCTTTCCTAGTCCGAATTTGTGGTTATATGTCATAGAAGTGTTTACATAATGTTTATATTTACTTCCCTGTTGGTTTTCATAATATGTCAAAAAATGTTGTAATAAACAGCTGTATTCTTTTATTTAAAATTAAAAATATGTGTTTCTATGGAAAATTAAATGTATTTTCATCTTACAAATTACAAAAAAAATATTCATGTACATTTTAAAAAAATCAATATCGTGACAAAATTAGCAAAAAATAGTATCAAAAATTCAAAAACAATAAGTGAAATTGATGATTCACATAGTGATTATATGGTATTTCACTCATTGGTCGATCTAAAGTTGTTTATAAAGAGCGTAAAATGTATTTGAAATATTTTCTAAGATCGTAGCTGTAGGCATTTAAATGTGGAAAAATATATGTTTGGCAAAAATATATTACCATCAAAACGAAATCAAAATCTAAACATATTAAAATTGAAATCTAAAGAAATTAAGAAGTAAGTGGTAAATGAAGTACGTTGTCTAAGAGCGTCCAATGTTATCCTTATGGAGAATACAGAATTTAAAAAAATCAGTTGTATCCTTATTTCTCCATCGTTTTCCATTAAACTTGGTCACAGTAAGGATACATCTTTAACTTATTAACTCCTTTCAGTGCGTCTCATAAAATACCCTCTCATCGACATGTTTTTCTCGTGGATTTTTACAAACAATTAATGACAATAACGATAAATACTGAAGTAAATGTTCAGGATTCGGTAATTTCCTGTTGGGACCTGGCCTCTCTATGTTTTACGGTGGCGCTTGACACGCAAGCGGTAGTAAATGTAACTACACCCCCGCCCACCCCAGGGGTACCACTAGCACACTAGCTTGTCATTTACACTCGTCACTTTAGAGTTAGTCAAGGTTTAGTATTTTAGGAGGTCATTAAAGAAACGTATTATTGAGTTTTTGAAAGAGGATGTTAGTCTAGATTATGAATAACGAAACAAGTTTTGTTATTGCAATAGAAAATCTTCATTTTGATACTGAACAATTTGAAATTACCTAAAACCTAAACAGATCTAGTAAGATGAATAAAATTTAAAAATAATAAACAAAATTATATACATTTGACGTGTTTGAAATCTAAATAGATCTCACCGAGATGCTTTTCAAGACAAAGTACAGTTTTTAACTATTTTTTCAATAGATTCTTCGAAGTGAGTATATCAAGAATTGCAATAATCTTTTACATACTTATATGAAATGTTTCCAATTGTTGTTGTTCACAAAACTAAAGTTTGCTTTTAGGAGAACTTGACAGTTTTTGTTCAAGTACAATATTTATGTAAACGAATGTAAGTGTAATTTAATCGATATGTCTGGTTTTAATTACAAAATGAATATGAATATCTGATATTCGCTTAAACTGTAGCTGAGTTCACTATGTTGTGAGATAGTTTGCTCGATTTTTGTCCACGGGATTTCAATTATTACTACTAATTTGTATTTTCCTATTGTTAGGAACATTTAGGTTTATTACTGATAAAAAGCTTTGGTATAAATAATATACAAAAGCATCTAATGACGAACCATAAAAATTATTATTTCACTCAAGATTAAACCATCCTATGTGTTAGTTTATGAAGTTTTTCGACAAGTTGGTAGCTTACCGGATTCCAAAACTCAGTCAACGATGACCCTGGTTCGGAACCTATCGGTTTTGAACATAAACGTGGGCGTACTATTGTGGACTACCCCTGTCTTTTTTGGATACTTACCGTACCACACACAAATATAAAGTATAGTAGTATAGTACATTTAGGTGGGAAAAGCGAAGCAAAAATTAAAACCAAACTTTCGAAATATTCCATTCCAGATATAATAGAAAGTTTCCCCAAAGAGAACTTCCAAAGGAGAAACCCCCAAACACCCAAGTCAGAGGGTCGAAGTTGACGAAATCCGACTTCGGCCCAACATCGGGCTCGAACCTGGAAGGGGCGAAACTCGAGAACGTTTTGTGGGTCTTCCACCTCATCTAGAAGCCCTAGCCTGCAGCACCCTTACAATCTGCTTGAAAGGGAAGGGCGAAGGGCGCACCCCCGCACCCTACGCGGCGCGCCCTCACGATCCTCCCCCCGCGCCGCGCCCTGTCACACCCACCCTCTTCCGTAATCATTATCCTCGCTACCTGTCGGACCGACGGTCATTATGTCATCCGTGAGGTGTCTGGGGGCCGTCTGGTCGCACACATTCTTTTAGGCAAATGAATCATCTTACTCAGTTTGGAATTCATTGTTGTCATGTTCTCCCTGAAGTTTCGTTAAGTAATGTAATGCCCGCCTCTTCTCCTTTCATTTTTAATTTTTACCCAGAACTGGTATTGTGATTTCGAGTGTTCTGACAATAATTACTTTTATTCTGTTTTTTCACCTTTAATGTTTCATTAATTTAAATTAGTCTATATCATACTTAGTTTATTTATAAGTAAGTGATGTCACACACCCGTAATAGTCTTGTGAGGAAAATATACTTTTTAAATCTGTATTTTTATTAATGTTTGTTTAAATAGATACACATCTTTAGATTAGATTAGATTATTGAAATGGCAACCTACCCAAGTAGGTGTTTGAAGCCAATTATGAATAAGAAATGAGTGTAGGATGATTGTGGCGCGATCTTGTAGTATTGTTACTGACTAGACAGGACTGTTAATTAATAACCCAACAGCCGATGGCAACTAAGGGACCTACAGTTTAACGTGGAATCCGAACCACGGCCTCTGAATTACGAATTGGTCTAATTATGAGGATGGTCTTTGTGAATTAACGCAGTATTCAATAGTGCGGACGTTAATCCACACAAGAGAACACTACACCCACCGACCATCGCTTACAACTATCCACAATTCGTGACCTTCAAATAGCTGGATTACAGGACGTCTTTGTAATCAAAACTAAAATAAAACCTTTTTAGTTTTCAATAATATTTTTTGTACAGATGGGTTTTTAGCAATTTACTTTATTAGTTGTATATCCACTGAGTAAATATAAGAAAATAATCAGAATGATCGTTAAGATATTAAATCCTTTTTCAAACCTCACCTACTATACAAGGTTTTCTGGTAAAAACAACGTCACATTGTTTTTTTTTATTTAAAACTGTTAAGGGATGGGGTAGGGATGTGCAAGTTTGTTGAAATCTTGCCACATATTACTTCCTACCTGATGACGGCACCAGAACCAGAACATGAAACGTCACAAAACTTGTTTTTCACTAATCGACTGAGTCCGGAATTATCTCTCAAACATTAATCAACCGTTGAAGAGAGATATATGCCGAGATGAAATTATCTTTGGCTGGATCAACATTCTGTTACCAATTAAACTTTTATCCATTTTACTCAAAAAGTATTTCAGTTTGTTTACTGAAAAACAGGAGCAAATATCGGTCTAAATTTAGCATCAGCTGACTCCAATTGTTTTTTAATGTTTAGTAGTTCATACGTTTTCAACCGAGAGTTAAATATTTTTACGGAAAGCTTCTATGGTCTCTCGATGGCTACCAAAATTTTTTTAGTTGTTTTGTTTGTTACTTTGGAATGTTTTACCATTGCATATAATATTTTTTCGTTTTATACGTATTACATTATTTCACAATATACCTTAGAGGCTATCATCGCCTTTAGAGGCTAAATTTTTCACAAATCTCATCATTTATTAATTGAAAAAATAAATTCCTAAAATTACCTAAATGGTAAAGAGTATTAAAAAAATTGAAGACATTTCAACATATACTTCATTCATATGAGTCATTCTTTTAAAATATGCATAACTTCGAAGTGGTAACTAAAAACAATAACAAAAAGTTACAGGAGATTTTGTATAACGCAAATGATAAATAGTGAGAAATAAATGCAACCAAATACAGTTGTTTATATAAAATCAGATCAAAGTAAAAGTAAATACGAGTGTTTATTCGTAAACAATGAAGTTATAATAAACCAATACTGAGACAAAGAACCATAAATGCATTATTTGTTGTTTAAACACGATCATTTAAATTTAACTCTATCTCCTTATTTAATGATTATTTTGAAAATAAATTACCATTTATGCGCTACGTATTTTTGTTTGTTCTTATACCATTTTGTGTCGTTCTATTAAGTTTTGAACTATACGTACGGAGTGCAATAAATAGAACCAGTGTGGGAATATTTTAGATAAAGTATATTATATTATTTAACACTTCAACTAAATACGAGTAGAGATAAGATGTAAAAAAGGAATTGTTTATAATAGAATGAAGAATAAGCGATTTTCATAGATTACCAAAATAACATAAGATCCGTCATAGAAATGTTGATGTTTTTATTAAGATTAGATTAATGAAATAGTAACCTACCCAGGTAGGTATTTCAAGTCAAATATGATAATATTTTACGTGTTCGTCTTGTAAAAAATTATCATTGTTCTAATAGGAATAAAATCCTAGATGTTAGAGGTACTGCAGACACCCAATTCTATAAGAACCAAGGATGAATATATACAATAAAATGGACAATCAACTCATTACTTATATATATAAATGTCGAAGTTAAATGACCAGGATTTTGACAGTTTCCAATTTAAATGATCCTAGAAAAAACGTGTCTATTGTTGGTAAACACTAAAAACTTTCCCGATTCTCATAAGGAAAGTATTACATTTTTTGACATGGATATGTCTTAGCTCTGGAGGGGTGTTAGTGATTTTTAAGATGGACACACGTAACTGGTTTCCATAGAAACTACCAGAACTGTTGTACAGTATTTAATTTTCAATATAAAAGAATAAGAACAGCTGTTTATATGAACTGAAAACATTCCCTTTAGACATATCCACGGTTTAACTTATTTCCCATATGGAAGTAAATACAAACATTTTTGACATAGATATTTCTTAGCAATTTGAACAACCATTTGAAACATAAGACAGGAAGGTGAACCGAAAACATCAAACCATTTTACAGGGAAGTAAACATTAAAGGGAAGTGCGGTGATTTTTGAGTATCGAGCTCAAGGGAAATTTTTAAATTTTTGTGGTAAGGAAATTCGACGGGACGGGGTGTCAAAGTTCAGCCAACTCTCGGTTTTGCAACTTCCCCTCTTTATTAATTCTTTGTAATCGTCGTTTCCCTCATAATTCTTTGTTGCAGCCCCCTTCCATCATTAAACACTTAGCCCTCGGTTCCCGCCTCGCGTGTAGACTAATGACTAAGAGAGACTTAACTGACTAACACCTCCAAGTCCACGAAGTCCAAGTCATTAAGGGTTGATGCGAGTCGCTATAGTATTTACATGGCGCGTTGTGACACCCTTTCATCGTCCCGATTATTGGGGGAAACTCTATTTGATTCCGAGACTAATAAGCTTTTATCGTTTGGCACCCTTCGAGGCTCAGTTCAACCCCCCTCCTCCCCACAACTCTCACAGACCAACGCCACAGGCTCGTAAGCCTTTGCCGCCTTCTCTGATACATTTGATAACTAATACTGCTGGTTGTGAGATTTTGCAGTGTGATAACTCGTGTGAAAGTAGGAGGAGAACATTACATCTCGTATATTCCAAACGAAGGATAAAATAACATTTATAAGAAATGTGTTTGGAATTAAGATAAAGTATGTAAATGTATTTTGCGGATGTAAGAGGATAGACTCATGCTGAGCTAAAAATAATCCAAAAGGCTTTCAAAAATGTTTATATTTACTTACCTGTGGGAAATAGGTTAGATCATGTATATGTCAAGGGAATGATTTCACTTCATCTAAACAGCTGTTCTTATTCTTTTATATTTGAAATTCAATACTAAAATTCTGGTAAACCTGTTACATCATTTCTATCTTAAAAATCACCAATACCCCACCCCAAAGCTAAGACATATCCATGTCAAAAAGGAAATGCTATATTTCTAGATCAGTAGGATTAAAATTAAAATATTGAACTCCGTGATTTATACGACAGCTGGTATTATTACCATTTTTATAGAGTCAATAGCCTAGAACTGAAGTCTTCATGGGATAAGAGGAAGTAAAATATTTCCCGTGAAATGGTAAAGGAAGTAATATTAAGTGTTATAGATACCTTACAATAAAGTTGTACGATCTACGTATTAAACTATGTAAATTTTACAACAATGAGGAATTAAATTCGACGTTTCGTGAAAAATCTAACGTCCATCATCATCGGGGATTAGCGAATAACTTGCAAGTAATCGGCTGTATCAACTATCTATTATATAATTGAACATTTAGACATCATAAGGGTCTCGAGGTGGTTCTCTAGCGTAGCCCTTCCATCCATGGAACACTGCGCACGACGTCCTGTTTGATTCGTAGGCACAAATCTGGCTGAAACCTTCTCGTAACGAGAAGTTTCAGTTCAAAAATAAACAGCATAATTCCCACTGTGGGATTAATGAGGAGAACTGGTACTCACCGTTTCCGACTCCAGCTTGAGCGAGTCCTCGTCGGAGTACCCTAGACTCCTCATGTACCTCAGGTAGGTGGAGAGGATGGGGCGTTCCTCGACACCGTCCAGCGGCGGGTCCGCGTCCAACCTCTTAGGCTTGATGTACGGTCTGTTCCTATCGTAGTATATACTGATCTCCGTGTGTTTCAGAGGTATCCTGATAGTCTCTAGTGTTGTGGGGTGTATAGTGTACAGTCTCTTAGGGAAGGGCATCGTGAAGTGTTCAGGCTCTATGGGTGAAATATCCGATTCAGAAGATTTGCTGATAGTACTGTCACTACTGATTGTGGACCTAGTTTTGTTCGAGTCAGGAGTGGAAGTAAGTCTCAAAGTGGAGTCAAGATTTGACTCAGTGAAACCTGAAAGTGATTTTATAACTGAAAAGTGTTTGTCTTTATCTAAACTAGAAAGGTTCAAAGGGATTCTGCGACGGATCATACTCAGGTTGATGGGAACAGGAGCGGATTTTGGGGTTTCGTAGGATTCTGCGAGATCTGCTTTTGCTTCCAAAGTATCTTGGAAGGAAGATGTTTTTGACTCGTCACTGGAGTGCCTGTAGAGAGGACTCTCAGAGCCGAGCTTGTTGTCGCAAGAGCAGTCTCGCAGGGGAGGTCTGGGAGAGGATCCGTCACTGGCGTGGTGACCGCTGCTACTGCTCGTCTGTGAGGGAACGGTCTGGTCGTAGGGTGACGTGTCGGTGTTGGTGTGGGTGTTGGTGTTGGTGTTGGTGTCGGTGTGTTTCTGTGTCGGTGTGGAGGGGGTTTTGCTCTTGTCGCTGTTTGAGAGGTCGACGTCAGACCGCCGCTGGCACTCGACGCAGCCCAGCAGGAACTTGGTCACAGCTTCCCGTGGCAGGAACGCGTAGCTCTCCGTGATCTGGGGACAGGCAGGAGAGACAGGGTTAGGAGAAGAAGAACACATCTACAACACCTTTAATGAGCTAGACTCAAGGTGTTAGGTAGTAACTGTAGCAAACCCCAAGGTTAAGTTCTTGCTAATCTGTTAGCGTCTTAGACTCCGGTGCAGGAGGTCACTAGTTCAAATCTCACAATCCGAGATACACATTTAGGGTTCGATCACTTTATAAAAACAGTGTTTGTGTAAAAACATTACCACTCAAGGTGTAGATACAAGGATGGAAATTAGTTAAACCATCCATCTTACGGTGGTTTTCTGGTATATCTACAAAGAGTCGTATCAAGGTACCAAATCAACTAATAACTGAATTTTCAAAATGTTTGGTCAAATTTAGCAATACGGGAGAGTTAACGCCAAACTACTAGTCTTTGAGTTCTTAATCTGCCGATTTGACATTCGTTCCCCGAACTACACCGAACTAGGCTTACTTTTATAATGTATTTAGTGTCAAAACTTCAGTGATGTCCTGAATACAATATGACACTTTCAACGCCAAGTTCAATATTTTAACCGTCAAATAACTATATTGAACCATTAAATATTCTTTATCACCTCCAGCCCTTAACAACTCTTATAGATCCAGTTTGAGATCTCCTCTTGGGCAGCTGCTACTCCAATCTTGTTTCTCCGTACGGTCCAGGTTTTATTTCTCACGAGATCAAACAATCGCCGTGGTCCAGACACGGGACAGGCTCCAGGTTCTAGGAGTCTGGTTTTCTCTCCCAGGCCGCGAACATATCTCGCGACCTTTCCCAGCATCCCGCGGGAGCATTCCGGTCCGGGGCTCTGTCCCCCTGGCTACCCGGGCCTCGTGCTCGCGGCACGAGCAGGTGTCCGCGGCACGACCTGTTTGGGGCTTTTGTGATCCCCCTCTGGATCGTAATAGAGTACCTGTTATGTTTTCTCTTGTTTAGTTTTAAATACTGTTTTAAGATTTGAGACTAACACATTATTGGTATAAAATAAACATAATCTATCCCTTATTTCCATTTTTTTCTAAAAAAAACTAACGGTGAATTACTGGAGGAAGTTTGTGTCATATATACGTGCTGGAAAAATACATTTCAATGCATAAAAGGTTCGTCTAAAAACCTTAAACCTTGGTTTAGTGTGAGAGTTTTCAGGTCAGCACATTACTGTAGTGCCTTTAATGAGACTTTTAGTCTACTTATCCTGGTGCAATGGTTTAACAAGCCTTACGAAGCAAGATAATGTAATTGAAATTGTTTTTGAACACACTTATATTAACTTTTAGTTGAAACTCTAAAATGGAAGGGTAAATTTAGAACTACCTTGTTGACGAAATATATCGTTAGTCCCATAAGGACAGTGTTAATTTTGTGGCAACATTACTGGTTAAACTAAAGTCGTAAAGGATGGTTGTGATGTCAACTAAAAGGTTAAGTGATCTTACAGGAAATTGTTGCATTAATTTTTACGTATATGTCTTAGCTCTGGGGGGTATTGGCAAACCGTCAGACCAAAATGTGAAACAATGACGTCATATGGTTATAAGGATAGCTGTTTAGAGCAACTGAAAACTTTCTTTTTATACTCAATCATGATCTAAGCTATTTTCAAAAGGATTTAAATACAATATAGTTAATAATTACCAGTTATATATGGTAGTTAACTAGTAATCCTTGTTATTCTTTTTATGGTATAAAAATAAAGCAGCCAGTGGTATCTTTAATATGTCAGATTTTATAAATCGAGAAACTTTACACTGGGTCATACTAATTACTGCCTATTATAAAAGTGCAGAAATAATATTCACTGTTATTTTAAAAACCATTATTAATAACAAAGACATTTTTAACTCAAGGCAAAAACGGTTTCGAAGGAAAACTGTATAAACCCCTCAAATCTTCATGGACATCCCTAGGATCGAGTCAGATACGCTAACCGTTTGGCTAGCCAGATGTCCAAACTGATGATTTTGTGTGTATCTCACATTTAAATAGAACTGTATTGATCATCTCTAAGGAAGCGGAGTAGGTACTACTAGTACTGACCGCACGATATGTCTTCTTCTGCCCGGCGTGGCGACCTGCTCTACCCTCCAGCTCCACGTGGATGCTGTAGATGATGTCGAAGAATCGCTCCACGACGGCCACGCGCTTGTAGGACATCTCGCCGCTCTCCTGGGGACATGAGACATCGGACATAAAAACCAGATATTGGTGAAGTCTCTTAGTTACTCAGTGAATAAGTTGGTAGCGATACGAAACAATTTTGCCTCTGAATTACGAACTGGTTTAATTACGACTGGAATGGTGGCGACGTCCTGTAATCCAGCTACTTGGAGGTCACAAGTTGTGGATAGTTGTGAGCGATGAACGGTGGATGTAGTGACCTCTTGTGTGGATTAACGTGGATACTAAGTTAATCCGCAAATACCATCTTCATAATTAGACCAATTCCTTTAGTTGTCATCGGCTGTTGGGCTATTAATTAACAGTCTTGTCTAAGGAACATGTCAGCCTTAATCAGTAACAAGACTACAAGATCGCGCCACAATCATCTTACACTCAATCCTCATTCATACTTGGTATGAAATATCTCCCTTGTGGTATAGTCGCCATTTCAATAATCTATTCTAATCTCATCTAACCGTCTTGGAAGAAGTTAGGATCCCGTCCATTCAGTAACGTGACGGTTTATACGTTCCATGGAAATACCTGTGTGGCTAGTATGAGTAACAGAGGCTATTCTCTCAAGATTCTGCAGTATCTACGCCTTCTAACACTCAATCCCCATGAGAATAAAATAAATTCAAACATTCGGCAAAAAATTATTTTTCTTTATTTAACCATAAACTCTTGTAGTTTGTGTCATTTGAAGGGGATTACAATAAAATAGAGTGGTAAGAGTGAATATATTTGAGGCGTAATGGCAAAATGATCAGTTTTTCGCATGGTTTCCATAAAACAAACTGTTTTAAGAAGTCAGTAGTACGGAGTATTTGAAACGTTTAGGCAACCTTAGGAAAAGAAAACATAAGGCAGCCTTTGTTATAGTAAATAAACGATTACCCTGAAATAATTTAACTAACTATAATTTATATAAAAACTCGACCACGAGGCATATTTTCAAATTTTCTTCTGTGTATGCAGTTTGCAATAACCTTTTGTCATTTAGTTAGACACAATGAAAATATCCCCATCATATCCAAAGAACGTTATGACGTTCTAAATTGTTCGTACAAACGACGGAAAATTAGAAACTTAGATCGTTTTATTTTTGAGCGACTGGATTCAAGGCACTATCCAAAAACGTATACTGCTGAAGTTTTATTGTTTTAGTATTATCGACTTATAAGGAAAAAGTTGGGTTGAGTCTGTACAGCGTCGGAGGTGATTGATCTTCAAGCCTTCATCTCTCTCCTCTCTGCCAGATATACCGGGACCTCCCACTTACCTGCTGTTTTCCTCTTACGTCATGACAAAGAAAAATAATATCTAATTCGTTGCAGTACGACTATACCTACAATATTTCGTTAATATTATAAATAGGACGTTGAAAACTAATTTTTGTTACAATCGAATTGTATTAGTCCCGAACTGTGTGTTATGACTAATATATTCAAAACATAAGTCTATCACAGTTCTCATATAGGTTTTGTCCACTACATATTTATCCTGAATGGAATTTTTAAGTGACTGCAGGAACGTTCTATCCGTTAAGGATTCGTCATTAATTGAAACATAAAGTTTGAACCCACTTTGAGTTCTAACTTTGAGTTCTCTCCAGCTATGACCACAATCACGTTATAAATAGGCCTACAGACAGAACTGTCTTCGTTGTATTCGTTTGTTATGTGTCAGTTTGTGTTGTGCTTTATGTTTAAATTAATGACAGGTCCTTAACGGATATAACGTCCCTGCATAGTCAATTGAAAACACCGTCCAGGTGAAAGACGTAGTGTACAATGCCTAGACGTACGTTTTTATTATATTAGTCTTATTTTTGTGTTGTTCAACGTCTGTGGGAACCCAGGAATTGTTAGTAATAAACGTCAACTTGTTGTTATTTAGGTAATTAATTAATTGCCCAATTACAAACTGTGGGTGGATCTGGAATCGAACCGGTGAGGATTACGAGGTGAGTGCTATTAGATTAGATTAGATTAGATTATATTTGATTAGACCATTGAAATGGCAACCATACTACAATGTAGGTATTTTAAGCCAAGTATGAATGAGGTTTGAGTGTAAGATGATTGTGGCACGATCTTGTAGTCTTGTTACTGACTAAGGCTGACATGTTCCTTAGACATGATTGTTAATTAATACCCCAACAGCCGATGGCAACTAAGGGACATACAGTTTTACCTGGAATCCGAACCACTGCCTCTGAATTACGTATTGATCTAAATGAGGATAGTCTTTGCGGATTAACGTAGTATTTAATAGTGCAGACGTTAATCCACACAAGAGAACACTACATCCACTGGACATCTCTCACAACTATCCACAATTCGTGACCTTCAAGTAGCTGGATTACAGGACGTCGCTACCGTCCCAGTCTGTCAGAGCCTTAAGATTAATAATATTAGACCTAATGATTGTCATCAAAAATATGTTCATTCAAAGTATAAATATGTGTTATAGGCAATTAATTAGGACTTTAATTTGCACTTTTATTAGTCATATTGATAAATTTATTATACTAGTAACAATTAAATTTGAATATTTTAAAAATTATTCAACCTCTTAACTAATCTGTAGGATTTTGAAAAACATATAATTTATTTTGTAAAAAAGTAATAGTGTTTTAATTTGAAGTGAAAAGATTGTACAGCACTTAAAGTTAGCACCAGTGAAACATTTAACTATTAAATCTGACGCAAATGTAGCATAAGGAAGTTACGTTCATATACCCAAGTTTAATTCGTTGAACCTTTATTGTTTACTGATGTGTTCCATTCAATTATCGTTTTCATATTTATGAAGGAAAATTGTCGTCAAATGTTAGCAAAAGCTATTAAAATAAACAAAATCTTTGTTAAAAGTTTTACCTTTCTTTTAAATAAACATGTAAAAATATTTATTCAAAATTATTTACAGTTTGTGATAAATATATTATTTATCGTTTCCATAATAAGCGATACTTTGCAATTTTTTTATAATCTATATTTCAATTCATCAATTCCGTCAAATTATTTTAGAAATATTTATTAATTTCTATCTTTCATAAAACATTTTTTATCTACGGATCGTCAACTGTTGGGGCACGATTTAATTAATTAATTTAGACGATTTAATTTCATTCTGTCCCTTTTGAACTACCCTCAGCCATCTATTGAGTAAATCGATAATTTTGTAAAATCGGTTTATATTTTAGTTGTGTTATCATTATCAGTGTGGATATTATGTGAAATGTATATGTTGTTATAATACCTTATTAGTTGTAGCCAAAACACGTTTTTCCACCCTTGATTTTTCACAGTTGGCTATAAGGAAATATCAAAATAAAAATTTGATTCCTCAACTAAATTCATCGTTTAGGCATTGCTGTGTGGTGACGACAGATTCCATACGGTCTTTTAACTTTTGACTCAGTTATTTCAACGCGCATAATAGTCTGCAGTATCTAAGTTTTCATTCATTTACCCATAAAGTCAATATTATGTTCAAACAATCACTTTTGTTTTGTAGCAAAAAAATCTTGTATTTCATGTTGTTTGAAAGGAGATCATACTAATTTATACCAATCTATCTGATTAGAATTCCAACTTTTTATTTAATCATTGGATATATGACAAACTACTGCTTCAATTCACCTCCAGTGTAAAATTGTCAACAATCACATAGATAAATTATAATATTTCTTAAACATTATCTGGTAGGTCCTATCTAATTTATTCAATGCGTCTAATTCTACCTTTATCGTAGCAGTAATTAATTTCGTCGTTGTTTGGGTTGTTGAGGTTATGTTCCATTGTAATCCACTGCGTTTGTTTATTGTTAGAAATTGAAATAAAACAAAGTGTAATAAAGTATATATTTTTTATTTCAAAATGAGATTTAGATCAAAATTTATATCTTACAATTGTTTCTCAGTGTACATGTGATTAGTTTGGAGAAGTGCAGACGGACGATAATTTTTGTGAGATCTGATTTTGAACCCAAATGCCACAGATCTTCTGTAATTTTAGGTGCCCAGGTGGCGACATCCTGTAATCCAGTTACTTGGAGGTCACGATTTGAGGATAGTTGTGAGCGATGCTCGGTGGGTGTAGTGTTCTCTTGTGTGGCACTATTGAATACTACGTTAATCCGCAAATACTATCCTCATAATTAGACCAATTCGTAATTCATAAACTGTGGTTCGCACTCCACCTTAAACTGTAGGTCCCTTAGTTGCCATCGGCTGTTGGGCTATTAATTAACAGTTTTGTCTAAGGAACATGTCAGCCTTAGTCAGTAACAAGACTACAAGATCGCACCACAATCATCTTACACTCAATCCTCATTCATACTTGGCTTAAAATACATACCTTGTGGTATGGTTGCCATTTCAATAATCTAATCTTTAAAAAAATATATAGCATGCTTCATCTGGGATTTCCTTTACATTTTGACATGAATAGGTCCTAGCTCTGAGGGGGTCATTTGGTTAGTTACGTCATATAGTGACGTCTTAGTTTGTTTATAAGACAGCTGTTTAGATTGACTGATATCCATGAATCTATTTCTTAGAGGGAAGTAAATACGAACTTTTGTATTTTGCTTTAAGGCAATGTAAAGGTCATAGGGTATCATTGTTCCTACGGACCTGAAACATAGATGGTGGAAGTACTATGAACTCCAAAGTAACCATTCAACCATTCTGTAATTCAACAATGATAATGTACGTATTATTTCGAATATGTTAGTTATTGAGTGAGTATTTAAACAATTTGTATGAAGCGAAATGTTACAAAACTAACACTCTGTGGTCTCGAACCGGCAGAGAACGTCCATTTCACAAAACCATTGTCGTTACGACTGCAGAAAGGGTTTTTGCGGCGCAGTTTTCTACGCCTGATGTATGGGACCGAGGCGGCTCTAGCTCGCTATCGATCTAGGAGTTTCTTATCCCTTTGGGAGAGCTCGGAACAGTTTTGTGGGCTTAGGTCGGTCCAACCCCCCCTCTCCCCCCGCCCACGACCCTCCGAGACCGTCCTTTATCCTTTGTTGTTCCAAAGTGTCCATCCTGCGCGAGAATATTATAACTGTAAGCTGCTCCTGGACCGCTCCCCAGCCACCTGTGGTTACCACGGTTTGTTTTATTTTTAAAAATATTTAATAAAAAATTTTTGATATGTAAAAATGTGTTGTAACTTTTATCCTAAAAATTTGATGTTAACCCTCCAACGGTTCACTATTTGACCCCTTGAGGTTCACCTCTTTTGGCGCTTTTGCAGGCTTTTACTAAAAATTTCATATAAAATAGTAAAAATATAGTAACTATAACATATTATACACCATTTTAATCTACATTAAATTATCTATAAGATAATAGTAACATGTTTTATTTTTATCTTGGTTTTGATGGATGTATCCAATTGAAATTGATAAAAAAATGTTTCAAAAGATTTTTCAAAGTTTGCTCCCCCACAAAACACAGCAAATAAATACCAGTCAAAAATTGAAGATAGCCAAGTTTTTCAAAATTTAATAAGTAAAATAAAAATATATAGTTTTATACACTTAAGTCACTGCTATCAATTTTAAAATGGTGAAATTAACATCAGAACACCAAACAAACGCGACGAGAACGTGTAACGCAACCTTTGTAAACAAAGCGACATAACCTGAAAGCGCAACTGAAGACCGATGTTTTAACTAACAAAGAATTCTGACGCATAGAGTAAGCCACACAAGACTAACATCGGCAGAAAGAACATACCTCGGCGGAAAGCGTATGATCTGTAGAAAACAACGATACTATATTCAATGTAGTTTTAACTGAAAATGTATTCACACCATTGCTTTTTGTAAAAGCTTACCTACCGTCGATTGATCGACGGTGAACCTTCGACGACCGGCGGTGGCGTCGATTAATCGACGGTAAACCGTTGTTTCCAATTAGTTACAAGTTTTTCGTACATCCTAAAAATTTATCAGGTCCATGGTCGGTGAATGTGATATTCTCTGGTGAGAATATTGAATGCTATTGAATGATACGTTTATCTGAAAGACCGTCCTCTTAATTAGACCAAATGTTATTAAGAGGAAACTAAAATTAAAGGTTAAAATACCTGTAGTACTGTCGGTGATCTTCAATTCTTATGGTGCTGACGACCAATGGTTTCGCACTATTATCAAGTCAGAATACCAGTAAGTAATAAAAGTTATCCTCAACACTAGCGTAGTGATGAGTCGTTTTCAAAACACGTACACACACGGAAACATCGAAACACAAAATACATTTAATTTGGCCAAATTATAAATTTTGGGCGAGAGCGAGGTGGTCAAATAAGAGGAAACTGTAGGTCCCTTAGACGACTTTGCCTGCTGGGCAAATTAATAGTCCTGTCTAAGGAATGTGTCAGACTTAATTAAGTAACAAGCTAAAAAATCGCGCCACAATAATCTTACTCTCGTTTCTCATTCCTACTTTGCTTAAATCCCTACCTGGGTAGGTTGATATTTCAAATGTAATCTAATAATTCAGTCTTGTGAACGAACACTTAACTTAGTTTCAGAGTCTTCGATGCATTTTACTGAATTTCAGTAATAAAATTTTAAATTCTAAAGAGTCTAATATTTCAAACTTTTGCCAAAAGCAGCTGAGGAAGATGTTGATTGAGCTGTTAGTTGAGATGTTAAATTAAATTGATAGTGTTTCTAGAGAAAGCGAAAGTTAAGTTTAATTTAAATTTTAGTAAAAAATCATCCCAACACTAACCTAGTAATTAGTTTGTTTTCAATTCGAAGATAGTAAATTCAGTTTTCATCACCTATAACCACAATGCCTTTAGGAGTCTGCAATACCTGCGAAAGTTTGGATTTAATCCCATGAGAACAATTTTAATTTTATGACAACATTATTGACCACTTGATAATCGAGAAAAATTATTGAGGTGTCAAATTAAAGGAGGAGTATCTTGGGAATTTTTGTTTCTCTGCCGGTATCATAAAAAAATAGTAACTCCTTGTTAATTGTTGTATATGTTTTTTTCGGAAATTAAATAGAATAATTAATATTTTCACTCCCGTGATAACCAATTTAACTTTAATTTTGCATCTCAACCACTTCAATCTGTTTACGACTATCGTATGATGCTGTCACAAAATTAACATCGCTCTATTGAGCCTAAAACCAAATATTTCGCTAGAAAGACGAATTTCATTACTCAAATAAACTATCTTTTATGAACTACAAGTCACGGAGTAATGCTGAAAATGTTAGTATCTTTGTTTTGGGACTAAAAACTATTCGGACATACTTAAAGCCCATTAAATGATAAATTATTTATTTTTGTACTGCTAGGTAAACCATCTGGAGTATTTTGGATTGTTTTGCCATCTAAAAACACCAAATGATAAAAGCTCCAAATTCCACGAATCTGTAATTGACCATCTGCAGCGCCCGTTTGACAAGTTAGGTTAGATTAGGTTAGGTTAGGTTAGGTTAGGCTAGCCTAGGTTATGTTAGGTTGGTTGGGTACAAAAATCATGATGTAAACATTGAAAAGCATATATGCAATTTAGGCAGATGACAGTTTATTAGACGATTTTACACTTCATTATCATGTGTAGTAATCTGTAAATTATGTTTCGTGCATTTGGGCTGGTTTTTCCAGGAATTTCTTAGATGCTTTTTGGCTGGAATAAAAATTTCAAACGAAAAATACGTCATACGGTTATAAGAACAGCTGTTTAGAGGAACTGGAAACATCTCCTTTAGACATATCCATGATCTAAGCTATTTCCCACAGGGAAGTAACACATTCTTGCCGAGCAAGCACGGCACTGATGGCCGATGCGCTAGCCACACCGCGCACTGCACCTTGCAACACTCGGACCTTGGACCTTGGACGAGCCCTGCTTTGTCCTCACGACACAATTCGGAATGCCTCCTTCTCGTCGACCTTGCCTACGTCAATCAGTGACAAGTTTTTCCGCCAAGAGTTCTAGTACTCTACACGGCCAACGGGGCACTTCAGGTCTGGAACGGGTTAGACTTGGAGGATGTTCAGTGGCGCTCTTCTAGTCTCAAATTTTATAGATGATTTTTTTAATTCTGCTGATTCTTATGCATGACGATGCATCGCTCTTTGTTATATTATTGACATGGATATGTCTCAGCTCTGGGGGGGAGGTGTTGGCGATTTTTAAGATGGAAAACATGTAACAGGTTTCCATAGAAACTAAAGAGCTATTGTTTTGAATTTTTAATATAAAATAATAAGAACAGCTGTTTAGATGAACTGAGACCATTCCCTTTAGACATATCCATGATCTAACCTACTTCCCACGTGGGAAGTAAGTACAAACATTTTTTGGTCTGTTGTTGTCTTTTTACGTTTTAAGGATTAGTGAACGAATTATTTTACTTGTGATGGAATCAAAACTGAACCAACCACATCACGCCTACCTTATATATTTTTAAATAGTATTGATTTTGTAACACACTATCAGATTGCTTTGACATGGGATTTGTCAAAACGATTGGGGGATACTAGCATTTCGCGTGACGAGAAAAATTGTGACAGAAATGACATGTGGATATAAGGAGGTGTTTGGAGGAACTAATAACTTCCCCTTCAAACATATCCATGAAATAAACTATTTGCCGAAAAGAAGTAACTACATTTTCATTAATTTGTGAATCTTGCCAGTTTTTTATTATTTTTTATTTAGTATTTTGCAACGTTTCAACATTAATTGGTCTAAGTTGTGATTCATTATAGATAGCTCATTTTTCAGAGTATCAATTCAGAATACAATGAAATACAATTTGGATACAATAAAATACTTCACAAACATGCTCTACAATGGGATATTTTAGATGGGATATTTCAATGATCTACTGATATTAGTTTAAAACTGTTTATATTTATTGTATAGTATTAATATTAACTTACTTGTAAAAATAAATCCCTAATTCGGGTCTAACAACATTTAAATAGTTTTGATATTCTACTAGTAAAACGAGATCACACGCCGCACGCTGGCGTGAGAAGAGCGAATTTCATGGAACTTTTACTGTATTCCCATCAATCCAATAGTACTGAGTATGCAGGGTAGCTGCAATAAGGGTTGTTTTACATGGTGTATATAAAGGCTGTTGATTAAGGAAAACACATACCAAATATTTTGAAATTACGTCCATAATACTTAAGCGAGTTCTCCGTCTAGCGATCTATTCTCCATTAGAATTATATGGGCAATGACTACGTAGGTTTGCTGCCGTAAGAAACATTAAATTTGGGGGTTTTATGGAGTTATTGATAAAACTTAACTAGAAGGACTTGTATACCAAACTCTGAAAGATTATTTAAGTAAACAAGCGAATTATTGATTTTTCTGATCTATTCTCCATAGGATTATTGTTAGACAATGTACTGTCTTTACTATTTTAAATATCTCAGTAACCAATTTTCCTAGAGTCATGATTAAAAATACAAAATTGTTTGTTTTTATAAGCCAAATATAATGGTAAATGTTTATATTTACTTCCCTGAGGGAAATAGGTTAGATCATGGATATGTTTAAAATTCAATACAATAGCTCTCGTGGTTTTTATGGAAACCTGTTACATATTTTCCATCTTAAAAATCACTAACACCCCCCCAGAGGTAAGACATAATCTATGTCAAGATAAAAATTAGGTTTTATCGAAATCTATACATAAAACAATTGAAAACCCCATTTTTGGGGTACAACCACTTCCTAAAATTATAGTTAATGTATGTAGTCCGATCGCATTGCCCGACGAACTCATCCAAGATATTACAGAAAGGATCAACTCCAGCGAATTTTATAATTCGTGTTCAAGGGGTTGAGTTATGAACTGCTATCATGGTCCCGGGCTTAACTGTCACCATGCGGGTCATATAAATCACTCTTTTTCCATAGGAAATTCGTTAACAACGTATTAAACTTTTCATATTTGTTAAAAAATTGTATGTTTTATTTTAAAAATTTGATCAAAATGTGTTCAAAATGTCCAGTGAAGGTCGTATCATAGGTTCAAACAAGGGCGGGAAGAACGACCTTATCAATATGCGGAAACCGTGACGAAACAACCTTGCACTTGCACTTGCGATATTTCAACCCCTCGTCTGGGAGGGTCGTACCACCCTCTACGACACCCCCTGTACGCCCGCCTGACTAGGAGTTACTGAATCTAGTTTGGCGAATAGTTGCCGTTAAACTAGTCCGGACAAAAGAACTATCGCCCACTACCCTCAGACTCGTCTAAGACCAACGTAAACGGCTCAGACAGCGTCTAGTTGATTAAATCATGGGGGTGTGCTGCTGTGAGAAAAAACCGTTATTCTACGATCTATTAAATCTATTGCGAATCTAGTTCTCCCCCGACTCTAGGAGTCTACAACGGTCGAGTACGACGGTTGGTGTCGGCAGCTCTATGACAATCAGCTGCTTCAACTTGTTTTGTGGGAATTTATAGTTCCGCTACAGTGTTGAGTTCTATATTTGCAAATCGACAGGTTGTCAGGAGAGGTGAACTCTCGTAAAAAACACAGATGTAACAGAGTCCGTTACTGGCTGTTAAAGTGATTTACAACTGAATTCCCTTTTAGCGAATTTACCGCTAGGTAACTTCTCACGTTTATTTCATAAAGGCGAAATATTTCCATATATTAAATATTTTAAATATTGCTATAGGTATCTAAATTTTTAAAAATCAAAAAAAATAACATATAAATCAATATTTTTATTAAAAGAAATATAAATGCATTTGTTTAGAATATATTATTTAAAAACATAGAATGTTTTAAATAAAAATAACTTATTGAATTTATATCTTATTATGATTATTTATCTAGACAGCGACGGGGGTATTTAATAATAATTTTTAACAAATTTTTTTTTGATAAAAAGTTTATGCTAGAAAAACTGATTAAGTGGCTAACAACTACATAACAGCATACTTTTTTATAAAGAAATAATACTCATAAAATTAAACATAATTTTATAGAGATGAAATTCGCTGAGTACGCAGGTCTAGAAACGGGGGGATTTAAGAATAAATGCACACGTTTATTTCATAAATTTGTAATATTTTCTTAAGTGTAAATTAATTTTGCTAGTTGATATCTTGTCCTTCCTCAACACCGAAAAACTTCTCCCAGTATTAAATTGTAACACCAGCCACTAATAATAGTGTTTACATAAAGGCAAGTGGCGTAATCTGGCTGCTAATAAAACAATTAGTGGAAGAGTGAGCAAGTGTCGTCAGCTGTACGGCGCGCGACACTACTGCCCTCTGGCCGCCTGATACCTCGCGTCCACCGTCTCGCTCTTCCTGCTCCGCCGCGAGGCTCTCCTTCCGTTTCCGCCGTCTTGCGGCTCACGTCTGTCAGTCCATTCCCTCTTTTCCGCTAGAAGAAGAAGAATCCACCTTCTCGGTGTCGCGAAGAAATCGTGTATTGCTCACGCCTCTCTTGCGTTAGAAACGTAATCCAGGGAAGAAATGTATTTATTTATTCGTTATGAGTGAAACTATGGGAACATTTATGAATTCCAGAGATTAGTTTTTTATTAGATAAGATAAATAGCATTGGCATTTTAGTTTTCATGTGTTGATTCAGTGAAACTATTTTCTAGATTACGTAAACTAAATTAAAGCTTACTTTATTCACAATTAATTACTTAAGTTATCAGCACAAACCATAGCACTTTTTACTCCCGTTACTTTCAAGTTCAATGAACCTTTCAAGGTTAGTGGTTCCATGATTTAAAAAACCGAGTTAACATTTTTGTTTTTGAGTAATTTATAATTATTTGATTAAATTATGATTGATTTGTGAACGTTGTATACGCTATTAAAATACTAACAACCACCAATCGGCTCTATGCAATTATAAAAGTGCCAGTTAGGATTAATTAAACAATAACAAGCAATAATCCTATAACAAAATTAGATAATTTTCATTCCGAAATCATCAACTTTTGATTTGCTAGTTATCAAATTAATTTCTACGTCCCTCTGATGCGAACTTTTAATTAATTATAATTTCACGAAAACCACTATAAATACACATGGTACAAACACACATTTTAATAAACATTCAATCTCCGCTGATGTTTAACATTTGAAATTACGTTTTAATTAATCTAAAACCAATGTGAAAAATTAATGTTTATTATTGAATCGAATTACAGTGTTAAAATTATGAAATAATGAATTATTGTGTTTTACAAATCAGCTTAGTAATGTCATATCCACAGCTAGTTGATGAAAATAACTAACCAATTACTTTCGACCACTTATTTTACTTTTAACAGGCTTAGTTTTAATTAATAGAATTAGTTAAGATAACGTGTTTGACAAATTACAATAACAATAACAAATGAAAATGTGTTATTTGATAATATTTCAGTATGTAATGCCTTGATAGCCTGATAAAATATGGAGCCCTTCCGAATGTATTATGTACTAGGTACTGTATTTGTTAAAATTTGTTAACATTAGAATGTAATTTCAGATACAATGATACAATCGTCCAATTTAGAGCTTATATCAGATGTGAAGGAATGTTATGGTTAGGGAAGTTATGAAACAATTTAATGGTTTGTATTATGGTTAATTACTTCCTTTACAGTTTTTTAATTTGATGCACAGTCGAGATAATATACTAAATGATTCCAAATTCAGTGTTAACTATTTATTTTTATACTTGATGTTATTTATAAAATTTGTAGTATCAATTTATTATTTTTATTGTGATTTTATAAATAATTTCATTAAATATATTATATTGTAATCGAGTCAAAATAGATAATTGTACTGTAGAACAGGTGACCTCTACATTTACGTTTCAAGGTCAAAAAATACTCCTGGAAACTATGAAGGGGTTGAAGTTTGGAGTGCAAGACGCAAGATCGTAAAACATTTCACTTGTGGCTGAGTTGTAATGGCTGGGTAATTGGTGCATCAGGTAAAGATTTATTAGAGCTCCGCCTTCAGGTCCTGCGGGTTTCTGTGCTCCTGATACCGGAGTTCCCAAGTGCGTTGTGTGCGCATTGTATACATTCCTGCCGGCATATCGGACTGGCACACCAGCGCGCCGCGCGCGACACCTGTGGGAAGCTCGCGGAACTACATGCAACGACTAATAACTCAGAACGTTGCTTCCCTATTTTAGAATTGGTCTGCAAATTCAATTTTAGAATGGATTTAAAAAATCCATGGCATTTTTATAAACTACTTATGATTTTTATACATTTAAATACCTCTTTTAAATTTAAGATTGGTTAAAAATAAAAAAATTATTAAACGTGATTTTCAAGATGTTTTATTCTTATTTGTGAAAAACTATTTTCTATTTGCTTTTGTTTTTATGATATATTGTTAGTTAGCTAATGAAAATTATCATAAATTGTCAAGTAACCTAACACTTTAAATGAGTACATAAGTAATAAAATATTATTGTACTATTACCGACTTTTGCCCCGTTAGCTAGCGCTGACGTGGCGAGTTTTTGAACTACATGAACAAATCGAATACGAGAGAAAGATACAATGTTAAATAAAGAAAATGGTTTTTAAGCTCCGTGAATGAAGTTTAATTATTTTCAAAGTACTTTGACCCAAATAATGATCTCCTTTATTTAAGATTTTTAATTTGACTTCAATTGGTAGTTTGGAAAATATATCTAACTACATAAGTAAAAATAAAGTGTCATCCACGGGACACAAGGAATTCCTTGCAAGCCATAATAATTATTTGTTGTTGGTTGTATAAATATTAAAGCTGTGATATATACCATGGTTATTTTCTTTTACAAAAGATGCAAACCCTTAAATTCAATATTAGTGGTTCATTTATAAAACCGTACTGATGAAATCTAATAGATATAATTTACATCCAAATATTTGTCTTGTCTAATCTTCAGTTTCTAGCGACAATTCCAATAAATTGAAACTCAAGTTTGAACTCTCGACCTAGTTACGTTATTTAGTAGGTGTAATGGATTATATCGGCACAAAAATCTGTACCACAAATAAGTGCATTCCAATTAATTATTGTGCACAAAATTCCTTCGTTACCGCTGGCCAGATTTTGAAACATCAAGATGTCAATTCATTCTGAAATACATTGAATAATCTTGAAGTACATTGCCTCCACAAGATTAACATTGGGAATGAATATATAGTTAAGAATATGTGATAAACTATAAAAAACATAGTTAGTAAAAGAATACGTTTCCATGAAAATTTGGTATGATGGTATTATGATTTATGTATCGCATGGTTAAAATGGGGTAGAGAATGTTTTCCAATAATTTCATTGTTATTGAAAGTTTATCTTTTATTTACGTAAAATATGAAAAAGTCGATCTTCATTAAATTGGAAAAGGAATTCCATGCATAGAGACGAGAGAGTCAATTCATAATCTTTACTGGTTGTAAGAGATGTATCAACTTGTTTTACTTTCATGATTAATCAATATTTTTGAAAAAAATACTAGGCCAAGTCTAGGTTAAAACAATAAATAATAATTTTCAACTAAATTATTCCAGTAATATGTAAGTGGAAAACTGAGTTTTAGTTAAGTAATTTATACATTTAATTCATAGATATTAAATAACTTTTTTAACTGTATAGGAAAAAAGGAGTTTGATAATCCACAGGGAAAATTTATTTTTATTTATTTTTAAACTGTAAGTTGGACTGGAACGTCAGGCAAAATTCTCGTTGGCGTTTCATAAAACAAGAAAGAATCCAATATGCATAGAGTAAAAAATATTACTTTGTGCAGATTCCATTAAATTTCAACCACACCAACGTATTTTAGGAAAAATATGTGAAAAATATCTCTTGGTGAAGCATTTTTAGCCATATATAACAATATATTGAAGAGTTGAATCTGAACTGCTTTCACAACTATAAAATTAAATAACCCTTCTTCTGTGTAAGGTGAAAATATTTAATTAAATTTTTGTATAGACCCTAACCTTTTGGATTTTTTGAATTTACTAGTGGTGCAATGAATTTTTAGAGTAAAATTATGCATTTATACGTAGTAAATATAGGCTATAGAAAATAAAGTAAAAGTGACCGCATTTTAGAAAGATTTTTTTAACTTAGCCTCCACGCTTCTACACTACTAGTATAATTCCAAAAATAAATAATAAATATAAAATTTCCTAAAATAAATACATTACATTTACTTTTACTTTTTTTATAAGTTTTTCGGATTTAATTTGAATGTTTACACATAACATCTCTAATTCTAAACTGAAACAAAAAAGTCAAAAACACTTTTATATTTTTGCAACACTTTCATACTAAAAAGGCTTAGTTATTATTATATTTCCAGTCCTATATTTTATTTTTCAGTTCGGTGAGAGATTTAAGTGTCGAAAGTTTGAGAAGAAGTCGGCAAAGTCTCACGAAGTCCCATCGTAGCTCACTCAATCATTTAAGAAACATAATTTAATTGATTGATTTCGTCAACCTTACAAAAGTTATTCCCCATTTTATAAAGTAATTCGTTTTAGCAATGAAATCCGCATAAGTTATAGTATCTACAATTAAAAAGCATTTTAAATTTTTCAATAAATCTATAAGTATTTCGTTAAACTACTTTTTGTGTTTTTTCCAAGAATAATGTTTTTTTCAATAACTAGACTACATTTTATCTAATACCAATGAAATGTCTAAGCATTTCATCTCCAAACGAGTTCTGTAATTTCAACATATTTGGAACTGTGTTAATTTTATTAAATTATTCATACTAAAATACGTTCTTCTTCGTAAAAATACAGTCATTCTTTAAAAACCTATCAACTTTCACTGTAGTTTTAAGGTAAAGATTGTTCATAAATGTCGATATATTGGATGTTAGTCCTGCTATAATAATTCTAAATTGTGTTTTATATTATTCTTCACTCGATGGTCATAAAAGTATATTTCAGTCATGATTAAGGGAAATAATTACCATTCCTACTAATGAACAAGTAATTGTAACAAGTAATTAATCAGTAACAAAATTTATATATCCATTTTTATATCACAGATAACCAATAATTTAACGCATGGACTAACTTTTCACCACTATCGTGTGACTAGCAATTCTGTTACAAAATTAACATTCATCATATAGGCCTTTGAATTAATATTCCTCTAATGAAGATTTTGCCATCAATTTATGACGTTTGCAGACGATTCTTTGAGTTTTTAGTAATAAATTTCTACAAGGGTTTAATTCTAAACTGGCTGTGTCTATGTCCCTCTGAAAAACCTGGACCCGACAGTGAAAGATGGTCCTATTTACATATTCAACGTTGCCAGATGTTACCCGACAGCAGTGACCTTGAATATTAAGTTTTTTTTAAATCACATAAAAAATAAGTAGTTTAACTTTATCCTGCTGTCAGCATTTTCACATTATAGTATCATAAATACACGTTATCGGACTGTTTATGGCTTTCTATTGTAAGGTTTTGTTTTATAGAATTTTATAAGATACAATTTCGTGGAAGTACGAAAAAGTATATTCTATGAAGTAAACATTTTGTCCATAAAACATTATTGCTGGTCTTTTCCAATGGTTTGAACCAATATTTATTTATTTGAACATAAAATGAGAAGTTTAAACTGTAATTAAATTAAATGAGTAGAGAAAAATAGTCTTGAATTAGTTGATTAGTTTTTTGTTGAAAAGGAGTGTTTTCTGATAACGTGATAATAGGATAATATTTTTAAGGAAAAAAACTTTAGGGATATTAGAAAGTCAAAAGACAAAATTTAAAATCTAGGAATCTTTGTTTCTGATCTTTTGTTATTTTATTGTGTTTTATTTGAACAAAATATAATACGAGAAATTAATTTGATGATAACATATCTTTATAAAGAGTTTTCAGTATTATTATTTTTTATAGGAAATCCTTTTTGGTTAAGGTATATTATACCTTCGCAGTTATGTTTTGCTATTTCATTATAATCTCAAGCAGAATGTTTTACATTGTATTTTGATATTTTTTACTTTTTTATAAAGCAATTTCATAATTGAAATGATTTTTTGTCACAGTTCGTTTTTTATTTTTTTGTATTTATCAATTTCAATTTTCCTTTTTTTATCTTTGTTTTTTTTTACTTGATATATACAGCAAGTCGATAAAATTGATTTTTGTAATATACATATATTCTTTTTTGCATCGTATTTAGATTTTTTGTTTCTTTTTTGAAATCATGTTTTCATGCAGTGGTTCCACCACTCACCCTGGAGCAGGTGACGAAGAGGTCCTGTCTACCCGTGACGTCAGGAGGTGCGAGGAAGAAGCCCTTGGTCCTCACCCAGAAGCGGAACTTGGAGTTCTCGGCCATGTTGGGGATCTGCCCCTTGAGGGTCCTCACGATGCGGTCGTACTTCTTCAACGTGATGGTTTTGGTCTTCTTGAGCTCCCCGTAGGCGCTCAATATCCATGGTTGGTACCTGGGAACAAGAGTATGTTAAAGTATGTTTCACAATAGAACTGCTTAGCACACGAACAGTGAAAACTGGAAAGATTTAGCAAAAACTCTCTTAAAAAGAGTGAATATCAAGGAACCAATTGAATGACTAGTGTATTGTGTCTTTCAAAACACGTAAACAATTTCCTAGAAACTTTAAGGTCACCTAATCACCATTATTTATTTTTTGTCAAAGAACTGTTTATACAAAAGCTAAAATTGTACTCCGATCCAATTCCCTTCAGGGTATTACACCGAAATAAACCGTTTTATGAAACGTATTTATGGAAATATTACAGAATCTAATGTACTAATATCGAACAAACTACCTCAATTATTGGTTTCAACATTTTAATCGACTCTTTGATAGGATGAAGCACGATAATATGATAGTATGAAGTTAGCAATATAAGTAAGCTTTGTCAAAGTAAGTTCTGCGTACCGGTACGAAAACTATTCATTACTGTAGCACAATTTAGCCAGTAACTGAAAATGGAAATACGTTTGTAGTTTTTACATAATCATTAGGATAAAATAGAGTAATCTTATGAGCAAAAATATCTTTTTTCGTGATTGTCACAAACGGAAACTTATTTTATTCATGTATTTATTTTTACTTTATTATTTAATGTGACAGTCGCCGTTGATTGGGTAAAGTACTATCTTACCGCCCGAAATAACAGGGTTCAATTTGCGGTCATGACACAATGAAATTTAATTGATTTGGATATGTCTTAGCTCTGTGGGGAGGGGGTGTTGGTGATTTTTAAGATGGAAAGCATGTAACAGGTTTCCATAAAAACTACTAGAGCTATTGTATTGAATTTTAAATATAAAAGAATAAGAACAGCTGTTTAGATGAAAACGTTCCCTTTAGACATATCCATGATTAACCTATTTCCCACAGGGAAGTAAATACAAAGATTTTCTCAAGCTGTTTCCGTGCTTTCGTTAAGCCGTTGGTCCAGGCTTGCCTTTAGGTTACGTTAGAGGTACTAGTGCGATTTGAAAGTTATAAGACTAAACCTTGACCTAAAGGATACACGAAACTTTACTTATTGTTACACCCAACTAAGCACACCACCCTTCGTCCTCTCCTCACCTCTGGTACATCTCCTCCCTAGAGGACACCGGAGTCGACGCCACAGGAGCCTCCGCCACTTCCTTCTCCTCGGAGTCGCTGCCGAAGGACGGAGTGTCGTCCTCCTCCTCCAGAGTCTTGTAGTTGTTGTTGGTCGCCTCCGCCTCCGTCCCGGTCCCCGTGAGTTCCAGGGTGGCTGCTCGAAGCTCCCCCCTGGGACTCCCGGGGACTCCGCCCGACCGGAACCGCTTACCGTCCTCGTAGCACGGGAGGTCGTCGGACTTACGCTTTAGGTTTATGGGGGACGAACATTGCAGGGTTTCCATTTTAGTTTTTAATACGGGTTAGTTTAGTAATGGAGAAATTTATGTTTACATAGTAAAAGGATGTTATTTTATAAATTTAGATAACTATTTAGTTTGTTAAAAATCAATAAATAAAATTTATTAGTGTTTACGTACAGAAGAAGAATTAACTACTTTTTTATATGAACTCCAGTGAAAGTTTAGGTTGAAGGTAGAAAAATTCGTTAATGTTTTGTAAAAAGAGGAGTGATTTACTATTTATTTAATAAGATTTTATTACGTTATGGGAGTGATTTAATAAGTTTTAGGTATAGTTATCTCAGTCACTATTTATGTATTTATTAGATATACGAAATAAATAATTATTGTTAGAAGCTTTTCTTATTTATGCAAGCTAAAAAGTGTTTACATAATATTTTGTTAAAAGTAAATAAAAATTAAAAAATTTAGTTTTTAAATTAATAATAAAATTTAATAATTAATTAATAACAGAGAAACACACGAACCTTAAGTAATAACACTATTATAGTACAACTATAAAAAAATAATTTAAAAAACTAGCAATATCAACTAAATTATTCAAAAGCACAACTACACAACATAAAGCACAAGCATAAAAAACAACAAACAGTAACGCTTGATAAAAGATATGGAAAGCAAAAAAAATTAAAAATGAGTTTTAAAGGTTTTAAAACATTAAAATCTCAATAGAACAACGGTGGACCTTCCCGTGGCACAAGGAGCTCTAGGCTAGACCACGACCCGCTCGCACTTGGGCTAGATCACAACTATCGCAACTAGTCGTCTATTTCGGCGTATCACAAGGGTCAATCCTAGCCCGGTTTGATATCAGCCCCTCCTCTCCCCCCCACCGGTGTCCGAGGGTCGCCATCTCGCCACTGACCGTTACTACGCGAGAGTTGAATGAATAGAGCGATCTCTATCGTTAGAGAATATTAATGTGAATTGAATACGTAGAATAAACAGTGATGTTTGTTTGATCATAATTAAAACTGCATCACGAATTGGGTGTCTGATTTACTGACGAAAAATTTCGTTTTGGCTTCATAAGAACAATGTTAATTAAGTGACAGAATTAGTGGTTACACGATTTGAAAACCGTAAAAGTATAACAAGTAATTGTCTTTTTTAAGATGGAAAAATTAAAATATAGAAAACAAAATTCCCTTGGGCCTTTACTTTTAAATTGACACCTAAAGCATTTTTTAGGAACATCGAGTGGTTATTAATACTTCCACAAAATTAATTTGATTAGATTAGATTATTGAAATGGCGACCCTACCACAAGGTAGGTAAGCAAAGTATGAATGAAGAATGAGTGTAAGATGATTGTGGCGCGATCTTGTAGTCTTGTTACTGACCAAGGCTGACATGTTCCTTAGACAGGACTGTTAATTAAGAAATGTTAGTCCAACAGCCGATGTCAACTAAGGGTACAGTTTAACGTGGAGTCCGAACCACTGCCTCTGAATTACGAATTGGTCTCATTATGAGGATGTCTGTGTGGATTGACGTATTCATTAGTGCGGACGTTTATCCACACAAGAGAACACTACACCCACCGACCTTCGCTCAATATCCGCAATTCACAGTCTGATCAATTTTCGGAATACCCGATAGTGGTTAATTTATTTTTCAAGGTACAGTAAGTGAATAATTAAAGACAGTTCGGTAAAAGGTTTTTTTTAAGAAATAGATAAAAAGCTAAAAATATTGTTTTTAATAAGTATCCTTCGTAAAAATGTATTTAAACCAAACAAAAAGATGAATTTATTTTCAAAGTCATATATAAATTTGTTTAACCTCAAATGAAAACGTGATCTATTTTGAGCTTTTAAGGCATGAAGTTTCATGAGAACTAGCCTATTCTTTCAAAAGTTTTCAACGTGTTTATTACAAACAACAATATAATATATCACGTGTTTATTATTAAAAAGTTACCAATTTATTTTTTTATAAAGTAAAGCAAGCCACCGAAAAGCAATCGGGAGAAAAATATGGAAACAAATAAACAAGATTATTAAAGGAATAAGGAGATTAAAATATCTAATATTTTTTGTTCTTCCTCCAATATCGAAGGAACAAGAATAATGTTTTCATTGTGGAATTGCTTCAACAAAATTGAAACAACCTTGATTGTATTAATGTTGTCTCAGAGAAGATAGATAAATTTTCTGGAATCATCTACCTTTCACCAATGAAGATTGACAAACTTATACAGTACATTCATTGAACACATAATATTTAAAGTAGGGTGTACCTTAAAATTTACTTTGAAATAGTTTATATATATACTTAAATAGGTTCAAGTTCATAGTTCAATTAAGACTTTTCAAAGTCCAAAAACCCCGCTATTTTGTTTGTTACCAGCAAATAATGTTTCAATAGTAATTATTGTTTTTTATACTAACAGTAAGCCCGTACTAGTTTAAAGAAGAAAGATTATCATACCAAAATGTAAACCTGAAATCCTAAACAAATCAGTACAATGAAAATAAATCAATACCCAGCTTTATTATTTAGCATTACTTTACAACTAAATAGATTAGAACATTTTACACTATTATTATAATTAGTTATTCCTTAAAATAACTTTTTAATGTAGTATGATTTCGAAATGTGTTTAAACTCAATGACCAATAGAAACTAATATTGATTTGACAGCTGTTTATTTTTCTTTCTATTAAATCTTTAAACTACAAAAACAGCTGATTATTATCAATAGGTGGTTTATTTTTAATTGAAAGCAAAATACGACTAATATTGCGTAAAAAGTGGGGTTTTAAATGCTCGTGGTTTTCTTTTTAAGAGACGATAGATAATTTTAAGCATTTGAAAACCTTCCCTGGAATGTAGATAATGTATGAAATAAGTTTCATTGTAATCAGTTCTCCCGTTTTTTTCGGAGAAGACGGCGTAAAATGCCTCCTGGAGCGTCACAGACAGACAGACACAAATTGAGATAAGACTTGTTTCGGCTTCTCTAACGCACGAAACGTAAAAATAGCTAAAAATGAATAACTCTCAGACAAAACTCTAATTTTATTTGTATAGATGTGTCATTGAGTCATTTTTAAAATATGGATATACAATTGTTTGTTCTTTTTATCTTTTGTGAATGTCACTTTTAAGATATAGCTTCCATCACTTAAGACCTCCCACTTTATTGCATGGATTTTGTTACAATATAAAGAATGAAAAATATTACTTCGATTATACATTTGATAAAATATTAGACCAAAATTTGTTTCCGTCAAAATTGTCATGGTTGGTTTTAGTGTAAAACTTTATTTTGTGTGGATTGTAAAATTTAATATTGTTAGTGAATGGTTACAAAATCCTTTTATTCTGTAGATTATAAAACACCTTTACAAACACTATTGGTATTTCAACCTTTTGATTGGGATTTTTCACACCTTGTTTTATTTTACTTTTATTTTTGACATGGATATGTCTTAGCCCTGGGGGGTTGGCAATTTTATAGACAAAAATTTGAAACAGTGACGTCATCGTTTAGTTATGAGAACAGCTGTTTAGATGAAGTTAAATATTACCTTAAGACATATCCATGATCTAACCTATTTCCCAACAGTGAAGTAAATACAAAAATTATTTTTGTAGAGTTTTGTATCTTACGGGGCTACAACCAAATATGCCGCCTTTTGAGGTTCTTAAAACGCATAAAAAATTGAGTGACGTAATATATTGAAACAAGTGAAGGATTAGGGAAGGTGTGCTGCGGTAGGGTGTCGAGCGTGTCGAGGGTGGTGATGGGGAAGGGTGAAAGTTGGTCCACTTAGTTTTTGCTTTGAGCCAAAACCAGGAATTGCACCTGTTAATGAGGAAGCCCGTCGCTCGACTTTTTATATTCGGTTTTTAGTCGTTTAAAACATCTGCCTCTCTCGACTGGAGGGTGCACTACTCGTATGTTTGTGGTTATCAATCTAATTTTTCATTCCCTTTGACCTTTTGAATTCTTAATCGTTTCGACACCCAACAGTTTTAATCTGTCGACTACATTTTCTTTTAAGTTTTTTAGTGGGTAGCTATTCAAATAGAGTAGTCTATTATGAAGCTAATTCTCGGTCAGTAGATAATTTATTTTAGCTCTTAGAAGAATTAAATTTGAATTTCCGATTTTTTTAAATTTACTTTTATTTTCGTATCTTAAGATAGTAAATACTTTGTATTTGCTCATGCAAGCGTAATAAACCAATTCCTTTAATTTTTGTAAAATATTGTACTCATATTTGAAGACACCAATCCACGCTGATGGGTATTTGAAGACGAAAATTAGTGAAATTAATGAATTTGATATGTAGCTTTGTTATCAGAGACAACCCAGATGACCTATTAGCCAGCGTTTGATCAATAGCCCTTTCAACAAAGGCACCTGGGTACAGGCTTTAAACATTTTCAAAATTGTGTAATTTTTCTACAGTAATAAATAGTTTATCAAATTTTATTTTCCCTCAGTACACACAGTATATGGAGAAAGTACGGTGTTGTTTTTGTCAAAATTTTACAGTTTAAGTTGAGTGGATATAGATTAGATTAGATTATTGAAATGGCAACCATACCACAAGGTAGGTATTTTAAGCCAAATATAAATGAGGATTGAGTGTAAGATGATTGTGGCGCGATCTTGTTGTCTTGTTACTGACTAAGGCTGACATGTTCCTTAGACAGGACTGTTAATTAATAGTCCAATAGTTAATGGCATATCTATGGCACCTACAGTTGAAATTGGAATCCAAACCACTACCTCTGAATTACGAACGGGTCTAATTATGAGGATAGTCTTTGTGGATTGATGTAGTATTCAATAGTGCGGACGTTAATCCACACAAGAGAATATCACACCCACCGACCACCACTCATAACTATCCACAATTCGTGACCTCCAAGTAGCTTGATTACAGGACGACGCCAGTGACGTCACCGTTCCATATATCTGCTTTGAGGCTCCCTGAAGCCAAAGAAGTGGTTTTTTGACTTATGACAGTTTGTGTAAAGACCCCGAGACGACAGTGATCATCTAATATTTATGAAATTTGGTACGTGGACGCACTTTGACTCCATGAAAAAGCCTTTGACTCAAGATAGTTTTAATTTTTTATTTTTTATTCGATTTAATGGTATTCTACCTTTAAATATGTGAAAAATACAAATTTATTAGCATTCACTCACAATTCACAATTTAGTTTAAAATTTCACTGTGTAAAGCTCTCAAGATCCTACATAATTTGACACTACCCGCAAGTCTGTAAAACTAATGGTTAAAAAGCTGTGGGCTTTACAATGTCAAAACAAAAATCAATTAAACTTTTTGGTGAAACTATAACACAAAAGGATTTGGAGGAAATTACTTTAAACACTAGTTTTACAGTTACGCCTTGTACCCTTGGGCCCTGTCTATTCGAATGATGAATTTTTCCATAAAATACAACGCTTGATTAATCTTCAACACGTTGAAAACAATGTTTTTGATATAATTTGTGTTTTTATTTTCAAATTGTATCGTATTCGCGCTTATTTATTTTCGCTTTTGATTTATCTTAAATTTGACGATATATAAATTATTTATGTGAATTAGCTAGTTCATTTAATATTAACATTTTTATGACTCACGTATTGCTGCTAGACCTACACTTATTTTTGAGTACTATTTGACCACATCAATGTGTTGATAAATGGTTTTATTTACTACATTAGTGTGCAAAGTGTTTATTTTAATTTTTAAAACAGTTAGAAATTACTGTCTTGAGAACGAACAACTCTGATTTTTCACTTTTAAAAATGTGTATGGAGTTCCACCTGAAAAGAAATTTCCGAAAAGTTCATGAAGCGAAGAAGAGAAGGATCCATCTATGTCCATCTATGTCAGATGCCAGGGGCCGACAGTTGTTCTTATCTAGCCAAAACGTGACATTTTCCAACTAATATTTTTAAATTATTAATGACCAACCTAACTTAACTCCATAGATTGTTATATGTCGGCTGGAGCCTTTGGCACCTCTTCAGATATATATTACGAAAATATATTGTATCAGTCAAGATGAGTTGGTTAAATTATTTTAATTTATACTACAGAAGGATATACAAGCTTAAAATAGAATAATGCCACTTTCAAACATTAGCAAACATTATAGAGGCCTACTTCAAAACTAACGATGTTTGTTTTTTGCAGAAATACCATCAAAGTTATGGGGATGACACCATATTCGATCGTTAAAGCTTTTATGACCTATACAATGACACTTTTCCCTCTAAATGTTTCGCATGGGAATAATAAAACCCATAAGGCCACCATAGCTTTGCCGCTGGACGTATTTGCGGTTTCAGATTTTTGAACGAAATTGTTTTAATATATTTCTGGGATGGCATTCACACAAAAATGCGTTTATAACAATTATTGAAGACAGTTACTTGTTTAATTAGCTGCTCTCTTTCATAGCTTAAAAATTATAAAAGAACATTTATTTAGTGAAAATAAAAATATAAAGACTCGTCTTTTGTTTGAAATTTATTATTGGAAATGGTGGATTTATGTTATTTAGATTTTTATTGCGGATATTTTCCATCACGATTTTATGTAAAACAAAGTTTCACGAAGTTTCGGGATCTGGAATCTGATCCATGATCGAGTCTTCGTGATTAGTGGACGTGTTTGGTTTTTTATGTGTGTAATGGTTGGTGAATAGTTTGTTTGTAAGCTTTTTTACTGCTTTAAACTGTTAAACTGGCTTAGTCCGGATTATGTGTTAATTGTGTTTTGTTTTAGATATTAGTTCGCCTGATTACGGGATGTGATTCTAGATCCCGAAACGTCGTGAAGCTTTTTTACTTGAAATCGTTATGGAAAATGTCCGTAGTAAAAAATATAAATAACACAATTCCACCATCACCAATAATGAATTTCAAACAAAGAGTTAACCAATGTCTTGAACACATATTATCCAAACGTTTTCGGTTGATGTTTCAAACGTATCCGTTAGTTTGATCAAAGATTTGCGCAATAAACAAGGATCATAACAGGCCGGGTCCAGGCCCGCTGGGGTGACCGAGGTCCGGATGCTGGCGACCTTTGACCTGCCGGGGGTTCTCACGCGGTCCGGTCCAGGACTGGAAGCTGGAAAACCCGGGATCGGGACTGGGACCATATCTGGACCCGGGACAGTACAGGTAGGAGCAACTGTAGTTGTAGAGATCGTGGTTTTCAGTTTCTACATTAAATTTAATGGAATCATTAACTATGCTAATATTGTCTGTTGACTGATCTCGTTTGATGGGCACTGGGTAAAGAGAGTTCAACCGTATAACTGTTGAATTTAACTTTCTCAAACCTAAAGAAATGATTTTCTCTCCCTAATTAATATATTTATGGCATCCTCAAGTCTGACGTCATTGACTTTTAAAATCCAACAAATCAATATTTTGGATTTTCTGTTAAAACAATACATTTATAGTAGTATATTTAACCTCTTTTATAGCTAAAGTGTCCATCCTTCACACGGGTAAAGAAGCTTTGAGAAAGGTTACCTTTTCTCGCATATAAATATTAAAACATGGAGATTTGATTTAGAAAAAATGCTTTATTTGAGGTAAAATACTATTCACATTAGAAGAAGTATTTACTGATAGTATTGTATTCTAAACAAAATCTAAAAAATGTATAAACAGGAGTGTCTACAACATGACAAAGTACTACCTGTTAGTAATATTTGGAAATGATAAGGAATAACGTAATAGGTACAAGACATCGGGAGGAAACTTGAAATCCACCATTTTCGGCAATATTAATTTCTATGAAGCAGTTTATCTGTAAAAATGATCTTTCTTTCTTCTTCTTCCTGGACTGCAGAAAGTAGTGAAAACGGATAGTAACATTAGAAATTAATTAATTGTAAACATTGAAACCTAGGACATTCACAGCAACTGTGTCTTCTGCTTCCCGAAATTTTAAATTTTAGTGTTCACATCTGTTGAAATTCAAGTAATTTTATGTTTTCATTTATTGAAAATGTAATCATGGAGACCTAGGACGTTCACGGGGCTTAGTCCGAGGGGTTTTTAAGGAAATGAACATTATGCCTATGTGTTGCATGAGTTTCTACCTTTGTGTAGAATTTCAAACAGGTCGTTTCAGTATTTTTCTCGTTTACTTTCCACAACAAACCCACAAACATACAGAAGCCACCTCTTCTTTATAATGCTATAGATTAATTTAGTATGCACTAATGTTAGATACGATTTACTCAAGAATCTCATCAAATTATTGCAGATTAATTAATTAAAAATTTACAAGACAAAATATTTAAACAAAATAAAACCAATTAATTGCTTCAACTGTTCAATTTCTAAATGCTTAATTGTACAACTGAGTAGTGAATGTTACATTGAGGGATGTAAAGTTAATTGTGCAGCTTCGGGATTTACAAACACGCGAAGTTTATAATTCGTTCGTAACTCTAACTCAGTATTCTGAGATTGTTGTGGTAACATTTTCCTTATGTTTTTATGTCATGTTTTTGTTATGTTATATTGTTGTTTTTGTTCCCTTCCCCTTTCATAATTAAAAATATTTTTATGTTATTTATATTATAATCTTGCTACAAAGATATAAAATGTTTTAGAATTGTAATACCAAATTTACACGTTAGCTATGTAATCCCATATGGTGTTGTCATTACATTTCCATCGAAAACATTCTAATGTCGAATTAATATCATATACATCTAAAGTTCTTCTGCCGCTTCCCAAAAATTGTCTTACATTGGTTCAGAGACGAAGTTTTTAAGACCTTGCAAAAACCTTATGGATATTGATTTAATGTTAGTTAATTAATTGCTGAAAGGAAATCAACCCAGGTAGGTATTTTAAGCAAAGTATGAGCGAGTAATGAGTGTAAGATGATTGTGGCGCGATCTTGTAGTCTTGTTACTGACTAAGGTTGACATGTTCCTTAGACAGGACTGTTAATTAACAGCCCAACAGTCAATGACATATCTAAGGGACCTACAGTTCAACTGTTGAACCCCCCCCCCACAGGCCTTAGGCCTGGGGATGGACTGTTAAGGTTTAACCTCTTGACAAAAATCACACTGATTTACTTCCGAAAATCGATTTAATGACCAAATTCACCTTCCGGTTCATTACCACTTTCTCACGTCTGTTAAGTGTATAGAGATTGTGTTGGTTTCGCGTCCACTGGTCGCGAGATTCAATTGTTGGGAGGAATGGCAGTTGGCCCATTCTAGGAGGGTTACAAAATGGCGGAGAGGGGCGGATCACCACGGGACTCCTAGGGCGCCTCCCTCCCCTAGGCCCGACTATAGAACGCGCTGCGCGGTGACACTAAACACTAGCAATAATCAAATAGCTTGGCATGAGGTGAAGTTAATATTTTATTAATGAGTTCACAGATTCGATCCTGAGTGAAATCTAATTTTTATAATGATTCAACTCTGAAGTTTTGCATGTGTATACCCTCCTCTGATGTGTGTTAGGGGGTTCTCCTATTAAAATTCCATTAAAATGAGAGAACATTCCATTATATCGTATGGGTTTACAAAATTTTAAAACAGTTTTCAAATATTAGTGTGTCGTTCTTGTATTTTTAATTAGGGGTTTTAATGACTTACTTGGTTTTTACCCTTCATTAGGCTTACTGATTTTGAAACGCCATCAGGCACATGTGGTTTTTACCTCCGCATTTGGGAGAATGAAAGTAAATACTGGTAAAATATTATACATAATATTTTTGTATTAGATTTATAGTTTTATTTTTGCTCAAATAAAACGTATTTTGACCCTGAATTGTTGTATGAAATAACAATATAACGATGGCAGAGAAAACTAGAAATTAAATGATGAGGTTGAAAATATTTAAAATGGACTAAAGTTGATCTTGTGTTCTGACCAATGACTTAGTCAGCTCTTTACCAAAATTACATGTTTCTCTTTGCAAGTGTCTCTCGTATTTGTCTTACCATGCGCTTTATTTAGATGTTGAGTTGAAATATATTTCCACCACTGTGAATGAAGTTATGAAGTTTTTTACACAACTTACCATTGTCCTTATTTTGTATTGTTATGTTTTTAGGACCTAGATAGCTGCTATGTTAATCTGAATAGTTTGTACAATTATTAAACTTAAAGATTAATAAGCGTTTAAAATGTTACACAACTTTTCCTCTGAGTGACTTTAACCTTTTAAGTGTAAAAGTTAAAGTCACTGTTACACTGTTACACTTGATAGTGATCAAGTGTAACAGGTGTTTAAACAATATAAACATTAAATCTTTTTTAAAATTCTTGAATAATCAAATAAATGATGAAATCAAAATAGGTTTACCTTAACAATTTCTAGTTATAATTTCTTCAACAAATATCAAATATATGTTATTAAAATATACGGTACCAATATGGCTAAGTATAGTTATGTAATTGTTTTTCATTTTAAATATTCACCAATTAAATAAAACTCTAGAAGAAAATTGATTAAGTTACAATCAAAAAAACAAAAACCAAACTGAAATAGTCTTATTTATAGATTTTACCGTAAGCAAATTATAGTAAAGTACTTGTAAATTGATATGAAAGTTTAATAAAAACTAACCTGATGGAAAAAGGTTTGTCAACCTGATCACTGAGGTATTCCAATGATAGGAAGTTTGGTTAAGTAATTTATTTGTGTATTTTTTAACGTTATCTTATAATCAAACATGATGAAATAATAATTTCGCAAAATATTTTTGAATTTTTGAATTTTATCTACAAAAAGATTTTATACTAACTTGAAACCTACGGAGGTATCCTTTGAGGACGTTATATACAGGCATTATATTCTTTTCGAACGCAAGAAGTTAAAGCCAGTACGAGTACAATTGCTTTTAATCTTGAGAATGCTTTGTTCTCGGTTTAAACTCGATTCTTTACATTCAGGTGTTGACAATTCACCAGGACCAGTTTCCAGATACGGGGCAGCATCCTACGGGACCCGTTCGCCACCTGCCCACGGGGCCGAGCGCGGGTCCGCGGATGCTGAGAAAGGCGGGGGGATGAACGGGTCCGGAGACGCGGCCTGGGAGAGAAAACCAGCTTCGCGCAGCTGGACCCGAGGACAGCTCACGGCGTCGATCAGGTCGGAGAGTGGAGACTTGTCACTAGGAATATCAGCTGATTTGAGGGTGGTTCCGGACTACACATGATCAGCTGTTTGGCTCGTGGTGACATGTTACAGGGTCGGAGAGTGGAGACTTGTCACTAGGAATATCAGCTGATTGGGGCGATGGCATCTAGGTGATATCAGCTGATTGGAGGGTGGTCCCAGACTACACACGATCGATCAGCTGTTTGGCTCGTGGTGACATGTTACTGGATAGAGTGATTAACAATATTATTAGCGAATTGCCTATGGAAAAGTGAGCTATTTATTTGACCCACATGGTCACAGTTAATCCCGGGATCATGATAGAAGTTCATAATTCAACCCCGTGAACACGTTTTGCGATATCATTCAAAATTGTAATTATACACAAAAAATATATGTATATAGGAGCCATGACAATAACAGCCACAATTATTTTCTGATTAATATATCATTAGGTGGAGTTGTTCCTTTCTGTAATATCTTGAACAAGTACTTATGGCAACGCAATTACATTAACTACAATTTTGGGAGGGGCATTTGTACCTCAAAATGGGTTTTAAATTTTGTTGTATGATTTTAAAAACAAATATAATTTTTCTTGTTACCATTGGATTCAGCTAAAATAACACACAATTTAGTATTTTGAATCATTTTGTAATTCTTAAGGAGAATAGATAAATTGGTATAACTCGCTTGATTATTGACATAATAATTTTATAAAATTTGGTATGTGATTTTACTTAGTTGACGGCCTTTATAAAATTATATTACAATGTATTGTTATACATTGAGAGTTGTTACCCTCATTGCAGCAAACCTACATACTCATTACTATGATGGGAATAATATAAGTCCTATGAACCTCACTAGTTTATTATGTTTATTTATATATTTTTGAATACAACAAAACAGAGATAAGCACAAGTATATTGTAGCACTATGAAAATTTAAAATGGCATTTAATTTACAACTAGTATACTACTCCTATTGATATACAACTATAAAAAATTACTTCATATTAAGAACAATCTGTTTCGAGAATGGTGCCAGGTGCCAGAAAACATGGTGATCAGTTGTTCGAAGAGGTGATGTGTTGCAGGAAATGCCCGCTGGTGATGAAATCAGCTGTTCGAAGGGAGATAACACGTTACAAATGATCAGCTGTTTGGAGAGTCGAGAGAGGCTTCAAGCTAATATAGAGAGTACATAGATGGTAACTATACTGGGTGAGAAGAGACAACCAAATTTACCATTTTGATTAATATAAACAGTTCTCAGATGTTGTAACCATTTAAAAAGGTTGTACAACATTAACCAAGAATTTTTGATTAAATTGGCATTGTTGTAATCATTATATGTAACTATTTATTTTACATTTAATTTGGCTTCCTATCGTTCTTGTGTTAAACTACACAACGTTTCTGGAAGTGGAGAAACTCCTCCCGTTTTCAAGTGATTACCTAATAATTTACATTAACATTTGAATGTTCTAGTTACAGATATTAATTATTAAATTTTGTCAATAATAATAATGTTGTCAATAATATAATTAATATCTGTAACCTTAACATGTAATTGTTAATGTAAATTATTAGGTAATCACTTGAAAACGGGAGGAGTCTCTCAACCTTCAGAAACGTTGTGTAGTTAAACACAAGAACGATAGGAAAAGTATAATCGAATGTAAAATAAATCATTCCTTTACTATTATATGTAGTTAAAATATATTGTACAAGTTTAATCAGAATATTGAATTTGTATCATTGAATTTACTCTGTACTGAAATTCATCATAATTAAAAAGCGCAATCAATTTTAAGTATTTATTGAATACAAATAGTTAAAATTTACGTCAACACAGGAAAACAAGGAACTTTAGCAACCAATTTCGCGGCCAGTATATGTAGGGTGTATTCATGCATTTAATAATAAACTCATGGATTCAAGTTTTTTTAATTTTTCATATTTGTAAAAACTTAAGGGTAACATAACTGTGCGAAATAAAAGCAGAAAAAAAGTATTTCCAAAATCTCTCATGTTTTGATAGAAAACGTATTCATTGTATTGCTTGGAGCCACTGTAACAAACCAATTAATAGGTGTAAATTAAATTTATCTTTTGCTTTTCAATCCTCATTCCGTTTCTAACAAAGTCAGTTGATCTCAGGCTAATAATAACTGTATGGATAAATAAACAGTAAATGGTCGGCTAAAAAAATTGAGGTTGGCTAAGGTCTTTTGGCAGACGCCGTAGTCCAGCGGTAGCGTGTAGGCCTCGTGAACTGAAGGTCGCGAGTTCCATTCCCGACAGGGGTAATACTTTTTGTTCAGTGCTATATTAATCATTGGGTATTAAATCGGGTTTATTTAAACCACATAAATGTTTTCATTGAGTAATAAATGTGTTTTGATTTTTCTAATTGTATAATACATGTATTATTCTATACGAGCAAAACTCGGTCACCAGGTACTTTTTATTAATGAAGTTCAACCTTCTTACACAACAACAACCTTCTTCTTATTACAACCTTCTGTGAATAATATGGATTTTAGTCTTATGAAAATAAAGGATACTGTTTTTAATTTCTCAACTGTACATTGTATATGGAGAAAGTATTGTTTTCGTCAAAATATTGAAATGTGAGTTGAGAGTGAACATATCCAATATGAGGCTCTATGATTTCAAAAATGTTGATTCTGTACTGCCGTCTGTCTGTCTGTGTTGAGATTTTCAGTTTGGCACGAGGATACAATTTAACTATATCTCCAGTTCATTTTTGGAGTTTTTTTATTTTATGGATAGTTCTTCCTTAAAACCCTTAAGAACGTGAAAAATTAAAAAAAAAATTCGTGGTTTGTAGTGTTTGACAATCCAAAAGTAAAGATTTAAAATATTGTTCAAAACGAATGTAAAAAGGTTTGTAATTACTTTCCTGTGGGAAATAGGTTAGTTTATGGATATGTCTAAAGGTAATCTTTTAACTTCAGCTGTTCTCATTCTTTTATGTTAAAAATTCAATACAATAGCTCTAGTGATTTATGGATACCTGTTACATATTTCCCATCTTAAAAATCACCCTCTCCAGAGCTAAGAATACTTTTTAATTTCTCCGACGAATGAATACATTTTTACATTTATGAACTAATTTAACTACCACCATTAAAACTAGGTAAAAACCAAAGACATAAACTATTAATCCATGTGAAAGTTGAAAAAAGTGAAATTTCTGTCCGTGGTAAACACAGTACATTGTCCCAGAGAGCGCAACGTTATTCTTATGGAGAATAATAAAAAAAGTCTTCCTTATCCATCATATCACCTCAAACTTGGTATGCAATGTAAGGTCACATTAACCTATAGAGACCCTAACTGAAATGTTTGTTGTTGAAATGTTTGTCTACTCATAATTATAAGATTATGATTATAGTAATTAATTAAAAATATGGTATTACTTAAAGTTTACTTTTAAAGGGAGGGAGTTTGTGTAAGCTCACTGATCAGAATGTAAACTCAGAAAACAACATAAAGACGAGATTCATACTTAGATTAATGTTTTATCATAAAACAAGCAAAGCTAGTTGTATTAAGGAATATTGGTCAGGTAATTTAGGTCAGGGTGACAAGGCTTGGTTGACATGGCCTAACTAACTAGTTAACCTAACTGCCGCAGCGCAGCGCTGCGATAAACCAATGGTTGACGAGGTACCGTTTATACTTGACACTAATGAATTTAGTTCAGTCGATACTATCATTTAGCGAAGCAATATTTTTATAAATCTTTCCTCAGATTACTTAAAAAATATATATTTGAATGCGTGGCTGTAATTGGTTTATTTCTCGGAGCGAGAAGCTCAAAACCACAATTTTCTTTGAATTTTGTTTTGAAAAATAAATTTTTCTAAAATTCTCTACAATAATTAATTTTTTTAATGAATCCATTGAAATTCTTAAAAACATTATTGTATAAAAACTAAAACAGCAAGAGTACAAATTAAAAATAAATTATCAATATTATTATTTCAATATTTTCAAAATAAAATAATTGTTTGTTAGTATCCTTTGCTATAGCAGTTTTAAGTGTTAAGATATGTGTGTGTGTGTGTGTTAATTTCTTTGAAAATTAATTTTATATAAATGACTTAACAATTTTGGAAATGATGTATTTCAAAAATTGTATTTTATACAAATACGATTCTTTATATCCAATTATTGTACCAGCTTACTATTATTGATCTGTGAAATTTTTAATTTTTAAAATAATTATTTTACCTGTAACGTTTTGATTCATAAAGTTAATAATAAGTTAAGCCAGTAGAATTAGTAATTGTGATAACGAATCTACTTACTTACTATGTTATCTACCCTAATGGTTAAATTTACTTAGTCCTTAATTTTATAATACTATTTAAATACATTACAAGGTAAAATATACATGTTTCGTAGTAAAGCTGAAAATAAAAAAATATGGTCCTAAATATCCAATTAAATAAAATAAAACTAAATAACTCCCAAATACATAAATTCGGGTAAAATAGATATCATTTTTGTAAATTTTACAAGGAAAAT